>OY720441.1:48224441-48309441 GCA_963082915.1 Dolichopus griseipennis
CATCTTTAGTTTTTCACATTTAACATATTTCAGAATATACATATATAATAGTATCTGAAGATTTAAATTCTATATAAAATGTTTAATTACAATTAAAGTTAATAATAAAGAAAAAATGAACACAAGGAAAACAAACAAAAACGAGAAAAATTAAATTATTCTAAACCTAAAATGTATTTAAATTTTAATTATATCTAATGCTAATAGATTTTGTATATTAATATATAATATATTACTAAATTGTGTATAATAACATATTATATATATATATATATATATTATATTTATCTAATTGTCCAAAGATAATTAAATACTAATTATATATTGTATGAATTTGTAAAGATTAAAATTAAATATTAAAAAAAAAAAATGTAAATGGAAAATTATAGAAAGATTGTAATAAAGTTATTAAAGTAATAGCTTTAAGATATTAAAAATATAATATTATTATAATTATTATTAAATTATTCTATAATTAAGTTTTTGAAAAATATTTTAATAGTTCAGAGATTTGTATCTTTAAGATAAAATGATTTTGTGTTTTTTTTTGTACTATTCTGTATGGAGTTGACATTCGAACATAATAATTAATTAATTATAAAATGATTTATTTTAAATTATTTTAAATTAATTGGAATTTTTAAATTAATAAATTGTAAGTTGGAATAATAATATTATTAAAATATTAAAGTGTGTAGATAATATTTAATGGGAAATATTAATTTAGAAGAATTTATAATGTTTGAAAAGTTTGGAACTGAAATGAAAAAAACTAGGCGTTTAATGATTATTTTGCTCTGTTACTTTGTTCAAAATATTCTCAAGACCTGATACTGGTTTTAATCCGAAATATTATCTAATCAGTGATCCGATTTTAATTAAAAATGTATTATTGAAATAGGTTAATTGTATATAATTTTTATTTATTATACTCAAAGCATCTTGAACTTTTATTAAGGGCTAATTTTTATTTGAATGTTAACAAGTTCAAGTTCTTGTACGAAAGAATTTTAGTTCAAACAATTTAGATTTAAACAGTTGGGTGGCACAGTGGTTAAAGTTACGGCCTTTTATTAGAGGAGCGGTTAGAAGCTGGGTTCCATTTAAAAGGAAATTTTCTTCTGATTTTCGATTTGATCAAAGTATAACTAATAAAAAAAAGGTAGAGTAAACTGTGTAAACACTAGGATACCCTTATGAACGTATATATTATTATTATAAAAACATATCAATTTGGTTGATTGCTTTAGACAAAATTTCAAATACACAACATATCTAACTATATAAAAGAAAATTGAATTAAAAAATCAATTTTTTGAAATAGATGAACAAAATTTTGTACTGAAGTTGACCATACTTTTGACAAAATCTCAACTTACCAGCTTTAATTATGTATTAAAGTTATTTTCAAATAAAAAATGGTATGGAAGCTACTGGAACCCGATTGATCGAACTGAATAAGATTTCAATAGGGATGGCGGCTATGGATGAAAAATATATTTATCAAAATTTTAATATTATTGTTCCTCTAGCTTTTGTGTTTATCTTATTGACAGACGGTTAGATGAATGTACATGCATGGACGATTTACTTTTTCATTGCGATCAGATCCATTCCTTTGAGTCTATATATATCCCACCTCTTTTTTATAGCATCACAAACAGTATGGCATATTTAATATACCATTTGAAGATGTACTATATAAGAGTATAAACGGGTTCGGAAACTAGTAGTGCAACCAGAGATCTTTATTCTTATATATATACTTTTATAAAGTTAAGTTTACTTTACTATGTACGTATAGTTAAGTGCAAATGGACTAAATTAAACTTTTTTTAACTTTTCACAACATTCGTATTAAATGAATCTTAAAAATGCACATATTTTTAAAAAATCTATATACAAATATACAAAAGTATACAATTGTGATACTATTAGTCACTTCAAGATTATCTTATTAAAAATATAATATATTGAATATTCATTTAAAAATTTAAGAAATCAGAAAATTAAGTTTACTCTTCGAATCTTATTCTATATAATCACTTCATTGAATCTTATTCTCTAATCTTACAATATAATTGAATTATAATTAAAAATTACGTAAATCATTAAATACTTGATAAGTTTTTCTATTCAACTGAAATAATAATAATTTATAAATTAAAAAGTCTTGAGAGACAATGAAAGGAGTCAATCATCCTTAATATTATTAATTAGTTTTTTGATTAATTGTTAATTAAAGTGTTCAGATTAAAAAATGAAGTGGTTTCGATTGTAGAAATTAGCTTTCTGAAAAAAAAAACGGCCAATATCAAATATTAAGTTTTAAGTTTTAATTAATTTACAACTTTTAAAAAATTCCATCTGACAGATAGCTTAGTGGTAAAAATGCGGCTTTTCAATCGAAAAGTTTCGGGTTCAAATCCTGGTCGGATCATATCTAATAAAAAAATATAGTGTATATTCAAATAATTTTATAATAAGTCCAAAAGTCAAATCGGCAAAGGATTAATATTATCAAGCAATATTTACTATTGTCTAGTACTAGGTACAAATAAATAAATAAAATTAAATTTTATAACATTTAAAAAATTCAATAAATTGTAATCAACTTTAGAATATTATACCGTACTCGTATAATAAGTATTTCAAATAAACTTATAACACTAAAATTAAAATGTTAAAATTCTTCTTCAAAATGTAAAATACAAAAAATTAAAAAATTTCCGTGATTTCCAAAAATAATTAAATTAAAATGTTCACTTTAACAATATTACAATTAAAATAAAAATAAAAAAACAAAAAACTATAACAAGTTCCCATACCTATATAAGTACAGGTAACCCTTGTATAACGCGGTAGATGGGCTCCTAAAAATTGCCGTGTTGTATGAAATCGCGTTGTAGAAGACATTAACTCTAGACATTAACTTAGCAAAATTGTTTCTGATATGGTATAATAAATCAAAACAAAAGTTAAACCACAATTTTCTACAAATCTTATTATCTTCATAGCTCTTTGTATGATTTGAGTCTGTTTCGAACATTTTGTTCGAGGGCGTGCTAATTGAAAATCGGAGCTATTCACTATCAGATTCGAATACCCTTTCGATGATTACTTGTTTTAAAAAATCTTTTATTAAAGTCTGTATGTTCTTGTATCGTAAATCTTTATAAATTTCTTGATAGGGAAATAGGCTATTTTGAAGATTTTTTCCAGATATTTTTACTCTATTTCTTCGAGGATCGTTCTCTAAAAGTTTATTCTTCCAAATGCTTCGCCATATTTGAAACTTTCTCGATACATTTTACTGATACTTTTATTTTCTACATCGAAAAAAACGTCAGAGCTATTTCTAAACGATAATATGTATTTCTTTTGTCATAAGATAAAATCGCGTTGTAGAAAGTAAGAGTACGTTTATGGGAAAACTTCCGCATTTTTCGAACCGTGTTGAAGGAGGGTTACCTGTATTACTAATTTAAACTCAAGAAAAAAACAACTCCTTAAAAGAAATTTGACTCAAAAAAAAAAATTAACCAATATTTTTCAATAACATCATATATATTTAACATAAATTTATATAGAATAATATTAACGAGTAAAAAATATATAACAGTATACTGTAACATTACTGTTATAAATTTTTCTAAAAATGTTATTCTATAATTGTATAATGTATACGATAACAAGCGTTTATTTTTGCAATATCTATTTTTCAACAAATTAAAATTAATAATATACAATATACATATACAAACATATATAATATATACACTCATACTTTGATATAATGATATTCGAATATAATGTACAGTTATCTTACAGTGTAATTTTAATGAAGTCATTAATTTTATTATAAAAATGTTGGTAAAAGTGAATAATTATTTTAACTAAAAATAAAATAATAAAAAATAAAAAACAAAAAAAAATATATTATTATAACGTGCCTAACTTCATTAAAATAAATATCAAAAGTATTTTTTCATTATACTAGTAGTATATAATGACAAGTGTTACCAGAGTACTTTTTATTAAGAAAAGATTGAGTACAAAGTAATTTTAGTATAAATACATATTATACTACTGTAATTATAATTTTAGGGTTAAATATTTTGTAAATTTATTTTCTGCAATATATATTATAATTAAAGTAAAAAAAAAATGGAGTTGAAATTCTAATGTTTTAAGAGTTTAAGAAACTTGCAAGTTGTATAAATTATGTTAGAGAATCATATTTTTTATATATTATTAGTTTTTTTTTATGGAGTACGAGTTATTGCAACTGTTATCACCCTAGGTAGTAAGGCCGGAGCAAATTTTAATTGTAGTAAACTTTGACACTTATGTATGTGGAGTTATCTAACAAATTTCCTTAAGGTAAAAGTGATAAGTTACACTGAAAATCTAAATTTGGGCTACTTAACACTTTGGATCCTCTGGATTCCTTGAACCTTGCTGTTGATTTTCTTTAGATGGGGTAGCAAACACCTAGGCCTCGCGACTTTTGATTTTTTTTATCCATTTTCTTTTTAATTAAAATTTGTGACCTGTGCGTGAATCGCACTTATTCTTCCTCTGTTGATATCTTAATATACTTCCTTTTTATACTTCCTCTGTTAATAAGCATAACCAATACCCCTTCAAAGCCCCTGTAGTTGATATATATTCTTGATATTCCAATTTACGATTAAATAGAGATGTAAGTACTACACATTTTATTACTCCTTCAATTAGAAGTAGATTAGTAATCAGCAGTTCAGAAGAGATAATATAGGGAATGCAATTAAACAGCTAGCAAAAGTGATAATAACTTTACTAACATTATTTGAATTTTAAAAGATATCACAATTAATTTTTATCGCGATCATCAGAAAATCTAAAAAAAATTCCAACGACCCCAGAAAATCATAATATAATGAGATGTAATTGGTAACATTAGTAATGTTGTTTCATCATATCAAATTTTTGTAGGGTTAAAATTGTTACCAATCCGAAAAATTGATAATTATTTAGGGAAAGGCGTCGTGCTGGAGGGGAGTTAAAACAATCAAAAATATTTTAAATTGAACCGAATCACAAGAAATAATAAGCAGGTAAAGGCAAAATTATGGTAAAAGAAAACACGTGGTAGATATAGCAATCTAAAAAAAATATTCTAGAACGGTATATACACAACATATTTTATTAATTTCTTTTATACACGAAATTCATTTACAAAAATTTTAAAACTAATTTGAACGAAAGAGAAAGAAAGAGAGACAGAAGAAGATATTTAAAAAAAATATAATTAATATTAAATGATAACAAGTATGTATCGATTTATCACATGTACTGTTACATAAAATTTAATAATTATTTTTATTTTATTCCTTGTTTTATTAATTTACCGTTATTTAAATAGTTTTGTCCGTTACTTGGGCTACTTAGAGGAAGAAAATATGGAAAAATTTAAACAAAAGAAAATTTTTACATATCGCTTTTAAACAGCGTCGGTATAAAGTATAATACCGACTTTTATATAGACTTTTAACACTAACCTCATACAAGTTGTCCTCAAAATATTTGATTATGAAATGCTAGTCTATGGAAATACTTGAAAGATCCAAAATAAAAAACGTAAGATTGTAGAGAGATAGCTGTTGTTACGAGAACTCACAAAATAATTTCATCTTTTACAGTGCAATGATATTGTACGTGACTCATGTGAACAACTTTTAAAATTAGTTTCTTTGCCTTGTTTAATGTAAAACAAATTTTCTATTTGAATTTATAGAATAGAAAATTTTTCTTAATTACTTTAGTAAAAACATTAAAAAAAGCTTAAAAAAACTTTAATTAATTTTAGTATAAACTATACACAGAAGTGAATTTTACCGTATTTTTAAATTTAATTGAACTAATTGTGTTTGAAATCAAAAACACGCTATAAAATTCCTTAGTTTAATTGAAAATATTACAAAAAAATAAAAAATTTTATAAAATAGTTAAAAATAACAATCAATTAAAATAACTTTTTTTTTTGTATATAAAGTACCTAACACAAAGTTTATTTCGAAAAACAATTAAAAATTTTATTTTATTAATAAAAATTCAAAAAAAAAATTTAACTAGAGTTGTTTCTGCGAAAATAAATTGAATGTGTTACGTTGATACATATACAGTGGTGGAAATTTTGTATAACCTCCCAAGATTATTTTATCCCTTTAATTTAATTTTTATTATTTGGTGTTGCCATAACTTTTCTGTATTCTTTCATAAACGTAGGGTTCCCCACAACTTAAAGTTTTTTGTTCTTTCGTTCCTTTATTTCCCAAAATCATCGCATACGCTTTTAATCATGTTTAGGATTGCTCCTCAGCTTGCCACATAAGTACAGTCTCGTCCCTCACAGTTAACAAAGGTTTTCTTGAAAATGATCGAAGAAATTTTGTGTTGAACTGTTAGAAAAACGTTGAATTTCAAGGTAGTATCGCTGAATTTATGAAGTTATAAAACTAATTCGTTATGTATACGAGGGGCGATCCTGAACTTGATTAAAAGCGTTTGAGATTTTAGGACTCCGCGGATTCCTGAAAACAGAGCTACTTCGGAGATATAGAAACAGAAGGGCAAAAATCTTTAATTTGTTGGAACCCTAAATGCCAAATTTTTCAGAACATTTATGAAGTTTATGCTTTAATAGAATTTATGAAGAAATACAGAAATGTGATAGCAATACCAATTAATAAAAATTAAATTAAGCGAAAAATAATCTGCTGAGGTTATTATATTATAAAATAATAGTAAATGTTCCTAAATAAAATTTAACAAAATATTGAAGCCCCTGTAAATACATAATCAAAATAAGTACGGTTTTCCAAATAAGTAAGGTAACAGTTAATTAAGTGAGGTTATACAAACTTCCACCACTGTATATTGCATTTATTTAGGAACGTAATAGATATAACAATGTTCGAGACAATATTGTTTTATTTTATAATTCGTGAAATAGAATGAATATATAAAATGTCTCAACTGGAAACATTTCATTATTATTTGTAAAAAGGTTTTTAAATTAAAGCAAATGCAAATAACAATTGTAATGCAATATGGGTCAACAAACATAATGTATAAAAACTATTCTTCTAAATGACAACTATTTAAAAGGAATTTAGCTGGTATAAAATAATTGCCACAATGATGAATTTTTTTCAGATGGTACCAGGTTATCAGGTGGGAGCGTTTTATAATATTGGTTTTAGCAAATCTTCTTTTTTTAAATCTCGTTTTTAAGAAAATCTCGTTTTTTATTGAAAAATCTTGTTTTTAAGGATTTTTATGTTGGATACAAAACCAAAATTAGCAGCTAAAATTTTCATTTGAAAAAAGTAGTAAATATCTCAAAAATGAGAATTAACATTTAACTTTATTCTTAGTGTCAAAAGATAGGTCTGACATACAATACTTTATATCTATAGTATATGTACTTTATACAATGTTTTCCTATTTGAGAACAATGTAGTGAAAGAATATTAAGAAAAGATAGTAATTAGTAATAATAGCCCCAGGATTGCTCTAGAATCGAATCCTCAAAGCAGTCGCAGGCGTGGTGCACCCAACAATGCTTGGCCTTAAAAAACAATAGTCAAAAACGGATAAGGGCAAGCAATAGAGCAAAATGGAGAAGACAAATTGATTTCGAAAGCTCACATAAAGGGTTACAGAATAAAAAAAATACACGAAGTTGCTAAAAATTACACAAAAATGAAAAAATAAATCCAAGATGAATTGTATAAGCTTTTCTTCTTGAATAATGTGCTTTGTATTGTGAAGTCTATAAACTCTGTTAATAGTTCTTTTTAAATATGTTTATTTTATACCAAATTTCATTAAAATTCGTTGAGATTTTGATGAGTTACTCGAACTTGACATTCCCTTAACTCCTAGAATCTCCAGACCCCATGATACTTGAATTAATTTATGAAAGTAACTTTTCAATGTTGCATTAATAGTTTATGTACCAAATTTGAACTCATTCCGATTAGATAGATCTCGAGATTTTTTAAAAAGTCTGGTGATTTTGTAAGGAAGCCTGTCTATCTGTGTTCCGATTTGGCAAATCAAAGAACTTAACCTTACTTTTACATATAGTATAGTAATTGAGAAATAACGCCTAATTAAAGCCTAAAAAATTCTAATTGAGGTCTGAGGTGTTTATTTTTCCGATCAGTTGAAATTATGAACATTGAAATGAAATTTAAAAATAATAAGGAATCTTTAATATGAACAAGCATTTGGTTTTTTTTAAATGCTTAAATAAATAATTTACAAAATTGCACGACTATTTCTTTAATTGGCATTGGCAGTCTATTGCAAATGCAATACAATTATATAAAAAAAAATCAAATCGTTTTTGTCTCAATAAATTTAATTTTAGTTGAATGTCTCGTAACGTTGGAGACAAATTACAAAATCAAAGGATTAAAGTTTATATTGTACTATTAAACAATGAACGAAATATAAAGAATCTAAAAAGAAGCTAAAAAGAATCAGAAAATTGCAATGAAAATAAAATTATCCGTTGTATACAGTGTTTATTTTTCCGACCAATTTGCTCCGAATTAGAAAAAGATAAATAAAATCTTTAAAATATTTCCAATAAAATCACTATTGTGTTCTTTGAGAGAAAGATGGATCCTATCATTTTTAATTAGGTTTAAGTTAATTATCACATTATAATAATACTTCAAATAATTTTTTTGATTTTCAATTATTCTTTTATTTCAATAATATTGTTGTCCTTGTTTTTGTGTGTAGTTGTATTTTTCTCTCTTGTTCTTTGGTTCAATGGCTGCAAACTCTTATTTCAAAGAAAAACACTTTTTTTTTATTATTTTATTTATTTTATTTTTGTAAAGAATCTTTATTTTAAAAGAACATAAAGCTGTATGCACAATATAAATAGTTCAAAGTTGGAATTATATTTCGGAGGCATGAAATAAGACCCTTCAAAATAAGATTTCGGAGTATTGTTTTTCATAGTAATTGAGAAAAAAGCCTCATTCTAATTGTGTTGGAGTTCTTAATTCTATTACAATTTAATAGTGGATCTCTTTGGAAATAAAGCCCCGGAGTTTTTATTCTCTTTCAATCTAATCACCGAACTTTTGAGAAATAAATCCCCAAGATAATATTCTGTAGGAATCTTAGAGCAAGATTGAAGAATACATATTCCCCTTTTTCAGAATTCTGAATACAACCTTAAAATCTCTCCTCGTCTACATTATTTAGAAAAGCGGAATACTCTGATTTCGAATTCAATTCTAAAATTCTTTCGAATTTAAAATCTTTCATCAATGAAGGTGTAAGAATTAAATAGAACTCCCTCCGAGGAAGAGGAAATAGAACTTTATTTCTTCGAGGCTTTATTTCTCGAAAATTCGAAAGTTAAATTGAAAGAGAAATAACACCACGCAATCTTGTTTCTCTTATTTTGCGGTGTTATTACATATGAGAACTGAACTTTGTGGTGGTATTTCTAATTGGGGTTTATTTCACAGGTACTTATTTCATGCATCCTTATATTTCTTAAAAAAAAATAACGAACTTGTTAAAGAATAAAATATCAAGACAACTAGAAATGATTTTATTGTCTTGACAATCAAAGAATAATTGAAAAATAATGAGTTTATTAACATCAAATTGTAAAAGATTTTGTGAAAAGAAATGCGTAGGATAGGAATCTAATATATTATAATATCTATTATGTTACAAAATTTTAAATATATAAAGTTCGGGGAATTTAAAATTCAAAACTTATATTAGAATATAAGTACAAGTCGCAGTGAACCCTTTTCCAATGAAAAAAAATGAAGAATATAAGTTTTTTATTAAAATGATTTTAAGAACCAACAGATTTAACATTTTACTCCCAAGAGAGGTTTATAAATCATCTACGACATTAAGAATATCTCCCTTGATAGTGTCAGATTATTAGGAATTTGTCTAGACTCTTCTTCTTCTGCTTTAATCAATGTAACAAGATTGCATACAAAACTTCTAACGAAATATACTGCACCTTGGATATACAGAAGTAATAAAAAAAGTCAGACAGTGTCATGTCACTCTCATGTGA
Organism: Dolichopus griseipennis; assembly: GCA_963082915.1. NCBI lineage: Eukaryota > Metazoa > Arthropoda > Insecta > Diptera > Dolichopodidae > Dolichopus > Dolichopus griseipennis. Next base: position 48,234,562 of record OY720441.1, read on the forward strand.
ATTTGAGAGTGACATCATAAAACAATAATGATTCCGCTTCAATGAATTATCATTTTATTCTCAAATTCTCAAAATAATACGTATATTCCTAGATGATATATGTTATTCCATTTATAATTATCGAAACATTAAATATGTGACCCTATTTCGATAAAATATAACTAAACCAAGGTTTAAATCCACATTTTTTCCATTGTAAGGCTGGAATATGGAAAACTGGCTCTTCGAAAATGATTTTCGAACTATGTTTGGTATTATAATAATAAAAACTTTATATGCGAAATTAAAACAAAATTTTTTAAGTTCTTTAATTCAAATCTAGCTAAAGTCCCATTCTTTTTAAAGCCACGTTCTAATTTGTTGGGAAGTGGTTGCATAAGTTCATAGATCACATTTCGCCCAAAGCTAAAATTTTATAGAAAAACTAATAGGACATTACTAAAGTTATTTACTTTTTGGATAAATCAGATTGAATTTGAAATAAAATATAATCAATTTAAAATAAATAAAATTCAATTTGAATTGAAAAACTTAGATTTCTCAGTAAAGTTTTGTGATATAACAAAAAGTCTTATTATAAAATTCAATAATGGTTCAGAACTTAAAAAGAAAACAATAAAGTAAAATTTTAGCATTTAATTGAATTAGAAACTGAATTTTTGCAAATCCCAGTTTATTTTAATTCAATAAAATCCAAATGTATACAAGATTGGAATAAAATAAATTACTTCGCTCGCTTGCAGTCTGCGCGTTCAAGAGTTTATCAAAAATGTGAGACCTCGCTTGTAGTCGGCGTTATCGAGACAATTTTATAATCAACACAAGCGCCATTAAGTTTATAGATTCAGCACGACACCAAGGTTCCCTATGTGAAAATTTCGACTCCCCTTACTAAGGAGAAATGTTAAATTAAAAGATGTTGGCACTAAAACGGGTTTGCAATTTATTGAAGCTCTTGAAGAATATAATTCTAATTTTTCCAAAATAAAGTATGTATTGCTTATTAAGTAGATAGAATAAAAAAAATACGGCTGTCTGGCTCCAAACTCGTCTTTCTGATTATCGAAACGGTAAGATTAGCTGACAATATCGAAATTTTGTTAGAAGTCTTAAATGGACAAAATCGTTTGAACTATATGAGGTTTTTTAAAATTTCTTTATCTCTCAAATATTTGTCAAGTTTCCTTTTGGGATTTTGTTAATCAAATATATCTCTGACAATAAAGATCCAAAATTAATTTAATTGTTAGTCTTACATACTAATTTTAATTATAACAGATTTGATAATAAATTTAAGTTAAGTAAAAATTTGGGCACTACCTCATACAGCTTACAACGGCGTAAAAGCTTTCCTTGAACTGAAGTCTTTTGATAATATCCTTCTATTAAAAAAAAAAATAGCGGAAGTAAGTGGTATTAAAAGCCCAGATTTGCTAAGGCAAATGTATTATCTGGTGGACCTCACTAGCGCAGTGTTTAAATATCTAGCGTAGAAACCGTTGGAAAAACGAAACCTTCAAAATAAATACTGCAGTATGATTTTAAAATTAAATCTATATATATATATATATATATAACGAGGAAGAGTGTAGTGGAGTAGACTGCGTGAACTCTGGGGTACCCGCGTTACCGTAACATATACATTATATCATCCGGTTAATTACTTTTGGCAAAATTTCAAACATTCAGCTTTATTAGGTGTAGAGTAATGCTAATATAAAAGAAGGAGTTGTATGGCAGCTACTTGGCCATTACACTAAACTATTTTTTGCAAAATTTCAGACACCCAGCTTCATCAGGTGTATTGTAATCCTCATATAAAAGAAGGAGTTGTATGGCAGCTACTCGAACCCTCTGCTGTAAACCAACCAAATTTTGCAGTAACTTTAGCCATAAAACTGAACTACTTTTGGCAAAATATCAGACCTGCAGCTTCAATAAGTGCACATAAAAAAAAAGTTGTATGGCAGGTACTCGAACCCATGGACCAAAATGGCTGGATTTTAATATTGATGACGGCTGCTGTATAAAAACGAATTTATGAAAATTTCATAATCCTAACTCATTTAGTTTTTGAGTTATCGTGCGGACGGACTGACATATATAGCTAAACCGATTTATATTTCGATTCTGATCCGATCCATACACTTGAATCTATATCTAACCTCTCTCTTTCTCTGCGTCACAAACGTAATGGCAAATTTGGTATACCCTTTGGAGCTTCTCATACGGGTATAATAAAATAAATTAAATTTATAAGTGTTATTATTGAATTATACGTCTATCAACCAATTCAATTCATTTTTTCTTTTCAAAATACACTCCTTTGGCTTTTTTATTAACAAAGATTACTTTTTTTATTATAAATCATTTATTTCCATTTAATTTAATTTTTTTCCAAAAAATTAAAACTTAACTTTAAATTTAATAAGTACAAAAAAAAAATCAAAAAACACGAGTAAGCATTAAATAAGCCGCATTGAAATAAAAAATTTTTTAAATTTCACACACGTCCGAAAACAAAAGTTCTTACTATTCTGGAATATGTGTTTTATTTTTCTTTATAGTTTTTTTTGTTGTTGGTGTTGATGTTGTTTCTTATGTTGCGCCACATAACAAACACAAGAAAAACTTAACAATTCATTATTTTCTCGAATAAAAATTTCATCTTTTTCATTTTGCCTTCCACTGACTGGGGAATTAATATTTAATTCTTTCAAGTTTTTTTCTTTTCTCTCAACTTTTCTTGAAAGCATGAAAAAAAAAAAAATAAAAGTTAAAAACAAAAAAAGTTAAAAACTTAAAAAGCTAAGAGCATTAATAATTTCATTTATTTATTTTTATTTTTAATTTTTTTTTTTTTTGAAAATAAATTTAATAGGGAAATATTTTTATAGTGAACTTTTTGTTTTTTATTTAATTTTGATTTTTATTTATTTTATTGTTTTTTTATTTTTACTTGTTATTACTTTAACTTATATCCTATATTAAACTTTTTCTTCAACTTAATTTAACAATTTTCTCGAAAAAAATTAACTTTTTTTTTATACCGTTATTTACTTTTCTGTTTTTTTTTTTTTTCATCACTCTCCACAATTAAGTTTTTCCATTGTATTTACTTTAATATAATATATCAGTGTTGCCGATTCGTGGGAAATGCCACAATATAAAATGTTGTGGGATTTTAAATGAAATGTGATAATTATAATAATGTAGTTTATAAAGTTTGTGAATTTTATTTGGAAATTAATGAAAAACGAGGAAGAATGTAGTAGAGTAATATGGAAATTCATATATCGTCCAAAAGAAAATATAATTTGAAAGGCAGCTTTTCGAACCTCTTCCCATACACCAACTTTATTTTATTCAGATGTTGGCCATTAAAGCTAACTATTACTGACAAAATTTTTGCATTAGGTATAGAGTAATGTTCATATAAAAGATGAATTTGTATAACAGCTACTCGAACTCACTGCCGTAAACCAACCAAATTTTGTACACACTTTGGTCATATAACTAAACTACTTTTGGCAAAATTTCAGACATCCAGCTTGCTCATATGATAAGGTATAGAGTTATGCAGTATGAATTATTGATATCGTCAGGTTAGTAGCAATTGGTAAGGCACCAATGCAGCTAAATTGGAAATCAGTTACAACACCTTCTGTAGAAAATATCAAAAAGCAAAAAAAAATGGAATTAAAGCCAGAGCCAGACTCTTTCACTTTGTTAACTGTTCCTCCACAATCTTAACGAGCTTCCATACACAAAATCAAAGAACTGATTTCGTATCTAAATTTTGGATGTAAAATTTAAAACATAACCGAAGGTTACTCACATCTGGTGGCACAATCTAGTACAATTATTCTAGGAATGATTTTTAGGTTCAGGTTATTTTAGCCTACAAAACAATGTTCACCAATATTTTGCATCAATACTGCAATTCCTCGATCCAACACTAGTTTACACAGTTATTTGAAAACTCTAAATATGTGTGGAATTCTGAACAAAACTCCAGATTTTCAGTTAGATTTTTTTTTGAAAATTTCAATATTAATCTGGTTGGCAACACTATTTAATATTACAACACACTGCAGTGTTTATTAGTTCTATTGTTTTGATTTTAGGTGATTTAATAATCTATTTTTTTATATTTATTTATTTATTTATATATTAATATTATTACAGTATTGAATTAATGTTCTCACCGTGTATTTACCGTTATGTGCAAAAAAATACCATCATTTACCCGTAATAACGATCAAAGCTATTATATTATTATTTTTTTTTTGTTTTTTGTTAGATATTTAATTTTCGGACAAAAGTTAAAAAAATAGAAAAACAGGAAAGTCAGAACCTAGAATACATTACATAGAAAAAAAGGACAATACAAAATAAAATAATAACGGTAGAAATTATTATCCCACCAGGAAGTTATTTTCAATTTAATTTCAATGGGAAAAAAATTAAAAAAAAAAAAAAATGATTGTAAAGAAAAAAAAAGAATATAACAATAATATGTATTAGGGGCCAAACTCTGTGTTTAATTCAAAAAGGGTCAAAAACTAACAAAAGCTTTCTTTTTTTTTTGAAGAAAAAAAGTAAACTAAATTAAAAAAATAATAATAAAAACAAAAAAAAAAAAATAACAAAAGAAAAGACAAATTGAAACAAAGAAAAAACAAGAGAAGGAAAAAAGTTGAAAACTTTTAGATGAAAAACTCATCTCAGAAATAACGAGTGTTTTAGTATTGACTTTTTCGTATAAATTCTATTAAAAGCAACAAAATACGTTTTAGGGGAGTTCCCTTTAAATTTCACAAAGCATTTAAGAACCACTTTAATTTTTTTGCTGATAGCAAATAAATGTCGATTTCATCTTTTCCAACAGTAGCTGTACTTAATAAGAGCTTATAATCTCTTCGTTATGATGGGGAACTAGACAAGAGTTGGAAAAGAGTTGAACTCAACTATAAAGTGAATTTGCTTAATCCAATTATGAAGCTTAGTATTTATTGGGTTTAATTGAGTTAGCTGTGAATTATTTAACAGAACATATGGTATTTAGTTTAAGGAGAACAAATGTACAAATTTTATTTTAAAGTTAAGTGAAATTTTAAGGAACCTTATTTTTACTAAATTTTTATTTCACCTTAAAATGGATTTGACGATTTAGTACAAAGTCTAATGAAATGTCAAGTGATTACAATAATTTTTCATAATTAAAATTTGTTTTTTTTTGGAAAACTAATCAATATAAATATTTAAGTTTTATGAAAGAAGTGACGAGGTTTTGAGATTATACTTATATATAAGAAATTCAAGTACCCATAGCTGATTTTCTTTGACACATAAATTTCAGAAAAATTTATCGCAAGTCAAGAAAAGAAAGAGCAAAACAACTCAAATTTCGAAATCATCTCAATTTGCCAAAATCAAATGTCTGTTAACGTATCCTACTTTTTTTTTTTTGTTTTCTTGTTACTTCTCGTGAGAGCATAGGGCATCCACTTGTCTCTTCCATTAGACTCGATCGTTTCTAGCTAGTTCAGTCGTGGCTGTTTGACGCTAGGTGTTGTTGGGCGCCTTCTACTACCTTGAGGTTCTATTCTAGAGCCATTTTTGTTATATAAGTTGGTGGTTTTCTCAGAGTGTGGCCTATCAACCTTCATTTTTTGCTTTTGACTTGATTCATTACCGGTACTTCGCCTCTTAGCTGCCATAAGTCCTTATTACTGATGGTGTTGGGACAGAATATTTTGCAAATGATTCTTTGGCATTTATTTGCAAATACTTGGAGCTTTTACTACTACCAAAGAGATGTTTGATATTACACATGCTTTGTATATTCTAAGCTTCGTTTTCCTTGCTATTTGAGCGTTTTTCCATATTAATTCACCAAAGGCAGCCGCGTAGTTGTTGACATTTTCTTCTATACCTCCATTTGTTGTTAATAAGGTGTAGGAGAAGCTATCAACATATTCGACTGATTGTCCTTCTATTTGATGGTTTCTGTATCATTGTTTTTTATTGAACCTATCCTATAAAGGAATTCTATACTTTTCTTCAACAAAAATTAAAAAAAAAATTATGTTAAAAACAAGGATCACAGAGATCGCAAAATGTGTCTTACAAAAATCAACATAATACACTAAATATACACAACATAGCACTGAAAAACAAATACAAGTATATATTAAATAAAATTTTAGCAAATGGAGCTCAAAACTTATTGGTTTTATATCCAAAAAATGTAGTTTTTAGTAAACCTACAAATGCTTGCTGAGTTAAAAAAATCTTATTGCTCTTAATTAGGGTTAGCATTTAAACTTTTAATACATTTGGCAAAATTTTATTTTAAATTCAATAATTTTTTAATTGAGAAAATTTTTTTTAAATACATATATATATTTCAAAAGTATTTTACTGTTATAAATTTACCTGAAGAGATCACGGAGGAAAATTTTGTTTTAAAATAAAATTTTCCGATTATTATCATTGTAATCCCATGAAACGGGTGAAGATTGTTGGCTCGTTATTAGTTGGGCTATATGTTTAGGAAGAAGAAAGAAAGTTCTGGAAATGCAATATTATTGTTAGTTTTACGTGCAATGCATTAGTAAAATTTTTCTTCTGACTTATAAGGTATAAAATAAATGCAAAAGTATTGTTATTATATTTGTATCTGTGATTTATAACTATTAATTAAAATATTTTTGCATATATTGTTATTTGTTCTTTATATTATATTTAATCTGTTTATACTATGTTTTTATTGTGTATTTTTTATAAACACAGAGTAATAATTGTTGTTTTATTCATTATTTATGGAATGTTTGTGGAATTTAGTCGGAAAGGGGATAAAAAGTTTCACTTATTGTGAGTTCGAAATTCAGCATTTTGAAATGAGAGGGAAGTGCTCTAAGCACTACTAATTAATTAATTTTTCATTTAAACCAGTTTTTGAAACTCAGCTTTCTGAATAGAAAAGTTCGTGATTTATGCACTTCTGAGTCTCTGACACATCTTTTGTTGAAATAACTGTTCTCAAGGGTTTTCAACATCAACAAAAACTACCGAATCCAAAATTTCATCACTTTGTTATTTATCACAAAATTTCTAAAAATTTCCACAATGATGAAACAATTTTGTTTTTCTATTAATAACTTTTATTCTTTTATAAAAATTTTGACAAGGGCAAAACAACAAAGAGAATTCAAATTTTTTTTTAAGAAAACGAATAGAAAGTAAAGATACATATGCCGAAAGTATTATACATTGTATAAATGTATATAAATATATACAGCCATAAGGATATTGAGTGAAGCAACTTCAAGGATAACCAAATACACATTGAAAAAAAAAATTTTCATTTTATTTTGATTTTCAATTTTTCTTTTTCTGATTTTTTTGTTTTTTAGGATACCGTTTTGTTTTGTTAGACACAATATTCAATTGTGTTTTGATTTTTTTAACTGTTTTATATGTACTTACTGTGTATTTGATTTGGTTAAACAATGCCCTCTTGCAAGGACATGTGTTACTATTTTCTTTTAAAAAAAGGAAGAAAAAAATTGTAAAGAATTTTGAAAAAAAAAATAAAAAGGTTTTGAGTACAAGACTTGCTGTTCTCACCATATTATTTTTTATCAATTTGAGAGATGTTGAGAATATTATGGTTGAGGCAACATAAAAGAAGCAGGTCAACAATAAAGTTAAGGAATTCTGATTTTCTTAAAAAAAAAACAAAAAACAGTTAAAATAATTTGTTGAAAAAATAAAGAATGTTTAAGGGTTTTGTGAAAGCCCTTTTTTTTAATAAAATTTTGTTTTGTTTTCTGTTTTGGATAGGGGGAGGGGAGACGTAGGAGGATAGACTTGAAATGGATATTGATATCATGTGAGATGATTGTTTTCACAATATTTTACAACATTTTATTACATCATGAAGATTAGTGGGGACTATAGAATTATTTTGCTTTTTTATGTGTAAAATTTATTCTATTACTGATACTGATACTTAAAAACTTTAAATAAATTAGTTTTATTTATGTGAATTGAATTAGAATAAAATGGATATGGATTTAGAAATTTTAACAAGATGGAAGTATTATAAAATATTAAAAATTTTAAAACAATTTAAGGTTGTAAGAAAATGGCAATCATTGGGATTAGTTGTTAACTTAAAAAGACTCCTATCATTTGTTAAAATTTTTATTTTATTTTTATTTTTTTTGTTCTTTTATTTTACGTGGATTGATGGAAATCTTTAAAAATACAAACTGCCTCGTAGCAGAAGTGTATGCCAGATCCTTCCCTTATTAAAACTAGTCGAACTGACTAACCATTAATTTTTTGCTATCTTTGGTTTGGAAATCTGGCCCTTAGGAAATCTGTACTTTAAACTATATTATCTAGAGGTCTTTTTATTTTAACCCTTCCTGTAATAATCCGATTATTTATTAACTGAGCAGCTTCAATATTTATATGCCCTTCTAGACGAGCTTTATGCTTTATGTCATATGTACTTATTTATATAAAACTTATATAATAATAAGTACTTAACTTAAAAGTTATTAGAGGTTTGATAGGTTCCTAATATATTTAACTATATATGAAGATTAAATATAATCTGATATCGGTGATGTAAATTAAACATATTGCTTTTTATTATTACCATATAAATTGTAGCATCAGGCCAATTGTGTGATGCTAAGGACGCCGCCTTTCATTAGGAAGGTCTCGGGTTAAAACTCCGGTGAGATCTAAATTAATAAAAAAAATATCGTAAAATTGTTTAATTGTATTGTAATTTAAAATAGGATTTAATAAAATTTTATAAATAGTTCCTGTAGAAGATAATAGATGGCTTATTTGTAATCTTATACAATACCTACAGTCGAGTAATCAACGGCTTAGTGAATATAACGATTAAACAAACTGAAGCATACTATAAACAGACTTGGTAAAAGCCCTATACTCCTAAAAGGATTGTAAAAGGTTTTAAAAATTAATACAAATTGTAACAGGGATAATCTCTTCAGTTTCTCATTTAACATGCATCAGTTTTCCATATCCTAAACTTAAAGCTTTCAAATTTATCAATTATAAAAAAGACAAATTATGCAGTTTTTAAGGTTTAAAAGCAATTAAAAATAGCACATTACTTTTTTTGACTTCATCTATTTTAAATATATTACATTTTTTTGAATACATTTTATTTTGACACATTAATTATAATAAATTAATGAGAGTAACTATAGCAATTTGATTGAATAATAATTAAACATTCATTGCTTTTTCTATTTTTTTTTTAATTAGACAAAAGAAGAAACGATGGTAGATTAATAAGTTCTAAGAATTGACTGAATTTCATACTCAATTTTATAATCAGGGTTGTAAATGAACGGAATCATTTTAGCAAACTCAATTCAACGCTTAACTTAAAATTTAAACATACCTAAACTCAATTTAAAGTTGAACTCCAAATTTAGATTCAACTCTTCATTAAGTCTGTACAATATTTGAATAAGCTCAACCCATTAGGACGCATGAATTTCTAACAAGACCGCAAGTTGAAAAATATATTTTATTTTATGGAAACATGTGTTTTTTACAACTTCCTTATTTAGAACTTTTCCTATGAACATTTTGTACTATAATTGAACACACTCAGTTACTTCATTTTATGCCGACAATCAAGAACTAAAATGTCGTATCGTATCCAATGAATTTTTGACTTTAATTTAATATTGCAGCTTAACTTGGAACTACAAAATAGTCAATAAAAAAACCGAGTAGTTTCCTTTTACAAGTATTTTTTCTATGAACTTGTGTTAATATTAATCCAGTACTAACACTGAAGAAGACGTAGGCGAAATACTTTTATTTGCAAAAATAAAAAAAAAGATTTAGTGAAATCATGAGGAAACTCCTATGAATTTTTTATTCACTTCATATAAATTTATTTATTTATTTATTTTTAATTAGTATCAGAATAATAGTAAATATTGCGTGATATTATTATAGTCCTTTACCTATTTCGCATTCGGGCTTCTTAAATATTATATTTTTGTATATTTAAATTATATTTGGTTACCATGGAAATTTGTAAAGAAAAATTATTTTTCAATTAAAAAAAATTCAAGATCCTACAGGAATCGAACCCGCACCCCCTATGTTGCTAAGCCAAATGCTTACGCATTAAGCCACCGAGGTCTAGTTCATATACATTTCACTCAAACGCTTAAAAAATAAATTTAATATTATTATTATTAATATATTTGTCTAGAATGAGGTGTAACAAACGCATTCAATTAAATGTGTTTTGTTGGATGTGTTCAATTATAAAAAAATAAAATATTAATGTTTTGTTGGATGTGTTTTATTTTAGAAAATAAAATATCATAAATTATCATAAGCAGGCCAAAAAATATTTTATTTATTTTTAATAAAAAAAAAAAAATTTTTTTTGAAATGAAATTTATTTATTAGTATATGAATAATTTCATTTCAGTTTTAAAAATCGCAGAAGATTTTCTGGAAATTTTAAATAAATAGTAAGACATTTTGTAATTAAAAACTAAGAAGACAATGCTTCACAGGCACATTTGTGTAGTAAGTCTTAATAATTTTCAGTGCAAATCTGAAATAAGGGCGAAAGCCCAATGTATGCTTTGATGCATTGCTTGGTTTGCTTAACCAAATACACCAAGCAATGTATTAAAGTAATTTCAAAGTTTCCCCTCATCTCGCTCTCAACTATCTCTCATCCCTTCCTTCATAAACTTTTATTTATTTATCTATTTAAAAAAAGTTAAAAATGGAAAAAAATAATGTAACGACTAACGGTTACATTAAAAAAATAATGTAACGACTAACGGGAAGGGGGATTCGGGTATACAGTACCTGGTTCAATGCACTATAAAAACCAAGCAGAATAAATTTTTTTTAAACTTAGTTAGGTTAGGTATATTAAAAAATTTCAAATAAAATTTATAATTTGTGATATTGCAAAACTCAATTCAAAAATCAACATTTATTTAATACAATTTTCGTAAATTTAAATAATAGATACATTATTTAGAATGTTGAGTACACATAGTAGAATGTTAGCAACAAACAAGTATTCCGATTTGAATCGAAACAAAGGAAACGATATAGAATGTATAGCAACATTTTTTAAAAATATAATATACAAAACATTAATAAATGGAGAAATAGATCATTATTAAAACAAAATAAACCTATAAAAAATTTTTAAATCTTTTATTAATTTATTTAATTTAAGCAAGTACTCGCTTAAATAAAAAAAAAAAATAATAATTGAAATTAAAAAAAAATTATACCAAGAAGGGATTTGAACTAACGACCCCAAAATTTTATAAACACAAAACATATAAAAAGTAGACTAACTAACTTATTCATCTTCAAGTTTTTAAAATACAAGAAGAAATTATATGAGTCATTTATTTATTTTTTGTGTACCTATTACTAGAATCATGCGTTATATAAAATGTAACGGTTGCAATTTTATTTAACATACTTTTAACATAATGTAAATAATGAAATTAAAAATAGTTTTTAATTAGAAAAAGTTCTTCTTTAAATTTGACCTTCCGTCATTCTGTGACGGGACAACAGCTAGTATAAAATAGTCATTCAAATGTTGAATTTAATTCTAAAATTCTAATCAATGATTACGGAGCCAATATACTCAAGGTTGAATATTACTTTTTAACACTCCAGCAACTTGACTTCTCAATATATTTAAAAATTAAGTAAAGAATAAATTTAGTAGTAATCATCTGGAATTCCTAAACAGTTTCACTAAAGTTAAATTAAAACTTGAAAAACAAAAAATGCAAAAGCTTCAAAAATGCACAAAAACTAAAAAGTTTTATTAAAAATTCTCTAAAAAATTTTGAAGAACTTTTTAATTTATTTCCTTATAGAAAAAAAATTCTGACTGTTGAAAACTAAAAAATTCTGAAAAAAAAACTTTAAAAATATTTTATTTGACGTTTTCCCCATTTACCTTCATTCTCCTTTGATTCCCTACAAAATATATTTAGCTTTATCTATCTGTATGTTTGCTGGGTGCTAAAATAAATCAGTAGAGAAAAATTAAAATGAATGCGGTTTTTTTATTTTTTGTTATTTTTTTTTTATCAAATTTTCTTGAATTTTTTTTTGTTTTTTTGGTTTTTTTTTTTGAATAACAGTATTTTTTTTGCTAAAATACCGTTATTCAAATAATAAAAAACAAAACATTGAAACAACAAAAACTTCTGTACCAAAAACAAATACATACAAACATATTACATACATATTATATACCAAGTAATCCTTGAGGATATCCATTAAATTAAATAGAGGAAAATTGTTTGTATCCGGTTTTGTATACAAAGTCATTTTCCATTTTTTTTAAGTTCTCTTGTGGCCAAGAAAACAACACAAAAAGAAAAACTAGGACCTTTTTAGCCCCTTTTCTTATATTGTTCGTTTTTCTTTTGATTTTAACATATGAAAAGGCCCCACTCACGTATTTTTAAGAAAAGGTTTTTTCTTTTTAAAAATCAAAAAAAAATTTAAGAAAAAAAAAAACCACTTGAAAAGAATTTTTAAGTTAAAACTTAAATTTATTTAAGACAGAACGGAAGCTTAATTGAGTTTTTAAATTACACTGAATAACGTTGAGAACCAGTGGGGCTCTTTCATTTTTTTTATTTTATATAGAATGTGAATTATTTTGGGACCTATGAAATAGAATTAAAATAAAAGGAATAACTTATCACACACAAAATAAAAATAAATTTTAAGTTATTTTGAAAAAAAAAAGAATATTTCGAAAATTATTTCCAAAATCCCATAAATGATTTCTAGTTTCGATTTTTATAACTATAAACACACGCCTTCCATATTAAAAGAAAACTGTATTGATGTGACTATGTGTGTGTATTGCTTTTTTTACTCGTATGACTGTAGATCAAAAGGGTATAATAAAATTCCCATTTCGTTTGTAACGCAGAGAAGGAGGGAGGGGGGTGGGGGTAGGTATAGACTCAAAGCTATGGATCGGATCAAAATCGAAAAGTAAATTGATCTAGCTATGTATGTCCGAAAAATTCGATTTTATGCAACACCTGTCATCGCCATTTAAATTCAGCCAGTTTGCTCTACGGATTCGGTTACCTGCTATACAACTTCTTTTTTTATATGACTATTACTCTGTACCAATTAAAGCTGCGTGTCTGAAATTTTCCCAAAAATAGTTTAGTTTTATGCCCAAAGTTTGTGCCGAATTTATTTGGTCTACTGCAGTGGGTTCGAGTAGCTGACATACAACTCCTTCTTTTATATGAGCATTACTCAATACCTAATGAGGTTGGGTGTCTGAAATTTTGTCATTTGTATAATTTATTTTTGTAAACTTTAATGGCCAACGCCAACGCTTTCAACTTATATTTTCTTTTGTATGATATATGATTTTCTAACAGGATGATATAATTTCGATATTACGGTCATACATGTATCCCATAATTGACACAGTCTACTCTATCACATTCTTCCTCGTTTTTATCATTTTTTGATTGTTTAGCACTTCCTGTAAGTTATAAAAATTTTGGAATAAAAAACATTAAGGATAATGATTTTTCAAAAAAACTTATTATATGCAAACTTATATATAATATATTTGAAATTATAATACACTCCCACATGCACATGTAAATATATATGAATATACAAATATATGAAACAAGAGCAAATAGTTAAGTTATTCTAAAATCGTGATCAAAATTTATAAAATCCCTCAAAAAAAAAAAAAAAAAAACAAAAAAAAAAAGTAAAAATAAATATAAGTGTATTTTACCCTAAACTGGTATCCTCCGCACTTTACTTGCTTTTATTATACAGTTTTACTATCCAAAATATTGTGTTTTTTTTTTTTTTTTGATTTGTTTTGGAATAAAATTTGGAGTGGTTTAGGGACTCCTTTCTTTTATATTTAAGTAAAACCCAGTTTTAGTATAAAGCAAAGTTAAAAAAAAAAAAAAAAAACAAATAATAATAATAGCCAAGATTTACATAATTGCTTTTCAGTATTATTATTATTATTTTTATATTTATATGCCGTATTAGTATTAAGTTTTTAAGTTATCCAACCTATATTTACATATACTTTTCTTATTTTTTTCTAATTTTCCTTTTTTTTGAATATTTTTCTTTTTGTATGTAAAATTTTGAAAATTTTCCTTAATATATTTTCGTTTAACTTTTGTGGAAATTTATATATGTATATATTATTTCATTGTTGTGCTGATTTTCTTTTACTGCACTCTTTTCTAATTTCTTAACTAACAAATGTTGGACTTTATATGAAGATTATTTTAGGAAAAGTGTAGTAGAAAAACGAGCATTGATTCTAAAACTTATGGAGATTTATACCTAATATTAAGTTTGAAAAATATGACTTTACCTAACTTGCAATATGTCTGAATGTTCATTCTGTGTTTTTGGAAAAAATCTACGTAATCTAATGGAACCTAAATTCTGAGTTATTAAAATAGACTCTTTGAATTTATTTGAGTACCCATCTGCTTAAATACAAAATCTAACTAAGTAATTTCTCCTAAATTGATTGGTTAAAATATATGAATTTAAAGATTTTATTATTTGATATTTTCAATTGAAACAAAACACTTCAGATTGGTTTGAAATAAGATTAAGTTCATATTATTATACTTCTATATTCTTAATATACATACTTAGTAACTCAAGTTTGAGACAATTTAGTAATTAATCGGGAAATTCATTTAAATTTTAGTAGTTCGAAAAATCTAGACGCCAGTACTTAATATTTCCCGCAAATTTAAGAACTTTCAGCTGTATAAGTTTCAGTAAGACAATAGTTCAACAGCAAAAAACTAAAAAAAGTCAATTTTACTTTATTTTAATTCCCAATCTCATTTTTCGAAGCTTTCTTTTCTAATCCCTATCATTATAAAACCAGGTTCTACATTTGTATTAAAAGGATACATATTAAAAATTAGTTAAAGAGAGCAGGATTTTCGTATCTTTTAAAGTCCTCTCCAACTCCTATCCTTATAGAACTAGGCTCCACATTGTAATAAGGGGCTCCATATTAAAAATAAGTTAAATAGCAGCAGGATTTTCGTATCTTTTAAGACTACTTCATTATAGAACCAGGTTCTACATTTGTATTAAAAGGATACATATTAAAAATTAGTTAAAGAGAGCAGGATTTTCGTATCTTTTAAAGTCCTCTCCAACTCCTATCCTTATAGAACTAGGCTCCACATTGCAATAAGGGGCTCCATATTAAAAATAAGTTAAATAGCAGCAGGATTTTCGTATCTTTTAAGACTACTTCATTATAGAACCAGGTTCTACATTTGTATTAAAAGGATACATATTAAAAATTAGTTAAAGAGAGCAGGATTTTCGTATCTTTTAAAGTCCTCTCCAACTCCTATCCTTATAGAACTAGGCTCCACATTGCAATAAGGGGCTCCATATTAAAAATAAGTTAAATAGCAGCAGGATTTTCGTATCTTTTAAGACTACTTCATTATAGAACCAGGTTCCACATTTGTATTAAAAGGATACATATTAAAAATTAGTTAAAGAGAGCAGGATTTTCGTATCTTTTAAAGTGCTCTCCAACTCTTACCCTTATAGAACCAAGCTCCACATTATAATAAGGAGCTCCATATTAAAAATAAGTTAAATAGCCGCAGGATTTATACAAACCTAAGGAAGCCAAAAAATTTTCAATGTGCTTTTGGCGCTTTTTACTTTCCCTGGAAAGGTCTAAACTTCACATTTATGCTTTAATTTTAAACTAAAAATATCTCTTCTTAAAACAAAGTTTAAAAAGAAGGCAAAATATAAAATTTTTAATTTTAAAATTATTATATCAATCATAAAATAATTGTCAGTCAACATCCTGCAATTTTTATTATATTATATTTCACTAAACACTCTTGATGCACTCTTGTTCTATTTAACTCATATTATTAAGTAAATATTTAATTAAAATTCTAAATACTTATTTTTCTTCTACGTTATTCAAATAAAACCCCCCTAAATTAACGATTTAATCATCAAAGCCCATACAAGTGCTTTTAATTGAATTTAATAGAATAAAAAAAAAAATTGCATACTTTTAGGATGCTAAATAAAAAAATTTATTACATTATCGCTTTAACTTTTATCTTCTTTTAACTGAAGAGGCAGATTTAGTTTTAGATAATAATATATTATTAGTTTTGAATAACAGAATATATAAAATGGATTTTTTTTTTTGTAAAATCATCCCTACTAATATTTTGAATACAATATGTAAATCTTGTTTTCCTTTCTTAATTTTATCCCTTTCATTCCAGTATGGATGGAAAAGATTGACATGGAACCAAAGTAAAATACTAGAAAGATTTAAAATGAAAAAAAGGTTAAAAAAAAATAATACAAAATATTCAAATCAAATTGGATTGAAGTTACTTTAAAACGGTGAATAATAGAAAAATTTGAATAATATTATCTCTCACTTTCCCGATCTCTCCTTTTTAATATTATTCGATTCTTTCTGACTATTCTTTTTTCTGTGTATTTTTCCAAATAAAATAAAACGTATTTCGTTTTTTGGAAAATTTAAATATTTTCAGTTTTTCTTTTTGAATAAAATAATTTTATTTGTTTTGCCACTAAATTACTATGATGATTGGTCCCAGCTTATTATGTAGATTTTTATATTTTTTGAATCTTTTGAATAAAAACAGTGGATTATCCTTTATTTTGAAAAGGATAAAAAAAAGAGTTGATATATTAAAAATTTGTATAATATTTTATAATCTCTTAAAGTTTTTAATAACAAAAATATGCCTATATTTTTCATAAAAATGCAAAGTTTTTTAAATAAGATACTGATTATTATTGAATCTGATTAGGTACTAGGATTTTAAGAATCTAAATAAATAAGTATAGGATATTAAATCATTGTTATTAATGATATTATTATTTTGAATCAATTATAATTTCTTTTATATATGAATTCAAATCATTATTGGTAGGTTCATGGCCTGTATTATTATTTGGGATTGTGAAAATCATGATTACTAAAAAACTCGGTTTAAGGCGGAAAGGGTATTACAGTTAAACTTTTTAAATATAAGTAAACTTCAAAGATTTTTTGATTTTTATGTAAAATATCTAATGAATCAATATTTCAAAATAAATTTAATTTTTACAAGAAAGTTGAACTGCAGTCGTTATTTATTTTAATCAGTAACTCAGTAGCCATTTAAGTTTTACTGCAGTAAGATCCTTTAGCACCAATCACTTATCACTAATCAAAAAATCAAATATGTAATCACATTTTTTGATAAATTTTTGTTGCATCAAAACCATATTCATAATACAGTCAGACTTCTCTACATTGAACTATTCAAATGTCCGAAAATCAGTTTGAGCTCCAGGAATTTTTTAATTCAAGAGGCATACAAAGAACTCAATATGGTTTTTTGTTTTTTTATTTAGTTTAGTATATAAACTATATGTAAAATAATATATGTATAAATACATACTTAGGTTTAAAATATATGTACATATTTAGTATATATGTACATACTTAGGTATAAAATTAAACTTAAACATTTTTTTAGAGATAAATTATATTTCAAAATTTTGATAGAAAATACAGTTTTTACAATGCAATATTTAATTACCATGATCTGTGATTAAAAAATACATCATCTGTCAATATTATACAGTTATTTTTTATTGGTATTCAATTAACTTTCGTATAACAAATAAAAACACAATGCATACATGAATAATTTTATTTGATTTTAGTTTTAGTGTTAAAAAGTTCGAATTAAGAAAAACTTTTTCACTCAAAATGACGTAAAACAGTTCGATATGTTTTGAAAACGTTAAGTAAATGAATATAGATTGACTTGAAGAGAAATTCGACTTATAGAGGGTTCAAGTTTGGGAAGTTTGACTGTAGTGCAATAGAATATTTAATTAGTGTAAATATAATGATCAAAAAAATTATTTGTTGATTATTTGATAAGTTATAAGTGCAATAGAGCAAATGGCAAAATTAAACGAACAACTGATTAAATATCAAATAATCAAATAATTATGTTTGTATTATTATGTTTATTATTTATCAAACAATCAAAATCACATACAATCAAAGTAATTGGTACAATAGAGCTCAATTATACTATGTTACGAAAACTAATTTAAATTAAAACGTGGAAGAGTGTAGTAAAGAAGACTGTGTCAACTCTAGGATACCTATATGAAGCAAAATTTCAAACATGCAGATTCATTAGGTGGAGTGTAATGCTCATATAAAAGATAGAGTTGTATGGCTACTCGAACCCTCTGCAGTAGACCAATCAAATAGGGAACAGATTAGACTTGAATCACGTAATGGCAAATTTAGTATACCCTTTTGACTAATAGTACGGGTATAATTATCAAAATTTCCAGTCCATTGCATCAATTATATTTTTACACATATTTAGCCGAATGTTTTAGATTTAAGGTATTTTGAATTCTTTAATTTTAAGTATATTTCAAAAATTTGATTTATAATATGATTTTGAGTTCTTTCATATTCTGAGAATATGATTTTGAAAACCTTTTGTCA
Source organism: Dolichopus griseipennis (assembly GCA_963082915.1). NCBI lineage: Eukaryota > Metazoa > Arthropoda > Insecta > Diptera > Dolichopodidae > Dolichopus > Dolichopus griseipennis. The sequence continues at coordinate 48,253,247 of OY720441.1, forward strand.
ATTTGAATAAAATTTTTTAATTTAATTTAAAAAGCAAATAAAAACTATAACATATAATGACTTTAGGCTTATTAATCATATTAAAAAATTCCATACCAAAATAATAATATAATTGTAACTATTTTTAAATATTTTTGAAAATCGAACCTACATTACCCTAAAAGTATGCAAAAGATCATTCTAAGAAAGGACTACAAATTATCTACTACAATTTTTCCCTAAAGCACTTTAAAATTCTCAGTCAGTCCCAAAATATCATATCTACATTTATATACATCATATTATGTAAAAATTTAAAAAAAAAATTTAAAAAAAAATTTCCCACAAATGTTTTTGATGGTCTGTTAATACAATATTTCACCACACTTAACTTCACTTAACATATAAAACTTATTTTTAATTTGATCAAAAGTTATTTTTAATATGAGTTAAAAAAAAACAAAAAATTCAATAATTAAAAAATTTAATATGATTTTTTTATAACTATTTTGTTGCTCTCTTTCCCACAGGGTATATTTAAAAATATATATATATATATTTATATATTTATCTACATTTGTACTTATATGCATACTTTTTTTTAAATATTATTTAGTTAATTTTAATTTTCTCCTAAAAAGGACTCAAGATATTTACGGAAGAGAAAAAGACGATACCATTTTTTAAGTATCCTAAAAATAATAGCAACAGAATAACAGTAATTTTTTATGATTATTTTTTCCTCCATTTTGTTCTCACGGAAAAGTTTTCTTTTAAAAACAATTATAGGATAATGTTTTGCGGAAAAAAAGCTACAAACTTATAATATATATACTACATATATTATATATACATTTATATACAGTATATCAATATTATTCATATATCAATATAAATACATATATCAATATTAAGTTCAATTGAAAATCGTATATGCAATTGAGTTTATATGTATATATAATGGCAACCAAGTGTTTCATATTTTTTTAATCAAAAATAGTTCAAAAATGCACACTAGGGTGCATAATATAGTATGTGATTGTACATAGGTAGCTAAAATAAAATAAAATTTATAATAAATTTTGTAATATCATTGTAGAAAGGATTATATACTACATAAAAGGGAGAGATGTGTCTGAAGTCTAGGTTTCGTTATTCGCGTTTCCGGAAAATCCCCATTTCCCATTAGAAAGTCTCTTTTTGGGAAATTAGCATAATCCTAATTTTGTACTGAACTTCAAGGTCCATAAAACCGAATTTTTTTAATAAAAGACCAAATTTTCTAAAAACAAGATTTAGAGAAAATAGGTTTTCTAAACCTAGATTGTAGGACAATTATTTTTTTTAAGCGCTACTCAGTACTTAAAACTTCTCAGCTTCTAGAAGCCTAATGCGCCTAAGTCCATTTAATAAAAAAATTTAAAATTTAAAATAGAAAATATTAAACAAATACCTAATTTCCTTCATTTGATATATGAACTTAAAAACAGTTTTTCCGAACTTTGGAGCTTAAAGACACACCCTCTTCCAGAATACTTGTATTTTTATAAAGATATATGAGATTCCCTTATAACGCGTTCATTAAGGTTTTATAAATTCTATAAGTTTAATGTAATGCCAATTTAATCAAAATCCATTCTGTGTACTTTACATCAGTGAAAGAGGCTCGAATTTCTTTCATTATTTCAAAAAATCAAAACATTTTTATAATAACAATATCGAAAACCGCTTATGCCATAAACTATCAGATTGATGTTATAAAACAATTAACAAGTCGGACATAAGACTTTTAAAATCAAAAAAACCCCTACAGATTAGAAGTTGGTCTTTTAAACAAAGTATTAATATAAATAAGAATACAAAAAAAATTAAATATTGATATGCACATAACCTAAAGTTTATATACCGTTAGGCAAATCTTTCAGAAAATGAAACATACGAGGACTCATTAAAACCAAACTGACCTAACTCACAAAAAAATTTAAACAAAAGCCGCAAGAGTAAGATCATTTTGGAACTAAATGGTTTAAATCCACAAAATTACCACAGATGCAATCGGAAATTCACCTTTTCAAAATTTCTTTTTAGAGATTTAGGCCACTTTTTAATTCTGAGCCCCTTATAAAATAAAATGTAACTAAAATATTAATAGCAATTCTCGTAAAATGGAATTAGACGCCCTAAAATAGTTGCATTAAGTTGGAAATTTCTTAAATTTGATACTAAATTTTATTAAACTTAAATTACCGTTATTTAAACTTAAAGTTTCCAAAAAAACGGATTAGAATTTATAACCTAATAATATAATGCAGAGCTGGATAGTCTAGATATAAAAAGTATGTTATTAATAAAATATATTTAGTCTTTATTAAATAAGTTGTTTTTTTTTACCTCTATTTTAACTAAAAATATTATACTCAATTGGTCCTTTCATTTTAGCTTCTCTGTTTCAGTATTTTTTAAAAAAATGTTATATACATAAATATTATAACATAATATAAGTAATAGATATTAATATCTTTTTATCTTCAGATACAATTTACCCAGAATAAATATAAAAAATCGTTAGATTTTAAAGTAATATTTTGTTTTTAAATTTTTTTTTATATATTTTTGATTCTTTTTGTTTTTATTCACAAGGGTCCCTCTCATTTATTTTATAATACCGTTATTTTTTATTTCTCTTGGCTGCGTCCCTTTATTTCTTATTATTTTTTTGTTATTTTTGTTTTGTTTTTTTTTTTAATAAATTCGTTTTCGTTTTATTTTTTTTATAATCAACAGCACAGTAGAGCCACAATAGAGCTATGACTTAAAGGAAGCAACAAAATAACACAAAAAACGCTTCCCTATTATTTATATTAAAAATTTATGGATCAATATATTTATCGCACACTACAATATTATGAACTGTGGACCTACATTTATTCTCATATAATAGTTGTTTTAACATTTATACAGGGTGCTCTATATAAAAGTGAAAATAATTTAAGGGCTAATTGCTAATTCTAAAATTATATAAAATTATATTATCTGTTTTCGAGTAATTTGAAGTTTCCGAATAGCGCTTTATCAAAATGAACAGGGTATCCAGTACTTGGCTATATTCCGATGACAAAACTCTATTGCATCTAAGCTCCTGTATTAAGCCTACTTACAAAATATGTAAAAATATATTGAATAAATTTCCAGCCAAAATACCAATATATATACTAGATTAGCCTGTACACGTAATTTGGTAATCAACTGGGTGATTATTGGCAAAGTTGTACATCGATATATCCCGGTAACTTAATAAAAAGGGTATTAAAATAACTGTGGATCGATATATCTCCAAAATTAAAGGTCTTACAGACTTGATTATAATTTTCCCGAACCAGACTATTTAAAAATTTAAGTTAAGGTATCACTTATAAAAATAGGGCTCTATCCCAAAGTAAAAATTTGGACTTACTAAATTTAATATATATTATTTTAATCCTTCAATTTCTGCTAAAGCTATATTATTAATTGACGGTGGACGTTGTGGTACACCCAAATTCCTGCCTTAATTCGGTATCATTTTAAAGCTTACTCTCCAAATATCCATCTGCCGAAATATTTACCGGCTTCATGTAATTACTTTGTTTCAGTAGAGCCAAGAACCTAGAAAATGAATAAAATTTTTTAAAAATAACGGGATTTCCTTCAATAATTCCATGTTACAGAACAATTTTTATGTAAGTCTTTCCGTTGTCTTTGTAAAACCGATTCAGGGCCAGGAATCACAAAATATTTAAAATCTTTTTCAACACACCCTGTATTTATCTTTTTTGGGACTTTATACTGGGAAATTTAAAATAAAGGCAACTAAAAATAAAAAAAAAAAGTTAAAGTAAAAAGAAGATAAATGAGAAGAAAACGTTTACCCATCATAAATGGTCGTTGATGTCTACTTAAGGAGAGAGCATAAGGCGCCACTAAAAACCAAAAAAATGTGGGTCGCTATTTTTTTGTTGTTGTTTTTTTTTATATATTAATTTTATTAGGTTTTCGTTTTTTATATCTAATAATAACATCCTTCATCATCATAAGGATATTGGAAATAAAGAAACAATTTTTGTTGGAATGGTAATCCTTTAAATTTTTATTATAATTTTTTTAAATTTTCTTTTATTTGTTTTTTTTTTTTCTTTTTAATGTATTGCAGAATCAAAAGAAGAGTTGAATGTAATAAATAAATTTATAAACGATTCAATCAGGATTTTGATCCAATTCATATTAAACAAAAGAAGAATTTTCGAAAGTAAATGTATTGAATTTAGTTTAATTTAAAATTTGTTATAAAGTGGAAAACAATAAAAAAAAAAAAAAATGGAAAAAAAAGGGATATAAAATAATTGAGGGTAAAAAATAATATGAAGTTGCCACTTAATCAATACAAAAAAGGATTCACTGTTTTGTTTTTTTTGGGGTTATTATTTTTTTTTTTCTTTTTGTTGTAAAAACTCATTTTTCTAAATTTCTTCCGGAGTATCAGGATAATAAGTGTTTGTATATTATTTTGTTGTTGTTATTTTTTTTTTCAACAATTAACATTTTGGTTCCATGAAATAATGCCCTAAGAAATAGTGTCGGAATACTAAAATATTTATATATAGGTTATTAAATCTAGATTTTGATGTTGGAATAAAGCCCAGGGTTATACCTTTATCATATTCCAAAAGTTGATATCTCCCAAGTGTTTCAAAATTTTGGAAAAAACTGATAACCGTTATTTGAAGCCAATGTGAAACAAAAATCATGGCAGTAAAAAAATAAACGGAAGGGGCAAAAGTTTGAACCAAACAGTTGAACTGAACCCGGAATCAAATGAATGTATAATATAACAGCAATTTTTTCCAATTAAAATTTCGTAATTTTCACTGATATTTCGGGAGTCATCATTTTGGGATTCGAGATTTTAAGAATCAATATTTTGAAAAACGACACAAGTTCCCGATCCCATTTGAAAAGATCAACTATAAATCGCCTTATTACACATTACTTTCATGTTGAAATTAATAGAAAGTCCATTGAACTTAATTTCTTTAGGTCATTTTTTCGACCCACCATTGTTTTAAGTAATCCATAATTTTTAATCTTATAATTTTTTATGTTAAAAGGTGTGTAGGAGTTGATTAATATAATCGTTGAGTTTTATTAAAGTAGATTTTTTAAAAATTGAATAGTCAATAGTAACTATCTTTATTAAGGTACAAGATGATTATGATAAACTGATAAAAAATTATTAATATTAATGGAAAATTTAATAAACACTTTAATTTTTATTACTTGCGAATTTAAGAACTTTAAGTTTAATACACAGGGCGAAAAATCCACATAAAATAGTACTAAAATAAGAAGATTTCTTTATGGTTTTCATCCAAAAAGACCATCTATTTAAAACAAGTGGAATTTTCTACTTGAAATACAAGTTAAATTTTAACGTGTATTCCGCTGAAACCAAATAGAAATCTTATGAAGTAAAATAAAGTTCCGTTAGTTTTTAAGTTGTTATCTTTTTGTTTTAACTAGCTATCTTTTTAATATAGTGTGAACAAATAAGGTAGTTATCTTCTTATTTCAAGGAGAATTCTATTTAAATTAAATAGACACAGATTTGATTTAAGCAGTAGTCTTTTTGTATTTAATAGTATTCCTTTAATCTTTAAAGGTGATTTAAGAAGATTTCTATTTGAATTAAATAGATACCTATTTCCTTTAGCAGTATTCTTTTTGTACTTATTAGAACTCTTTTAATACTCAAAAGATATCCAAGATGATATCCTTTTAATTTTTAAAATGAATTCTCATTAATACGAGTATGCATACCTAAATTAAATAATGGAACACATAAAATTCTTTTTAAATATAAAAACTTTATTAAATTATAAAAAAAAGCTTATTATTAACAAAAAAACATTTTCAAAGATAAAATTTATAAATAAACACAAACATTTTTTCAAAATTTTTATAAAAAACAAAACTACCTTTTCAGAATTTTGATAACAATATTAAAGTATAATTATATCGAAATAATAAGAAATTATTTTTTACATTTTTGAACAATATTTACATTTTTTATTTATTTGCTTATTATTAACATTTAAAAAAAACTAAAGACCTAAAACTAAATTAGCATATAAGTTTATATACTCTTGTAGGAACAAAATATTCTGCCTCATCATTTGGCCTCGGTGATGCACTTCTTGATGAAGACATACTAGAAATGCTAGTTGAAATTTTTTCTAGCCATTCAAATATTTTGCTGGACGTAGCTTGTGATATTGTATCCGCATCACATACCATTGGTATTCCCTTTCAAAGGTATTGTAATTAATACTATATAATTATTTTATTGCATAAAAAAGTAACTACAAGTACCTGTTCTCTTCTCCAAGTTTTTAATCCACTTGTAAATAGCACCCTATCCCCAAAATATCCATAATTATCAAAGTTACTAAAAAATACATCAATTTGAGAGAGTTCCATTGCTTCCAAATGCTTTTTTAGCCGTATTCCCCATATATCTAACAATACACAAATTCCGTCAGACAATCCCCATGACTTGAAAAGTGATTGTACTTCAGCCTTTTCAACGGGGTTCTCATTAGTGGGAGGAATCATAATACAGCTACTAATAACATCTTGTACACTATTATCATTTATTGCACCTTCTAAACTCTTATTATTGAATTCTGCTTCCATGTTACCTAAATTGATTATTCATATATTTGTTTTTATTCAAATTAAATTAAACTGCTTTTATAAAACAAAGTTATAAACTAAATTTTAGGTACTTACTATACTTATAAAAACTGCTAACGGCTTAGATTTTATCCAAATTAAAATCAAACTTTTAATATTTTTAAAAAAAAAATTTGAATAAATTTTTAATTTTATTATATAAAAATTTATTATGTAGTAGTTATTATTTTTAAGTTATTTAAATTTTTAATTTTAAGTAATTTAGGTATTATAAAAAGTAAAGTTAACTTAATTTTTAATTTCAGGTTATTAGGTATTGTAAAAAAATATAAATTAAACTAAATATTTTTAAAGAAAAAAATTATAAACTGAATTTTTATAAAAAAGTATTAACCGATTAATTGGTTCAATTAAAAGTTCAATCAAAATGTTTTAATATATTTACAAAATTTTTTATTTTAGATTATTTTTATAAAAAAAATATTAACTTTTCACTATTAATATCAATTTTAATATTATATATGTACATATATATATTAAATTTTTTTTTCTATTATTTTTTAAGCACCAAATATATTTTCAACTTAACCACCAAAAACTTTACAAGAAATGATTTTAATTCCGCATACAAAATTAATAATATGTACATATAATATAAAGATCGCGTTTTTTTTCTTTTGAAAGTAACAGTAAAATTAACTGAAATTTTTTTTGAATATTAGGAGATCTTTTTAAAATAATAAGATGTCTTATAATAATAACCCAATGCACAAATACAACAACAAAATTATTTTCAGTTATTATTTTGTACTAAGAAGTTTTCTTCTTAAATTTTAAAATTCCACATAGTTTTAAAAAGTCTTACGTCTTGAAGCAAGTAGATATCTTTTAATTGTTTTTTAAAATAATAGTTAATGGGAATCTCTTCTTAAATTTTTAAATTCCATATAGACTTAATAAGATTTTCTTTTTAAATTTTTAAGCAAGCTTTTTTTTTTTTTGCAAATTTTATTTAGTCAACAACAAATTTTTAGTAGATTTTTCTTTTTAGATTAAGTAGTGAGCATATTGAATTTTAAAAAGATTTCCACTTAATTGACCAATTTTAAGATGATATCCCTATATAAATGAATAATATGATAATCTATTTAAAAAAATGTGCCACTTTTCTCTCAGTGTAGATTGTAATTTTGGTTAGTCGAAAGGACTCTTTAGAAAATTAATAAGAATTGGAGTTTTAAGGAGAAATACCCTAAAGATAATTTAAGATAACATTTATTTATAATTAAACAAGTTGTATTGCAACTTTAAGAAAATAATGAATCTAAAATTAATTTCTTATTATAATTTATTCAATTTAGTAGCCTTGCAATGCCAGTCATATTTAGAAAAATCCCAAAAGAAATTGAAAAATATATTGATCGTCAAGTATCTTCTAGATACTAATTAAATCTGTTATTTATTCAATAGAGTTTAATTCATTCATGAAACTGGAACACATATAAGAAATCTCTAAAAGGGAACTTTTAATTGTAAATAACTCTAAAACTTGATTCAAATATGGATGACCTATATTAAACTTTGATTGATACCAATTCAATGTTCTAATAATTTAAGAGAATTTTATTATTTGGAAATGCAATGGCCATTAATTTGTTGTGAAAATTCTGCCGGAAAGTCTCATTAATTTTTAAAACGAAAATAGTTTTGTAGATATTCTTTTGTTTGTTTTATTAAAAATGCAATTTTTCTTTAAATATCTTTAAAGTTTTTAAATATTTGACTTAGATAAGTTTGTTAAGCTTTAGTTCTTAGAATGTAAATTGTAATTATTATGAAAAGCTTTCATCTAAAAAAAATTAAAATTATAGGCATATGCGATATTGGTTATAAGTGTGCTAATCCGTAATTATCCCCTGGCTTCTTTATTCATTATAGGTTGGGCGCATGGTAATATCTTCTTTTACTTTTTTTTCTTCAACAGGAACCCAGTAAACTAAACTATAAATAATGAGAGATTCCCACTAAAAACCTACGCACCACTTATGAAAAAAGCACCCAACTCCCTTACTCGGTATAATAGCTGAAGTCAGAATGAGACACATTGTCCATCAGTGTTTGATGTAAATCCAGAATGTGTAAATTGAAATTTTTCTTGAATTTTTTCAAATCGTAAGTATTGGGAAACACATTTGAGGGTAATGTCTTGCACAATTTGAAGGTGGGACTTATAAAAGAATTCCTATATTTCATAGTTCTATTTCGAAAGTGCTCTACAATACTGATAAGTGATTGAGCTAATTCTACATCGGAAGGGTTAAAATTTTGGTCTAATTTTTTTAATTTCATAGATCTTTTTTGAGCTCACAAGCAGCTTCTCCTTTTTGGTAGTGACTTACAGTCGTTTAATATTTTGTAACTTTTTTATCATTTTTATTATTTTAATACGAGCACCTCGTTTTTGTATCTTATCCAAATATTGAAGAGTAGTATTGGGTGCTCCAGCAAATATGTGACACCGTTAAATATAAAGCTTATACGTTTAATATATTTGAAGTAGATTTGTATTCGATTCGATTCAATTTACTTGATGTTTGTTATGGAGCAAAAAATGCAATAAAATACAAGATCGATACATCAAAATTTTCGATATTTCGATACAGTTTTATAAAAATTTTATTTATTGCTTCTGATCCTTTTGGAATTAACGAGTCTATCTTTCAAAAGAAAAATTGTAATATTTTGTAATATTTACGCAGTATACTATTGTCAGTATACTATGTTTACTATTTGTCAAATACAAATACAAAATGAATATATTTTACAATAGATATTTATGTATTATTTAACCCTAAATTGTTTTTTAAAACATTTTTGTAAATTTATTTTTATCTAGTACCTATATACGATTTTTTTCAAACTAAGATTGATAAATGTAGGTACTGCCCTCATAATCCAATAAATTTATATCATCAATTTGTTAACAGCCGTTTTAAGTTTTTTTTTCAGAATTTTTACCATACACTTATTTACATTTTTTTTTAATTTTATCTATTCTGTTATTCGACTGCCTTTATTTTTTTAACTAACGAGTATTTTATTTTATCTTTTAACTCATTTTAGTTTGATTTTCTCATTTTTCCAAATTTTTTTTTTGTTTTGTTTTTTTTTTTGTACATACTTATAACTCCGAATTCTTTTTGTAACGAATCGATTGGGTTGAATCGATTTTGTTGTTTTTTCGATTTTTTTTAAAAATAAAATAAAAAAACGTAAATGATATTCGTATTATAATTGGTTTCTTTTGAAGGACCAAAGGAAATTATATTGAAGTGTTTGTATATAACATATAATATATGTATATATATATATATATATATATGTATATATATATATATATATATATATATATTGTATATTATAAATTTTATTGTTATATAATAAAATATAAGTAGTATATATTATGTGAACATATTATATAATACATATATAATATATAGATTATATACTATATACTCAAAATATAAAGTAGATACAGATTTCAGATGATTGGAGCTGAATTAAAGAATCGGTTGATCAAAGACAAAACAACAACCAAAAAAAGCAAAAGATTGTGTTGTGATAATTTATTTATTTTTAGCTGCCTTTTGAACTTTTTTTATTTATTCATTTTTTTTTTTTTTTTTTTATTTTTTTTTTTTTTTTTTGTGAGATTTTAAATTAAAATGAAAATTGAGATGAGAACAAAAAAATGTAAAAAAAATAACGTATAATATACATTAATATAATATATTAAATGAAAATACACTTAAGTATTAAATAAAATAAATCGATTGAAAAAAGAAGAAATTTTTTGAAAGCTTTTATATTATTATTTTAAAAGAAGATATGATACTTTTAACAACCAAAAAAGAGGAAAACCTTAAGTCAAATCACCAAGGGTTTGATTGTGGCACATTTTAAAATCCATGCTATTTTTGTGCTGTAAGGTAGATATAATTAGTAGGAACTATCAAATTTCAACCTTAGAAATATTTTGCTGCAGAGTTTCCACTTCCTTAATGTGTAATTGCAGACCCAAGACATTCATAAACTAATGCTTCTAAAATCATATGCGTAGACCATTCTCATCGACAAAAAGTACCATGAGAGATCTTTAGAACCTAATAGAAGTGGAACAAAAAGGTCATTGATTAAGGGAAAGAAAATGGAGGAAATTCGTAGATAGGACATAGGATTCAAAAACATTCAGAAAACAAAAAAATAAAAGCTTTAGAATGGAATCCTCAATTGAAAACTTTAGAAACCCTAGTTGGCCAAATTAGATCAAGTTCTTAAGTGTTATAATGGTGTTAAACCTAATAGGAATCCATATATATATATATATATATCGTAGGAAAGATCAAAAACACCAACACAGAACAAAATTTAATGTTGGTAGAGGACTTATGCACAAAAAGGTCAAATGTCTGTTACTTTTATATGCTCTCAAGGGAAGTCAAAATCAGATTCGCAAATGTAGAATAAACAAATAGTTGAAAAGATCATAGATTGAGGAAAAACCATGCCAGCGTAAACCGTAGTGCTTTGTAGTAGAATTTTGAAAATAAGGGAGGAGCAGGCGCTGCTATGGACACTTAGAGGCACAACATAATACACAATTAAACCATTGCACTCACACATGAGTGCATGCCAAAAATGTGAGTAATATATGAGCTTAACGTGTCAATTGGAAACTCTATGCTTCTTCGCGGAGTAAAAGGGACACAACAAAAAACTATTCTAAAACTGTATCCAATTTTACTTCAATATGTATAACTTTAATTAACATTGTCTTCAAATTCGAGGAAATACCGTTACTTTAATTAAATAACATTTAGAGCAATACTTTGACTTGTAACATGTATGAATAGCTTACTAATTTCAAATATTATGTTTAATATATATTTAAAATTGATTTTTTGAGTTTCATTTCTTCTCTTTAATTAATTTTAAAGATTTTTTAAACAAATAAACGACCAAACAATCGAAATAAAGAAATAAAACTAAATTTTAATAAATTTTTATCTTTTAAAAATATGTGCTTGAAAAAATATGAAATATATTTTTAGCACATATAATAAAAAAATATAATAATATTAAAGTTAAATGATATTTGAACGTTAAGCATCTTTTAAATGGGAAAAAAAATGTTTATATGGGATTTCAGCTTCAATTGGATAAATGTATATTGTTGGATTCTTCTTTAAAAAAATAAATATTTTTTAAAGCAAATTAAATATTTTTTATTATATTAATCAGGGAAAAAAAAATTTATTTTTTTCAGGAAAATTATTAAAAATAGACTTTTTAGTGCTTCAAAAATTCTTTAAAAATAATATATAATAAGATAACACGTTTGAAAATTTCATCAACTCTTAATAATTTATTTTAATGGCTTGGTCTGTTTTCAACTTATCGGATATAAATAGATTTATATCATTTGTCTTCGAATAAATGCTTGTGTAATAAGAAACCTTTCCCAGATTTTATAAAGAAATTTTCTTGCAAAGACTTTGAAGAAATTCATGAGTAAGCAAAGTAAATTGTAACGGTATTTTCCGATATAATTAGTTAAATTAATTTACTCATGCAATCAAATGTATTACGACATTCCGCTAAGTTTTAAATACAAGTACATGCTTTGATACGATTTTTTTTTTGTTACCATTAATTATAAAGATTATCTAATTATCTTTCATTAAAATAAGAATAGGTTTGCCATTAATTTAAACTCACTGGGGAATGGTAGCATAGCCAAGTCGAAAACCGAGTTATATTATTCAATTAAATTATTTTTTTATATTGTTATATTAATGTATGCCAAACATTTGAATCCACTGGCGAATGGTAGCTGGGTTGATTTGAAAACCCTATAAAAATTATTTCACTTTCCTGGGATTCGAATCCAGAAAATTTTCAAAAAAAGCCTATAAAAAACCTCAATTAATTGTGAATTACAAAATTGTATTGCAGTCGCGCTCTGACTTTTCATTGCGTCATTGACATTTGTGGTCCATTAGATAATTTCTTTATCGAGATATAAATATATGAAACTAAACTAATTGCACTATAATTAACCTGCAATATGAGAATAGTGCTAACCAGTGATTTAAAAACTAAAGAGATATAAAATAGTGTATTGGATCAGAATTACAAAAGCACAATCACTCATCTCTTCTATTATTTTTCTGAAATATTTGTATAGTGTCCTGCAGTGATCCGTGAACTTAAGAAGTACCAAATACATGATGTTTTTTTTTCAATTAACAAAAAAGTGTTAATATAATTAGAGATTTAGGTTAGATAGGTATGATATAAATCATCAGTTGGTGTATTCATTAATCCTCAAGAACTATAAATTTAAATTACTAATTCATCTTACTACAACAAAATTTGATTATCAAAATCCGATATTAAAAAATATTTAATTTTATAAAATCTAATCATTTTCAAAAAAAAAACTAAATCTGTAGACCAAATTAAATCTTTAAAAATTAAAGTTAATTTTAACAAGTTCGTTAAATTACTTAATTTAAACTTACACATTTTATTTTTATTTTTGTAATTCCAGGTCCTTTAAGCAATTTCTCTAAATAAAGTTGTTAAATTTGAAGAACTATTAAGGAAACTTCATTAAAGAAAACAAATAAAAATAATAAAAAAAAAAAATAAAAAGGAAAATAGATATCAAAATTTATTATTAAAATCGATCAAGAATTTTTTCAAAAAAATAATGATATTGGGTCTGAATATCATATAGAGATTTTCTTTTATTTTCTATTCTATGTTAGTTTTTATTTTATTACACTTGACGAAGGATATAGGTCAATTTGCTGAACACAAAAATTTTGAATAAGAAAATGTCGTAAATAATTTTGAAATAAAAATAAGTACCTACCTATTTAATATTTTAATAAATCATAATACACCTTTTTACCCGAATATTTTTGACGCGCATTTCAGATAATGCGATTGGAAAAAATGGTTACATGCAATAAAATATAGCCAAATTGCACTTTTTTGGTTTTATTTCAATACCAGATTTGAAATAAAACCAAAATCATTATTTCTTAATTTTTGGCTTTTTTTCATTTTTAAAAAACTTTGAAAAAGAAATTAAACCAAAATTATAAAGAAATAAAGCCAAATTTATTTAAAACATGAGATAAATCAAAATTAGTGTTGCCGCTCTTTCCAGAATATTTCTGTTTATATATATATATATATATATATACTAGCTAATACCCGGTGCGCGTTGCTACGCCTTTCAATGGAGGTTTAATTGAATTTGATGTTACTGCAAAAAGTTAACACAAAAATTACCCACGGTTTACACACGTAAATTTAAAAATGTATGAAAGCAATCTTTTTAAAACGATTTTTCTAGGATTATTCTAGTAATTTTTGAAACTTTCTGTAATTCAAAGCAGTAAGTACAAACTCTTTTCCAAAATTTGACGTAATTTACTTCCAAAAACTTTTTTTTGACCAAACGTAGGACCGACTGTTAACAGACTCAACTCCATTTTCAAGTTGCTTCACACATATAAAATTTGAGGTCAACCGGTCAAATCGTTTCTAATTTAGAGTAAAATAACCAAAAAATTAATAAAAAGCTGTTGGGCCGCAATGGGTTAATGGAACTCAACAAAATTTTTTTTGGGGTTTTCTTTTTAGCCAAAGCAGAATTTCGTAAAATCGGACAAAATTTGGACCCAAAATTTTTTTTGCCAACCGTCGGCCCGACATGGGTTTACAAATTCCAAAACTGTTAATAGTGTCAACTCAATTCTCACAGGGGAGCACGTATACAAAATGTGAAGAAAATCGGTCAAACCGTTTCTAATTTAGAGTTAAGTATTGAAAAAACCTATAAAAAGCTGTTGGGCCGCAATGGGTTAATGGAACTCAACAAAATTTTTTTTGGGGCTTTCTTTTTAGCCAAAGCAGAATTTTGTAAAATCGGACAAAATTTGGACCCAAAATTTTTTTTGATTTCCTTTCGTACCCAAAAAACCTCTATATACAAATTTTTATGAAAATCGGCTGGGCAGTTTAGGAGTCTATTCGCTACATACAAACAAACAAACAAACATACAAACAAACTTTCCCTTTTATATATATAGATATATATATTTATGAATATACCACATTCTGAATTAGGCGGGATTTTATAGTACATAAATATTTTGGAAAAAGGGAATACCCTGATTTTGAACCCACCTCTAAAATCTCTCTTAGTTCAGAATATAACACAAATATATATGAATATTCTGGGAAATCGTAAATTCTGATTTTAAATTCTGAGGGTATTAGGAATACAACAAAATCTTGAAAAATAACTCAAGATTTTTGTTTTTAACAAAAATACCAACACCCTTAACAAGTTTATATATACATATATAAGAGTATATTCATCTCGATTAGTAGATTAAGATAGAAAAGAACTAATATGATAAGAAAATATAAAGGATTTATAAGAAAATAAGAAAATGATTGTTATTTTCTAGGAATTTAGTTTTATATCCCTTATGTCTTTTCTATAGTTTAAACCCAAAAAGTAAGATACATATATATATATATATACATATAAATGTAATTTTAGAAAGAACTATGTATGGAAATGGAAAGTTCCAAAAATTTTAAAAATGAATCGAAACTTGCTTTTTATCAAATACATAAGTTAAATCTAATAATATTTAAAAAAAAAACTTTAAAATGTGACGACTGACGTTTATGTTGTCACTCTCACCACACTTCAATAAAAATTCTTTTTAATTTTTTCTATTGTCATTTTGTGTCTATGATTTTCTATTGTGAATTGTACCAATCATTATTGTGAATTAAATTTATAAACTAGGATATATATTTTAAAGTCTTTAATTCAATTTCTATTTGATTTACTTAATTAAAATAAAATAAATAATGAAAATATACAAACATACAATGAATGAGTATATAATATATCTATCTCACTCTAATTCATAATGATTTTTACTTATTTTATTCTTTATTAACACTAAAATGAAATTTTATTTTTTTATATGATTATTATATAAATATTATTATATTTTTCAATTTCAATTTGAAAAATCTCTTAGTTTATTTTTTATATACCTATATATGTATATATATATATACATTATATAAAATATCTAAAACCGTTTTTTTTCTATTATATTTTTTCAGTGAATTCAATTACGGTCACGTGTTGAAAATAAAATAAAAGCAACAATAACAAAAATATTCACCATAGGAAACTGAAGACAACAACAACAACAACAACAACAACCACAAAAAGAAATAGAATATAATATTGATGTTAAATTGAAATGATACCACACAAATACAATCATTGTTGTCATTATCAAAATCATCATCAATTACAATCAATATTAAATGTATCATCATCAAAATCATCGTTATCAACATTATCAATATCAATGTAATCATTATTTTTATTATTATCATTATTATCAGTGAGTGAATCAACATCAAAATCTAAAAAGAAAACCAGATTTATAACCACTTTTAAATCGGACCTCTTTCCACCAACCACCAACCCAACACCACCATCAACTTTCTTTTTTATTTTTTTTTATATTAAATTTTTTTTTCAATATCATTTATTTTTCTATTTACGTGTGTGTGTGTGTGTGTAGAACAGTCTATTCAATAAAAATAAAACCAAAATATGTGTAGGTACTATAATATAGGTACTGTATTCAATTTAATTTTTTCTTATTATTGTGTTTTTGTTTTTTTTCATGTGAAATAAAATCAAAAAAAAAAAAACAAAATAAAAATTGTGAATTATAGAGGTGAGTGAATCTGTTTAAAAAGGAAGCGGTTAGATTGTCGTTTATACTTTTAAAAAAATTCACATCAGAATAAAAATCCTTAAAAAAAATAAAAAAAAACACAAAAAAACAAATAAAAAAAATCAAAAAAATAAATAGAGAAAATTGACTATATTATGTAAGGTTAGAAATACAATATGTATAATAAAATATATGTGCATATGTATTTGTTTGTGTGTTTACTAAGTAGATATTAAAAGTTATCAACTCTGTAACTTGCAAAGTCATTTTGATCTGAAGCTGAAATAATAATAAACGTTAAAATCATGCTGAGCTAGACTTTATTTATTTTTTTTTTTTTTCTACATCTAGCTATATAAAAAAGAAAGAGACTATTAAATAAAAAAAAAAAGAAAGAGAAAGGAAATAATAAAAAAAAAATTAAATAGAATTTGGTCAGAACAATAATATTAATTTAATATTATGTTTCTTATATAACATACGGATGAAATGAATTTTTTCTATAAGATATATTTAAGAATATATATATACATTATACCTATATATTAAAGCTTAAGTATTTAATAATAGTAAAACATATATATATTCATAGATATATAATATACATAATATACTCTTTTAACATGAACTTAGTCGTCTTTCACATCAAATTTGTTTATTTTTAAAATGAATTTGATCTTTTTTATCAGCCCCATTTCTTGTGATTCAGTAATCGGATTAACATATTTGAAAATAGATACTTATCAATTTTAGAGTAGAACCTTAAAATAGCCTATCTACAATGACGCTGTCGTTTCGCTCTCGTTTCGCTTTCATTACGTAGTCAAGAAAGGAGTGTTTACAATGAAATGTACATGACAGCGTTTTTTGACATTGTTGTGTTTACAAATTTCATGAATTAAAAAATATTCAATAGTTTAAAGTTTATTGTATAGCTTATTCAAATTAGCTTTGATATTGAAGGTTTGATATTTTTTAACTCTAGATTGAAAAAAAATTAATAATTTTACTAATAATTTATTCTGACAGTATATTTTTTTAATTTTTCAATAAAAAATATTTTTTATAGTTTAATTATTTGACATTTGAATACGTAGAAAAAGTGAAACAACTTTTTTAATGGCTGCGTCAGGGCTGCGTCTATTGTAAACACTTTCACATAAACCAATACATTTAAATTAGTTTGACAGACAGATACGTGTAGATAGCGAAACGAGATCGTTCATTGTAGATAGGCTAAAATAAAAATTATTAAAAATGTTTGAATCATAAGTGTTAAATTCTTTTCCTAATTTTGAAGTTTCTATTACAGAATTGGGGACTAAGTTTTTCAAATTACTCAGTTCGACTTGTGAATACCAAAATGGACGAATTTTTAAAAAAATGTTACCAAATTGATTTAAAAAAAGAAAAGAACCAAGTTCATTGGAAAAGAGTATATAAATGTTAAAGTAAATGAAAATTCAATGAAAATTGTACTTAAGAAGCTGGAGTTCATTCCAGTACTTAAGATAAATAATCTGATATAAACTTTTTTAGATTATTTTTTTTGATTTTGTTTATTTTAATTGCATGATAGTTGAATTACGTTTTATTTATTTTGGTTTTTGTTGGACAATAATAATAAAAAAAAAAAAAAAAAAACCAGGATATTAAATAAATGAAATAGATATATAATATGTTTTATATCCTATGTTACATTATAGATAGGTATATATGTATACACTTAATATGAAAGTCTTTATTATGATTAAGATTCATTTATTTTGTTTGTTTGTTTGTTTAAAAGTTAAGAGAATAATGTTGGTAAATTAAATTAATTTTTTTTTTATACTTAGCTTTGATATAATAAAAAAAAAATTAAGTTCTATGTTTGTTTTTATTTTGAAATAAATATGTAGATTTTGTAATAACAATGAAATTTGAAATTATATTTAGTTACTTAAAAATTATGTAATTACTTATTATGGTTTTAGTTGATTTAGTTACTATAATATCAAAACAAAGTAAGTTATTCAAGGAACTAAAAATTGAGGGTCCTATATCGTTTTTATTTTATTATTGTTCAAATATTAAGTATTTGATAGAGTCTGGGCGCGTTTGGGATATTCTGAAAGGATAGGGGAAATTTTTAAAATTATTGAAAAAGTTACGACTATACCCAACTAGCAATTCTAGGTCACCAAAACGTTGCCACAGCAAAAATTCGCAGCTATTTAGCTATTTTTACTAGGTTCAAAAATTATGAAAATGTTCTTATGACGTGATCATGATGTTGCGGTGATCAAAGTGGTGATCATATTTTGGCTTTCACGACGTTTTGACAACGTAACAAAGCAAATTAGCTGTGTGACTATTATGATACTGAAACTACAAAATAGCTATAAAATAGAAATACCTGTCATGATAGCCAAATAGCAACGGATGTGTAAAAGTTATGGCAAATGCAAACATGTTTGATCTTCTATGTCACTTACATGACAGCTTAATAGAAATATATGCTTAAAAGCTGCTATTACTGCAAGATCATTCGCCTAACAAATTTGCTATTCTGATAGCCAAAATAACTTCCAAAATTATTTTGCTGTTATAATATCAGAAATTGTAAATAAAATTAAATTGTTTGAATATATAAATAAATATTTTAAAAATTACAAAGTTCTTATAAATGCAAACTTTGTAATTATATAATTTATATCTAGTCTAAAGTATAAATTATAATTTTTATATGAACAAATATGATTTTCCAGAAGATAAGAAAGACTAAATTCACTTGCGATTAATATTTTATCGATTAATTTTCAAAAATACTTCGAAATAAAAAATGCGCCATTAAAATATTGAGTATTTAATAAATAAATAAAAAAATTATTTTTAGGAAAAAATTATTTTCTCAAAAATATATTTTAAACATTTTATTAAATCAAAGGTTAAAGTTGTAACAATTGATAATAATAATTTAGTAGGGGTTTTAAGGGCAATAATCATTCTTTTATAATTTATAAAACTTAAATAATTTTGGTAATTTTTTCTGCCATGTTTTTTTCTACCATGTTTATTTTTGCTTTTATTAAAAAGCTATTTATCTTTCGTGATAGCTAAAAAATTAGTTTTTCAAAATAGATATTCTGATAGCGAATATAAAATCAAAAGGTCACAAGAATATATCAATTAGAATTTAAAGCAATTTAGATTTGTAGGCAGCAAATATTCTTTTTTAAAAAGTTATATAACTATCAGGGATTCATATTAAGTATATTTGCTGAATTGCTTGCAATCACAGCTATTATGCTGTACATAAAATAAAAAAAAAACAAGGAAGACAGTAGTTGCCCTTGTCAACTTTTAGATATCCATGCATTTATGTTGTAAAATATAAAAAAAAAAATAAATAAAAATAAAATTTGACCCACTCATCCCATAATTTTTGTTAAAAAAAAACCACAAAAACAAAACAAAAGAAAAAAAAAATAAAAAAATATTTGGCCTACCCTTAAAGTTGGTCCGACAAGTAACTTGCCCTTTACCCTTACTAGCCCGATTTTAATTTTAACTTCGTAGCTTTAATAGATTCACAGATATTGAATTGACAACTTTGTATGGCAGCTCGCCGAAAATTAAGCCTTAACATTTTGAAACTTTACAAAAGTGCTTAGTGTATAATTATATTGTATAGTTTTTATAATTATATTATCTCTTTTAATTTAAACCTTGAAAAAATAAACATCATATTCATATATTAAGACTATCAAGATAGATAATAATCGTCATACTCATAATGATTATTATCTATTAATCTAAAATACAAAATACACATACAAAGAATTTCAAATAAACATGTTATATTTCAAATTATTTATCAAGCCATTTATTTACTTAAAAAAAATATTTGTGTTAAATTTAGCTTATCTTAAATTTTTTAAACTACGCATCATTTGAATCATATGAAATCGTAAATTGATAGATACCTACAAAACAAACACCACAATAACAAAAGCAAAAACAAACAAACAAAAAAATTCATATAATGCATGTTGTATACAAGTTGTAAATGTTGTAATGCAAAAATTTAAATTTTTATATGAAAAATTTGGAGTTATAAATGTTAGTTGTTCGAGAGCTATCCGAAATTTTGGTCGAATCTTAACCACAGACATAAGGACAGAAAGTATACACACACATAGCTAGATTAATTTACTTTTCGAAGCTGATCCGATACGTATCTTTGACATTATATCTAGCTCATCTAGATCAATGCGTTACAAACGGAGGAGCAATTTTAATATACTTGTGGTCATAATATCATATATATACATACATATATAATAAAAGAGTATAAAAAAAAAATTGGTAATCAAAAATTATCTAGGTATTGTAATAAGATGAGCCACTCCAACACGTGAGCAATTTTTGGGTTTGCAATATTTAAAAAAGAAAAAAAAACACAACGAAATTGAAATACATATGTAGTTTAGGTATAGAAATAAGATTTTATTATATGAAATGAAAACAAAAAACTTGAAATCTCACTAAGGAGCAAAGTGTGTCGAAAGTAGCGAGATAAAACAAATTTAAATTAAATTGTTGTTTTAATATTAAAATATTTTTTATTTTAGAATACTTAATTTAAAATCTTAAAAACATTACTTAAACAAATCATTTAAAAATGTAAAATAGGTATATAAGGTATAAGAAATTAAAATTAGATTTTATATTATGTTTTTTTATATCTTTTTTACAATACTTCTTTTATCAATAATTCTTCACATTTTTATTAAAATTTTTTTTAGATTATGAATACTAAATCTAATTATATAATTTAATAAAATTAAAAAAAATTATTAACAATTTTAAACACTTTTTATTACTTTTTGCCACTTTGTACCTAAATGAATAAAAAAAATTAAGGAATACTTTGCAATTCATTTTTAAATATCTTTATACTTTATATTATAGGGTTAAGTTCCCTATAATCGAACACTTAACGATACTTGCGACTTTAATTAGTCATAAATAATGTGTTTATTGACCGAATAACTAGTTTTATATATCAATCGAAAGTAAATTTAATAACCTTTCGAACTAATTAAATTAAATTAAATTATACAAATTATTAATAATTTTATTTAAAAATTACTAAAAAAACGCAAATTTGCCTATAATCGAACACCAGTTGCCTATTTTCGAAAGCAGATATTCCTTTGTTCGAACACAATTTTTTTTAAAGAATTACTATTAAAAATACCATGTTTTCATTTTAAATATTGTTATTTCTTATGAATTCAAACTTTATAAATACAAAGATTAAATAACTTAATTTAATTTAATAGTTTTCTGGATCATTAAACTATTTCCTAATGTTTTCTTCCGTTTTATTACACGCCTTTGTAATAGTTTCTGGATTATGGTTGAATATTTCCTTATGCCTTATGATATTTCCTAAAAATATCATTTTTGCCTGGCCTGCCGTTGGTAAAAGGGGTAATTCTTTTCTCCTCCCTTACTTTTTTGGACCACATCTTGGAGCTCTTCTGGCTTTTGTGAAAAGTGGGTTGGTTACGAAATCTCGCTTATCTAAAACTCGCGTATCAAAATAACGAGTTTTATAACCAAATAATTTTTTTTTTTAGTAAATTGATTTGGACGAAAAAGAAACTCAAAAAAATAAAGTAAATCTACCAAAAAACATATCAAATAAAAATTTCATAAATAATATTTTTAAAAGCAAAATTTTGGATTTTTGATTTCTTTTTTTAACTTTTTACTTAATTTTTAAAGAAAAGGGTACAATCCTATATTTTTGAATTGAACTCTAATCGCTTCTAACTCAGAATCTAGCAAATTAAATAAATATTCTGGAAGAAGGCAACATCCTGATTTCATAATCAACCCTGATGGACTTTACATAGGTGTTAAAAGTTCTCGGTATACCTATATATGTATAAAAAAAACTAGATTTCTAAAATACATATAAAATTAAAAAAGAAATTGGCTAGAAAAATTGGTCAGCCCGAAACCCCGCTAATTTAATTATTGCTAGATTTCGCATCCAAAACTAGAATAAAAAATTAAGATTAAAGAGTCAGCAAATAATATAATATAATTAAATAAATTATTGGAACCCTCATTTTGTATGCAATTCCAAAATCTCACTGAAATTTTCATATATAAGCATCAAAGCATTTAATATAATGGGGGACTCCCGCCCCCCAAACCCGAGCAAACTGATTATTTGAAGCCAGATTTTGTATCCAACTTTAAAACCCCTTCTAATTTCTCTTCATACATATTAAGTCAACAATAAATTATTTAAATTGTTTTTCCATTTTTTCGCGATAGTTTTAAAAAATTTTGCAAGAAAACGAGATTTCGAACGCTCCCGCTGAAAGCCGCATTTAGCCAAATTCACAAGTTATTCTACAATTCGTTTTTCTTCGCTCTGAGTCAGAACTGTATAGTCCATTTTCATTTTCTTATCTTTGTTACCGGAATATGAAAGAGTTTACTGGCGTCCCTAACGTTCAAAAACCCTTCCCTGATTTTACCGAAAGCAACCTTCAAAGAATCCTCGCTATATTGCTGAAACATTTTCATTTTGTTTAAAAAATTGTTGTGTAAAAACTTAAAATCTGAAGAAAATGTTGTGTTCGAATAAGGGAATCTAAAACTAATTTGAATTGCCTAAAATCGAACGCCGTGTTCGAAATAAGAAATTTGTGTATTTTAGTTTCCTTTGTTCGAACAGGTCAAAAATATAAACAAATTTTTAATATTTTCCTTTAATTTTTAAGAAAATTCAATAAATAAATATTCCTTTGCATGAATATATAAATTTTTAAACAATTTGCTTACAGATTTCATAAAAAAACACTATTTTCTGCAACCCTTAAAATTCTCTTTTTATTAGCAATTTCAATGAAAAACGCAGTGTTTAAAAACCAGTTTCAAGTTTTAGCGTTTTGAGAGATAATTAACTTATTTTTTGTTCTGCTTTTTTTGGTAAGGGTAGGGGAAACTTCAACAAATAAATTAAAAAAAAAACCGTTTTTAAAATAAGTCAAATTTTGTTATTATACTAGTTTTTTTAAAAAGTGTTCGATTATAGGACATGTTCGAAATTAGGCAACACCACCCTACCAATACAAAAAAAAAATAGTGGTTTTGAAAGAGCATTGCAAAAATATCGTTCGGTTTCTCTCTTGCAGAAATTTTAATAACAAAAAGGTTTTGCATACATAATAATAATATAATTTACCTAATTTTACTAATGAAATTTTTTTTTGTTTTGGTGTACCTACAAAATACATTAATATTTGTGAATGACAGTGGCACATCTTATTAATAATTGACATTCTTTGTTGATAATAAAATAGCTGTGGCAGCAACCAATTACATTTCACAGAAAATTAGCTTTGTACATATCAAAATGTTTAAACTAGCTTTCAATGCATAACTATTTAGCTTTGTACAAAGCAAAATAGCTTTCCATTCATATCTATTTAGCTTTGTACAAAGCTAAATAGTTATGCATGCACGTGGTGACATTATAATAGCATTGTAAATTTGTACAAAGCTAAATAGTTATGCATGCACGTTGTGACATTATAATAGCATTAAACAAAATTACAAAAAACATCTCAACATAGCTTATTACAAAAAACATCTCAAAAAACTAAAGCAACATCCGATATACTTCCTACAAACACAAGTTTTTATAAAAAAATAATAGAGTAGGTATATCAATTTCGCTGTCAAAAAATAATGTGAACAAATAGTTCTTAACAATGGATGTATATTACAAACAAATGGGAACAAATGTTTCTTAACAAACATATATTCTTGGTTATTAATTAAAATCAAAAGGAGATTTTTTTGTGCAGCCTATGTTATCATCAGATCTCAACATTTATATAGCAAATAGTACAAGACAAAATAATGATGCTATTATATGTATATGCTATATATGTTATCGAAAAAATTAAAGCAAAATTTGTATGTCTATCATTCAAAACCGATTCTGTTTTTATACCTTTGCTACACTCTTTAAAATCGTTTTAAATTAATCTTGTCTATGAACATTATATTATACCTACATAAATATTTTAATTAAATTAAACTTTAAAAATTAAAAACGTTTTTTATTCTATGAAATTAAATAAACTTTTCATTTATAGTATTTAAATATTAATAATATTTGTTGGAAATAAGCTATTATTAACATAGATCGAAAAAAGCTATGATAATCTCAAATATGGCAATTTTGTCAATTCGACTATATTGCCATTTTTGTAGCTAATGCCAAAATTATGCAATATAGTAATTAAAGTAAAAACACTTTACTTATTGCCAGTTTACTAGAGTAACAAATAAGTTTTCCAAAAAGCTATTTTGCTGTTATTGAAAAAATAATAAAAGCCAAATAGCATTACTTATTGCCAGTTTACTAGAGTAACAAATAAGTTTTCCAAAAAGCTATTTTGCTGTTATTGAAGAAATAATAAAAGCCAAATAGCATTATGGTAATAAAAATTACTTTAACAGCTATTTAGCTGTCATTTCGACTATATTGCCATTTTTGTAGCTAATGCCAAAATTATGCAATATGGTAATTAAAGTAAAAACACTTTACTTATTGCCAGTTTACTAGAGTAACAAATAAGTTTTCCAAAAAGCTATTTTACTGTTATTGAAGAAATAATAAAAGCCAAATAGCATTATGGTAATAAAAATTACTTTAACAGCTATTTAGCTGTCATTTCGACTATATTGCCATTTTTGTAGCTAATGCCAAAATTATGCAATATGGTAATTAAAGTAAAAACACTTTACTTATTGCCAGTTTACTAGAATAACAAATAAGTTTTCCAAAAAGCTATTTTGCTGTTATTGAAAAAATAATAAAAGCCAAATAGCATTACTTATTGCCAGTTTACTAGAATAACAAATAAGTTTTCCAAAAAGCTATATTGCTGTTATTGAAGAAATAATAAAAGCCAAATAGCATTATGGTAATAAAAATTACTTTAACAGCTATTTAGCTGTCATTTCGACTATATTGCCATTTTTGTAGCTAATGCCAAAATTATGCAATATGGTAATTAAAGTAAAAACACTTTACTTATTGCCAGTTTACTAGAGTAACAAATAAGTTTTCTAAAAAGCTATTTTGCTGTTATTGAAGAAATAATAAAAGCCAAATAGCATTATGGTAATAAAAATTACTTTAACAGCTATTTAGCTGTCATTTCGACTATATTGCCATTTTTGTAGCTAATGCCAAAATTATGCAATATGGTAATTAAAGTAAAAACACTTTACTTATTGCCAGTTTACTAGAGTAACAAATAAGTTTTCCCAAAAGCTATTTTGCTGTTATTGAAAAAATAATAAAAGCCAAATAGCATTACTTATTGCCAGTTTACTAGAATAACAAATAAGTTTTCCAAAAAGCTATTTTGCTGTTATTGAAAAAATAATAAAAGCCAAATAGCATTATGGTAATCAAAATTACTTTAACAGCTATTTAGCTGTCATTTTACAGTAAATCGCTATTGCGTATATTACTTCTTTGCTTATATAAAAGCATATTAGTCGCAAAAGCTATTTAAATTTATTTTTGGTTGTGCTTACGTTTTCATGACTCGAAAACTTGTAAATTAGCATTAGTTGCAAAGTAGCTATTTTAAACCATTAGGATGACGTAGTAAAAGCTAAAATTTAGCTGCGAAAACTAATTAGAATATAAATGTTAGTTGGGTAATGACCCTTTATTCAAGACTCGTTTTCCTAATTCAAGTGTACAATACTTAAGTTATTATTAAGAATAATTAAGTTCAATTTAAACTTTTATGAATTGTTTTTTAAATACCGAGATTGGGTCTCAGAATTGCCTTACACTTTAGATACAAACCATTGATTTAATTATTTTTTTGTGGTATCAGATTATGGTAAATATTAACTAAAATTATAATAGCCTTTTGCCTATTTTGAATTTGGACTTCTTATTAAATTGTTATAACATTCACCATATTTTTTTTATTAGATATGATCCGACCAGGGTTTGAACCCGAGACTTTTCAATTCGTATCATTTTTAATTGCAGACTTTCAAAATATTCCAATTAGTTAGTTACAAAAGATTTCCATTGAATATATTAAAATAGTAAAAATTAATACCTTTATAAATATGTTTTAATATCTTGGATCAGGACCCTATTGCACTAACACTAATCACTAATAAAATAATCATTGGTTTTCACAAGTGAAGGTTATTCACTAATTAAACTTCATATGTTCCTGGTCAAATGTGCTGTTGGTGCTTCAAAAATTTTGATAATTTGATTATTTCATTGGTGATATTATGTTCGTGCTACAGGTGCCAGATCTGTATAATTTGTAGACTGAGTAAATTTGTACTTATAACTGTACTTATTTGTACTTATAACCAGAACTGAGTAAGAGCTGAGTATTTATACTTATAATCAGAACTGAGTAAATTTGAACTTAAGTACAGTTGAAAGTACCATTATCTGATACTCATTACCTTGTCCAGTTTAGTATAACTGAGTAAATGAGTACATATAATGCTGAGTAAATTTGTACTTAAGTACAGTTGAAAATACAATTACCAGATGATCTTCACTTTGTCAAGTATCAGTATTACTTAGGTTTCAATACTTATAAAATTTAAGAAGAAGTAAAAGAATCAAGAAAAAAATACTTGTAATTCCCTGAAAGTAACTAAAATTTTAGTTCAATTACTTTTGTGATTATTTTTTGATACTTAAGAATTTTCGACTAATTAAGTACTAAGAAATACTGAAGTATTAAAAATACATATCAAGAATAGTACTTGATATATACAAGACCATCTTGAATTAGGTTACAATAAAAGATAAATAGAAAACAAATGAATAAAATTTTTAATATTATATAATAATTTAATTAAACTTTTTATTTTAAAAAATATAGATAAACCTCTCAATTAAAATCTTAAAAACTTAACCTATTTCTTTTTAATACAAAAAAAAAAATCAAAACTTTTAATTCATATTTTGGTCACAAAAAGTCTTGGTCAGAAAAGTCAAAAAAAAAAATTAAAATTTATTAATGAAAAATTTATTACCTAATTTAAAAAAAAAGTTTTTCTATTTATTTTAAAAATTTAATTTAAAACTACTTTAAAAACAATATAAACTTAAATAAATTTAAGAAAAATTTATTCAAAAGAAGTTATAAAAATAATTTAAAAAAAAAAATAACTTAAAACTTATGAATAAAAAAACAAACTTTTAGGACAATATTTCGGACCAATTTATAAAGAGCTATAAAAAAACTTAAAACTATTAAAAAAATTAAAAAAACAAAAACTAAAATAAGGTTAAAATGAATATTGAAAAATATAAAAGTGAAAAATTTAAAAATTTAGAAGAAATAAAAAAAAAAAAAAACTAAAAAAATTAGCAAAACATTTAATTTAGTGATTCACAAATAAACAGGACATATAAAAAATATCAATTCATAAATTTTTATTATAAAATATATGTAGATATATATATATACAAAACTATTAGTATTCTGACATTTATTTATTGTACGTTTGTATATATACTTGTTTCTAAATTGGAAGGTGAAGATCAGAGGCGTGGATTTTTCATATTAACCGGAAATGACATATCCTTTTTTAAAAAATTTCCAGCTTTTAATTTGTATCAGTTGAGAAAAAGTAATCATTATATGAACAAGTACTTTTAATATTACTGTATGACTTACACATAGGTTATAATTGGAGGATTCTTAAACTTGAATCCCAATACTTTAAAAATAGTTATTAACTTAAAATTAAAATTACTTATTTTATTTTTGCATTGAATTTTCATTCCAAAAGTAATCACTTTTAGGAATTACCATGTTAATTAAGTAATTATCTTAAAAATTCGAAGATAGAGGCCTGGGTTAAATGTAAATTTGTGTTCAATAAATAAAGTAAGTCTCTTTTAACTGCTTTCAATGCACAGATAATCAAAAGATATTGTATTCATATTTGTATTACATTTTTAATTCCACAAGTAATCACTTGGGAGAATTACCTTGTTAAATAATAAATTTTCCTCACCATTTGAATATCGAACCCTGGCTTAAATAACATAAATTTGTATTCAGTAAATGAAAACTTTAAGGTTTAGTAAGTGTCTTTTAACTACATTCAAGATCCTAATAATCAAAAGATGTGGTATTCCTTTTTGTTATTATATTTTTCATTCCAAAAGTATTCATTTAGGACAATCCCGTTAGTAATTACATAATTGTCTTAACAACTCCTACGTTAAGGCCTTGTTAAAAACAAAATTAGTGTTTTTTGGAAACTTAGATATTTAGTAACTAAAGGGATTGGCAAGATTCGTTGACTTCTTCAAGGTTACCATATTATATTATTATCATTTGAATTCAGGGCCTTGAAAATCAAAGTATGTGCCATCTTGTAAGAATCAAAGATAATAATACATATTATATCCTTAAAATTTATCATAAATTACCTACCGATTCTTTTAAAAACTTTACACTTATACGAATGTTTCAATTATTGATAAAAAGATTCGTCACTGCTCTTAAAAATTAAAAAAACCAAATCCTTCAACAAGGATTGTAGGTGTTTTATACATAAACACAACAACAACAGAAAAAGGGTCCATATTATAATAGCTAAAACAACAACAAAAACGAATGACTTTTAACATATCAAAAAACAAAGAATTTCCTATCATAGGTATAAAAGGACTTATCACATAACATATCAGAGAGATTTTAGATTATATTTTATATTTTTTAAGAAGAGTGAAAGGAGTGAAGGACTCAAAAAAAAAAAAACAGAAGGATCTTAATACCAAAAGGACCTTAAAACAAATAAAAACAAAATCTATATATGCATATATATATATATATATATATATATATATATATATGAAATATAATATTATATTATTAAAAAAACAGATTTTTATACTCGTTAGAGTGTTAGATTCATTGTTTTTATTTTTCTGCTTTTATAGTTTTTTTTGTCCATAAAATGTTCATAAAAATAATGTGGAAAAAAAACAACAATAAAAAAAAAACCAAAAAAAAAGGGATATTATAATAAAATATGAAACATAACTTCCTGGTAGGAAATGACATAAGTTATAAAACAAAAAAAATAAAAAAAGGTTTTTTCATATATTATTATTATCCTTTATTTTATAATATACTAGCTAATACCCGGTGCGCGTTGCTGCGCCTTTCAATGGAGGTTTAATTGAAGTTGATGTTACTGCAAAAAGTTAACACAAAAATTACACTCGGTTTACACATGTAAATTTTAAAATGAATGAAAGCAATCTTTTTAAAACCATTTTTCTAGGATTGTTCTAGTAATTTTTGAAACTTTCTGTAATTCAATAGCAGTACAAACTACTTTCCAAATTTTGACGTAATTTACTTCCAAAAAATTTTTTTTGAAAAATCGTAGGACCGACTGTTAACAGACTCAACTCTATTTTCAAGTTGTTTCACACATATAAAATTTGAGGTAAACCGGTCATATCATTTCTAATTTAGAGTTAAGTAACGCAAAAATCTATTAAAAACCACTGTGCCCCACTGGGTTAACGGAACTACACTTTCTCTTTGGGCAAAGCAGTATTACGCAAAAATGGACGTAATTTGCTTCCAAATCACTCAACAAAATTTTTTGAGGCTTTCTTTTTAGTCAAAGCAGTACTTCGCAAACTTTGACAATATTATCTTCCAAAATTATTTTGGGTTAACAAATTCCACATCTGTTAATAGTGTCAACTCAATTCTCACAGGGGAGCACGTATACAAAATTTGAAGAAAATCGGTCAAACCGTTTTTAATTTAGAGTTAGGTATTGAAAAAACCTATAAAAACCTGTTGGGCCCTAATGGGTTAATGCAAGTCAATAAAATTTTTTTGTGGGTTTTCTTTTTAGCCAACGCAGAATTATCATAAAATCGGACAAAATTTGAAGCCAAATTTTTTTTTGATCACCCGTCGGCCCGACATGGGTTAATAAATTCCAAAACTGTTAATAGTGTCTACTCAATTCTCAAGGAGCATCACGTATACAAAATTTTAAATCAATTGCTCAAACCGTTTCGAATTTAGAGTAAAGTATTGAAAAAACCTATAAAAAGCTGTTGGGCCGCAATGGGTTAATGGAACTCAACAAAAATTTTTTTGGGGCTTTCTTTAAAGCCAAAGCACAATTTCGTAAAATCGGACAAAATTTGGACCCAAAATTTTTTTTGACCACCCGTCGGCCCGACATGGGTTAACAAATTCCAAAACTGTTAATAATGTCTACTCAATTCTCAAAGAGCATCACGTATACAAAATATGAAGTCAATCGGTCAAACCGTTTCGAATTTAGAGTAAAGTATTGAAAAAACCTATAAAAAGCTGTTGGGCCGCAATGGGTTAATGGAACTCAACAAAATTTTTTTTGGGGCTTTCTTTAAAGCCAAAGCACAATTTCGTAAAATCGGACAAAATTTGGACCCAAAATTTTTTTTGACCACCCGTCGGCCCGACATGGGTTAACAAATTCCAAAACTGTTAATAGCGTCTACTCAATTCTCAAAGAGCATCACGTATACAAAATTTGAAGTCAATCGGTCAAACCGTTTTCATTTTAGAACAAAGAAGTTTAAATACTTGCACCACAGCCCCAACTTGGCGGTCCGTTAGAGCAAAATTTTTGGGCCACGATTTCCTTCCGTACCCAAAAACCCCTATATACAAATTTTCATGAAAATCGGCTGGGCAGTTTAGGAGTCTATTCGCTACAAACAAACAAACATACAAACAAACAAACAAACAAACAAATAAACAAACTTTCATTTTTATATATATAGATTTTCTTTTTCTTTCTATACATATTCTTTATTTCGTCCTGTTTTTAGAATGCGGGAAAAATAAAATAAATAACCTGCACAATATTATATACAAAATTAATAATATACTATGTAATATAATAGAAAATAAGAAGTTTAAATCACAAAAAAAAATGCAAAACAAAATTAAAAATTAAAAAGGATATCTTTTCACCTTTCACAATTTTCAATTTTTTTTATTTTGTTTTTATTCTATTTTTTTTTTATAAGTTTTAATTTTCCATCTGTTTTTCAGGATATTATTTTTCATTTAATTTTTCAACACATTATAAAAAAAAGAAAACTTTTAGTTTAAGTCCATATCAACAAAGATTATAATAAAACTTTTTTTTACATACTATATTATATACGTATATATGTGTGTGTGTGTGTGTGTGCATACATATATATATATATATCTAATCAATTTATTATTATTATTATTATAGCATTAAAATCATCTAATCAAAATTAATTTTAAAAATGATTATAATGAAATTTTAAAAATCCTTTAGATACCATTAGACACTAATTCAAATGCAAATCATACAATAAAAGGATTTAAAAAAGTGAGTGAAAAAAAAAGTGTATATTATATTTATTAAGATATCACATAATATAAAGTTATTTAAGTTATATTGAAACTTTATAATAAAATATCAAAAGGATATATACATATACATATATAAATAATGTATATATATAGTATGTATGTACATAAGTGTTAATATTTATCAAAGGATAAAAAAAAAAAACTATTATATTATTAATAATAAAATGTAATATTAAATAATACCTAAGTATAGTCCTTGAAACACAAAACTGTATATTACAATTGAAAAAAAAAACATATTATTAAATTCTAGTGTAAATATATTTAAAAAAAAATTGATATTAATGTGTGTATATATATATACAATAATTTATATTATAATAAATAGACAATATATAATAAAAAAAATTTTAATGTAAAAATATAATAAAAAAAAATAAACAAAAAAATAAAAACCTAAAGTAAATAATATTAAAATAAAAGACTCCATCTCCCGTCTTAGAAAATACATACAAATTATAATAAAAAAAAAAATAACAACAACAACAAAAATATCAATAATAATAATAAAAAGGATATACGAATGGAAGTATCACAACAAAATCAACTAATAAACAACAATATTATAATAAAAATAATAACAAAAAAAAAGAAAAAAAACTTTTTTAATATTATACATTTTATATTGGATAAAAACATATGTTGCAGTGCTGTCACCCATTTAATAATATTTCAATATTATATAATTATTATATTATTATATAAAAAAGAATGGCAAAATTGAATTTTATTTTAAAAAACACAACAACAACAACAACAACAACAAATACAACAACAGCAGCAACAACAACAACAACAACACCAACACTAATATTACCAGATTTAGAAAATCAAATTCAAATAAAATCAACAACAAATGATATAAATACAATAACAAAAAATAAATTATTATTAACAGACAAAATAATAAAATGTCCTTGGAAGTCTATACAAAATATTCTAACAGCATCTCTAGCTGCACAACAAAATTTAAAACAATCAATAAAACAACCAACCAGAAGAAAAACCACAACAAAAACAGCAGCAGAAAAATTTTCAAATATATCAAAAATAACAGAAAATATAAAATATATATTAGAAACAACAAGAACAACAATAGCAACAACATCAGATCAAAAAATAGGAACAGAAATAAATTCAAAATTATCATCAATATTATCAAAAACATCAAATCGAACAGAAACAACAACAACAACAACAGCAACACAATCAACATCATTAACAACATCAACATTAATAAATTTAAATTCAATAAATCGTCTGACAGTAACATATTCACAAATTTTTATATTAATAATTTTAATAATATCACAATTGACTGGAAAAACTGGTTGCAGTGGCGATCCAACAGATTTTCAAAAAAATAGTAAGTAAAATAAATAATTTGCTATCTCTTTCTTTTTTTGTATAATAGATAACTTTTCAAAAATAAAACTTTTTACAATATTATTATAATATACAACTTTTAAATAGCATTTTCAGAATTTTTAATAAATGTGGGGGTGTAGTCAATTCTTGTTATAGGAATTCTGATGTCATGGTCACAATGATCGCCACCATGACGCAGAATTGATATTGCAAAATGTCAAAAAATGTAGCACAATTATGCAAAATATTGTTAGCGTTAAAGTGACATTTAATGTAAACAAATTAATATAACAAATTAATAATTTATTTTTTAATCAGTAAACTGATAGATAAATTTAATATTTAAATTATTATAATTCTATATTCTTCAATTTCAAACTTAAAAGTAATAATAAATACAATTGGCTGACAAAACTTAAATAATTAATTGTCAAAATAGAGCAGAAGCTTAAAGTTCATTCACTTTTTCGTCAAAGCTGCGTTGAAACTTTGGTTGTTACTTTCATTGTGTGCATTTGAATTGTTTTCCATATATTTAACTTTTAAAGTAGAATTTCAATACTGTTGGCTGCGCTCATTGTGTTCAGGAGGTAAGAATTTTATCTGAAAAAAAATAAATTTTTTTCAAGGAAAACTCTTACAGTTATTTCTACAATTTCTTTGAGATCCCAAAAACTTAATAAAAAACAAATATTTTATGTCTACA
The DNA here is from genome assembly GCA_963082915.1 of Dolichopus griseipennis. Taxonomy (NCBI): domain Eukaryota; kingdom Metazoa; phylum Arthropoda; class Insecta; order Diptera; family Dolichopodidae; genus Dolichopus; species Dolichopus griseipennis. The sequence continues at coordinate 48,287,434 of OY720441.1, forward strand.
TGGAAATTTGTAAAAAAAATGTTTTGGAATAAAATTTAAATGAAATTATAAAAAAAAAATATTTTTTTTTTAAGTATTTGACAGCTATCTTTTAAATATTTGGAAACTGGGTAAATAAATAAAATACTTTAAATTACTCGAATGCTGTGTAGGCAGATGAATTTTTTGATTTTCTGGTTTTTGGAAAAGATCGTTCCTACATTTTGTAAAAAAAAAAATTATTAGTCAGTTTTAAATTTTTGTATACGATAAAATTTTAAAGGTGATGTATGATTTAAAGTCATGATTCTGGATGCAAATTCTAGCTTTAATAATTAAATTAGAGGAGGATCTGGGAGCGGCAATTAAAATACGTCATATATGAATCAATGGATTTCGAAAAAAAATCTATTTGTAAACAAAAAATTTTGGTTGTCTAGATTCAAAAAAATTATATTTTGATTTAAAAAATTTTAAAATTCGAAAGATCGTATCCGATCCGACAAAAGAATATGTTAAAATCCCATTCTCAATTTTACATTTTAAAAAAATCGTCCTATTACAAAGTTAATTTTTGAAAAAACACCTTTATCTAAAAACTACATTTTCATTTTCCAAACAACAAATTGGAAAATTTATAAAGTGTACTTGTTTAGTACCGTATTGTTAAATTGAAATTTGAACAAAAAATCCGAGACAGAGATTCTCAAAATGTAATTTAGCTTGTGGATTAGTTTTTAATAGATGTAACTTTAAGTTTCCTATACATTTTACACGTTTTTAAAAATCTCAGATCTGCTTAAAAAATTCTTCATATAACCCGGACCATCAAACCAATTTGAAACTGAAAATGTATAAAATCCAAACTGGAAATTCCGAATTAGTTAATTTTAAATTTCAAAAATTTTGTTAATTATATTAGATTTCAAAATCACTTTGACAATTTAAATTTAATATATTTTGGGAAAGTTTTTTTTTATAACCACTTAATTAAAAGTCTCTTAAATCTTCACTCCTTGATTTAGTCCTTATTTGACATTTTCGTAACCCAAATTTAAAAAAATGGTTTTAAAAAGTAAAAGGCTTCAGTTTGTAATGGCATGGATAATATCTAATAATATTTTGCAATATTTTAAAATGTTGTACAAACTGGACGAACAATATTAGACGGACTTATAAAGCCAAATAAATTTGACAGAAGTTTTTTTTATAGATTCTAAAAATCAGGCTTACCCCTTGTTTTGCTCTAATTTTAATGTAATTATTTATCAAATTTTCTTTTTAGAAGAGAACTTAGTTTAATGTGACGCGATCTCTTCTAGACCTCAAAATAAAATTAAGCCGAAAAAAATAGATTAAATTTTTCATAAATTATTTAATTTTTAATATTAGTGCTAACTATTCAACTGTTAGCCTAATAAGTCTGTCTATAGCCTATAACATAAGTACCAAAATGTTGGAGTTATCCAATTTCTTATTGATCTTAATGAATTCCACATAAAATTTAAAAATAGAATAGATTTCAGACCTTTTATGTTTGTTATATTATTTGTTTTATTTTTTAATAATTTAATACTTGAATTTTTAGATATTTCGGTATCTGTGAGTTGTATTATTCAATTAAATTATTTTCTTTATATTATATAAATGTACTTTTATTAACGATATATAATTATTAATTGATTATACCATCAATTTGCAACTAATAACGAATGGTGAACAATTCGATTTCGAATACCAAATGAATGGGATTCGAACAACGGATCTTTTGAATTAAAGGTCAGCGCTCTATCTACTGTGTCATCCAACGTTAAAATTGATCAAAGTATTTTCTTTGTACCGCTTTGAACATATGAAAAAGATATATTAATATAGAAAATATTTTAGCATTGTTAAAAAGATTGCAAGGGTGCTCTGAATTAAGACCCTGAGAAATAAAGCCCCCAAAAAATGGGAGAAAATCCCGGGGCTTTTTTTCTCAATTATTATGAAAAATAAGACCCCAGGGCGTTGTTTTCTCATTAAAAAGATATAACAGCCCGAGGGCTTTATTTCGCAGGGCACCCATTGCGAGTACTTTTTTTAACTTAAATTTTAAAATTCCACATACACAATATACCATCACATCACATCTAATCCTTAAATCCACCTTGCTAACAATAACTTTAATTTATTTAAAGGTGTAAAGTCAATACAAAAAAATTCTTTAATTGCATTAAAAATAAAATAATTCAACAACCTTTTATAGATTTTTTCAATTCTTGATTTTTTCATTTTCAACACTTTAATTATTCAACTTAAATTTAATTTAATATTCAATATTTACGCAATTTTAATCAATTTTCCGTTTGTTTTTCTCATTCGTTAATTTTTAAAGTTTTCATACAAATTTTCCATTCAATAAAAATTTTTTTATTTATTGTTTTTTTTGTATTTTAATTTTTAATACAAAAATTAAGTTGAACCTAAAAGTGCCCTTCATTTTCCAAAAAAAAAACAACAAATTTACCTTAAAATTTATTAAAAAAAAATTTTCAAAAGAAAATAAAAAAGGAAAAACTTTTAAAAAAAAACACTATGGAAAATATTATTGAAAGGTAAGCAATATTGGAAAATTATTTTCAATAAAATTGTAAAAAAAATAAAAAAAAAAAATGTTTGTTAAACCCAAAATATTTTATAAATTGATAAAAAAACAAAACAACAACAACAAAAAACAATCCTTTTCATCCAGGTTTTTTTTTTCATAATTTTTCCAGCTTTTCTTTCAATTTTCCTTTTTTTTTTTTAGTTATTGTTTTCAAAGTCAAAAATTGATTACCAAATCTGTATTGTAAACTTTTCATCCCTTTTCAAAAAAGACTTTAAAAAAAACACAAAATTAAGAAAATATCAAAAGAAAATTACCTTTTTTTTTAAGTTTGGAAAAAGTTTTTCCTTTAAGAAAACAAAAGAAAACAGAAAAAAAAAACTGTTGGTCCGAAAACATTTTTTTGTGTTATTTCTTTTTCAATCCTTTGTTTGCTGGTCCTTATAAGTTATTTTTTTGTTTTTTTTTTTGAATTTCTGGAGTTTAGGTGGGGAGTTAAGAGGGGGGGGGGGGAATATACATATATAATTAGATTACGTTCAAAGGTAAAGAATTGATCAAATCACGAGGAAAAAGGAAGAAAAAGAAAATGGAAAACTTTTTTTGTATTCAAGGTATGAACCAAAAATAAAGGAAAATGATTTTTAAATCCTTTTACTCAACTCTTTTTATTTTTTAATATTGAAATTTATTGAAATTTTTTTTTTTTATTTTTTTAGAAGTTTTGGTATTTTAGAAGGGTATTATATAATTGATTTTTGAATTCGAATGAAATTTTGAATTAAATTTAAGTTTAAACTAATGTATTGAAGAAAGTTCACTGTCTTTGATGCAACCATTCCTTTAAGGAATTTTTACATTTTCCTCCATGTCGGATTACATACAGTTTTTAGATGCATGCATGAAAATGTAAAAACTCAAATTCCTTGCAGTTTATTAATTAAGAACCAGTCTGTATTTATAACATTTAAGCATTAGCTTTTTCATTTTTTTTTTAAAATATGCATTTCTCGGAAGATTAGTTCTTTTGTTTTCAATATAAGATTTTTAAAGCTATCATGAATTTAGTTTTGTAAAGATACATATGGTCATAAAACGGAGCTTTAGCTCAAAAGTCGCCTTTTCAAATGGAATTTTAGATTCAAAATCAAAATTTGAAGCTCAGTTTTTAGCATTCGATCAATTATAAGGAGACTTTGAAACTGAAGCTTATAATTTTTTTATTCGATCTCTTTGTTCAAGTCTTTGATATCATGAGAAATAATATCTTCGGGTTGAATCCGTATCCATGATTTAACTAAAAAACCTGTTTTATGCTTAGACCAATTTTTGAAGAATTGTCAAATTGAAGTCTATAAAAAATTTCAACAAAATGAGTTCGGAAATTTAAGTAAGGTATATGTATAATTGATTTAAAACGTATTATGTATTTGTTTGGGAATTACGCAATTTCAAGGAAAATATCAAATCGCAAGAAATGCCACACTTTTGTTAAATTAATCAAGGTAAAAAGTTGTCACTAGCAATGAATTATTAATATTTGATTAACTTTCTACTAAATAAAAATTGAAATTCGACGGCACGCAAATTTAGATGGAAAAAATTAATAGAATTGTTGCAATTGTTCATTCAAAAAATTCTCTGAACTCTCTGGAGGATTTCTAATGTACATGTGACAATATTTCTTATTGAAATACTAATTGTTGATTAATTATTTAAAATACCAGTAAATTGCACATAATACCCATACCAATTGAATTATTAATTTTCAACTCATCCAAATAGATCTTTCATAATCATCAAATATTCAAATCATTCCAATTTCTGACAACTTATAGTTTTTCCGAATAAAGTTTTTCATAATTTTTATTAAATACTTATATTTTTTTTTAGTGGGTCGTTTTTTTAAGACTCACTTTAAAATTTTTTTTATAACACCACAAAAGATTTTTATCGGATAAAAAACGAACAAGAGGTGAATATCCAAATCAAAATTATACAAAGAATAGAAGGCATCGTTAAAAAAAATCCAGAAAACACCAATCTATAATGAAAAAGAGTTTTAAACTGTTAAAGACACCCTAAAAACCACAAAAGGAATAAAATTAATATAAGAATATTGAGGTATATGTAGGGGTACTCTATACTCTACGTTTGTTTTGAGAATTTCAATTAAGTAAAAATAAAATAAAAATGGTATTTTGTGGTAGTGGAACCACCTAAAACCTAAAGACCTTAGTTCTTAAAAAATGAAAATAAAAATTTAACTTTTCAAAAAAAAACTAATTTTTTTTATGACAGCTTTTAATATTTAAAAGATGTTTTGGTTCAGCTGTAAAAATGGAAGTTAAAAATATTTTTTGATAAAAACTACAACTGATACAAAAAAAAATTTATTTTTTTAATATCTCGATAGACAAATAACAATTACTGGGATTATATTAGTTCATGTTGAGTTTTTAAGACTTAAGGGAGAAAGTCCAGAAACATGATTTATGTGTGTTATATTTATGAAATATAATACAAATATAATGTAAAATTTACTGATATTTGAAGTTTAAAAGTGATGACGCAATGATCGGATCGCTTCTAGTGTATATTTAATATTTAATCTAGTATATTTAATATACTAGATGCCATTTAATTTTGAAGTGACGCTAGAAAAACAGCTATCTAGAAGTGGAGCTTAAAGCAACGCGAGCATTGTATGATCACTTAGTCTTGTATGATATTTATTATCTACACCTAAATTTACAGGGCGGAACTGAGTTCTATTGTACGCGCCACTTAATCCTAATGAACTATATCCCAATAATGAAAATATATGTAAAGTGCCGCCTTTTATGGAGAAAGTCTCGGGTCCGCTCAGATAATTCTAATAAAAAAATACCGTAGAATTGTATAGTTATATCGTAATAGCTAATATCCTAATATAAGATAAAATTTAATATAAATATAATTAACTCTTGTCCGGGATAATAGATGGCGCAAAAAATTAACATTTGTGTATTCATAATCTTATACAATAGCTACAGCCGAGTAATCAACGGGTTATTGAATATTACCATTAAAAAAAATAAATAAATAGACTTGATAAATGCTCTATACTTCTAAGGTTAGGTTTGCCACATTTTAGAAGGTTTTTTATTATATTTAATCCAACTCTTAATTTTTTTAATTTAATTGTAGAGAAATAATTGGCCTAAAACTTTTTGCGAAAAATATTACTCCAAATTTATAATTATTTTTAATTTAATTTTTAACTGGCGCAAAGTGGTAATTACCTTTTCATCATTCAAAAGATTATTTTTAATCTAAGTTTAATCCAAATCATAGTTGGTCCAATTTAATTGAAGTAGAATGAGTAGCCAGGAACTTGTTAGTAATAAAATTTAAAAATCATCTCTCAATATAGTTAGAATTATTAAATTTTTTTTTTAACTGGCGAAAGCGGAAATTAACTTTTCATCAATGATAAGAAAATTACTTTTATTTTTTTTGAGTAATAAAATCCAAAAAAATTTATAAATATCTCGTATAAAAGTTTTCAATTAGGTTTCTACATGAAATAGAATATTTTTTTGCAAATATAAAAAAACATCATGACAAAATCAAAGTAAAATTTTATTCAAAGATTTCAAAAAAAAAAAATTCCACGTGCCATCGAAAATACCTGGAGGCTCATATTATATTTCTTTATTTTTTTATATATTTTTATAAGACAAATTTTTTAAATCCTGTTTAATAGTAAACTTTTTTTTAAACAACATTGTTTTTCTTTTTTAATTTTCCAACAGATGCCTTAAAGCCAGGAAATTCATTCTATAAAACCCTTTCATTCCTTTTTATTTTTGTTCACCTTATTTTTGAATGGACAAAAAGTGGTATGGAATGGTATTTATTTATTTTTTTCTTAGTTTTATTAACAATATAATTTTTTTTTAACTATAAGATACATTTTTACTTTTTTTTAAAAATATCTATAGGTACACTTAACATTAAATAAGATTTTGTATAATTTTAAGGGATCAATATTAAAACTTTGTTCAAATATTATGTATATATAAAAAAAATATTTAAGATTTAAGTACTAAATTTAATCGCAATGTAAAATATATACCTGGAACCTAAATATTTTTAGTTTTTAATATAAAATATATATAAGATAAAAGCCTTAAGATATTGTAATAGGAATTCTGTTTTTTTTCTTTCATTTATATTTTATACAATACATGTATTGATTTTTCTAGGAAGTTAATGATCGTTCCTTTGAGCGTTTTAGTAAAAAAGAGAGAAATAAAAAAAATTTATCTTTCAATTTTTAAGTGGTAGGTAGTGGTAAATGAAGTTATAAGATTAAAAATATTTTTTAAAAATTTTATATTTATTACAAATACTTTTATAGAATATTTTAAAGAATAGAATAGTACTTTTGTTACAAATAAGAATAAAAATAACTTTTTGGAGCCTTTTCTTTTTGTAATAAGTTTTTTTGTTATAATATAATGTGAAAACTGTTGATTATAAATTTATTCATATAATTTCTATATTATATGGCACTTAAATATTGTTACATAAAAAAAAAAATTAATATTTACTTTAGAAAAATTAGAATAGTAATGATTAACATTCATTATAATATGAAAATGATAAATGCGCCGCAGAGTATGCAATAATTAATAATTTTAATTGTGCTAATTTTAATCATTGATTAGGGGGCGATGCGGATTTGATCTCCAGGGAAAAGTTTTTGCAGGGAAAATTTCTATAAAAGTAAATTTTAATTGCAATTACCCCTCACGATCAAATAATAAGAAAAATATATAATGTATATTAAATGAATATTATAATAAATAGTATAGTTATAATCTATTAATAGTATTCTTACCTGTAATGGTCTCAGTAACCGACGATTTTAAAATATTATAGTATTATTTATGATAGCTCCCTAATATTAATAATAACAAATAAATGAAAAAAAGAAGTGCCTCAAAGTATGCAATAATTAATAATTTTAGTATTCTTTATTTTACTTATTGGAAAATGTTTTTAACTGCAATTTAATGGAAATTTAGTGAAATAAGACACTATATAAGTAAAAAACTTATAATTATATTGTCTTAAGTCATTATAGCATCAAAGGTTTAAGTAAAACTTTAAATAAGTTCAACAAAGTCAAATTCCATTAAAATCATTTGAAAACCAATCATTATATAACTTAAAAATGCATTAAAAGTAAAATTTCCAATTATAGTATTAAATATTTGCTCAACATTATTATGTTATCATCAGACTAACCAGACTTAGAGAAATTTGGGCTCTTGCAAATTGTTATCCAGGAGATGTGCAAAAATAAACATTTCTTATAAAACATCCCTAAGTTTTAGATTAATTGGTATACATGTAGGAGGTATCTGCTAACTTTCAAAATATTTTATTGCGCAATTTACATTCCCTAATAAATATCAAATATAATCTAATTTTTTCATTAAAAAACCAAATATACTTCCTTTTAATAAAATTTTAATGAAAAACTTATTGCTAGTGCCTCAATTTGGATAGTAATTACTTAGGTTCAAACCAATTTCAAATCAAAATATTAAAGAAAAAAACATTAATTGCAATCACAACTTTCTGTAATCAACTTTAACTAAGTTCTGACAAAAGGTCAAATTAATGGAATATGATAAAAGCCTAAAATATTAAAAATAAACTAAAGAAAAAATTCCTAGAATAAAAGTTTTTGAAGCGTATATTAAGAAATTTTTTTATTAAAATAATTTTTATGCATAAAATTTTTCTATTTTTAAATAATATGGGCCCAAAGAATTGAAGAAATTTTTTTTATTTCTATCTATTCAATGGTTCAAAATTGTGAGTCTGTGTATAAATTTAAGCAAAATAAAAATAGTGGTATATATTTTTACAAGAAAATTTGAATTGAAATAAATTCTGGGTCAGTAAGTATTATTGTCCCTTAAAAAATTCTTTGGAGTTCTAATTTAAATCTATGGATATAAACATATCCAAATAAAAAAATCAACAGGCATTGTAAAATTTTTTTAACAAACGAATTGAAATTGAAATATAATTTTTCAAGGTTTTGATTTTTCTATTCATTTAAAAGAAAATTCTAGGAAAATTTTCATATAATAAAAATTTACTTAAAAAGAAATTCAAATAAAATTGTATATTACATACTTTTAGATAATTTTCTTACTATTTATAAAATAATAATTTAAAAAATATTTTTATATTTAATTGATTTTTGAAAAGTTTTTGAATAAATAAAAAGTCATTAAAAGATTTATTTAAATATTTAATTTAAAAAATTAGATATTTAAAAAGAAAATTATGGCGCTATAAGTAATTTTTGGGGTTTTATTCAAATCATAATTAAATGTCAATTATATTTCAACTGTCTGTATAAGTTATCTAAATTGTAGCATAATTCAGAAAATTATTTAAAAGAGCTGGAACCATAGTTTTGAAATCGTATTTCAAGATTACTTTTGTACATACTTTATCAATTTTATAATTAGCCCATTTCGATTTATTTATTTATAAATAGTCCCTTACCTCATACAATATGATAAGGCAGTGAAGCATGCCTTTTCATTTCAAGCGTGGCACAATATATTATTATTATTTTTTATTAATTACAATTAAAATTACAATTAACAATAGCTTTGCAAACACTAGCTGAGGGCTTTCGGCACATTATAATATTTATTAGTTTTATTAGTAATTTTATTTATTCTGTTTTACATCATATATTTTATATTTTACTTATATTTGGTTACCATGGCGATTTGTAAAGAAAAATAATTTTTCTATAATTTTTTTTCCAATTAAAAATTATAGATCCGTATGGGAATCGAACCCCTACCCAAACCAAATGCTTATCCACTATTAAAAAAAACAAATATTGAAGTTATAACTAACACTAAAATTCTCTTATAAACTTTCTTATTTGAAAATTAATTGTTTCCAATGTGTATGTGAATATTATATTCCAAGATTGTGTGAAACAAAGAGTAAAACGGAAAATAGCAAATTGAAGACGAATAAAATAGTTGTTATACATACTCATGTGGCTTGGCTGTTTGACTTTCAAAGGCGAAAAACGAAAAAATTTCTAAAGCGACTGTCTCTCTTTTATATAATACTTTTATATAATAGAGTTTATACAATATCAAAGATTTACAATAGACAAGATTTACTTTTCTTTTGAGTTGATTATTGCGATCCTTAGGGTCAAGCGATCCGATCCGTTCGTCAAACTGAAACTAATTAAGTAAGTTTTTCGTCACTTTTTGAAGAATATTTTAAGACCTTTAACAAATTAGTAAATCATAATTTCTTTGATATTTATATAATATTGTTGTTGTTGTTGTTTAGACGGGGGGGAAAGCAAGTCTCCCTTACACCTAGGCCTTGCGGCCCGTTGTGCACCCCTCATTAAATACTTTCTATTTATTTATAACTACTATATTATTTATTTTGTTTATATTATATATTTGTATATTTATATTTTATTTGGTCACCATGGGGATTCGTAAAGAAAAATTATTTTTCAATAATTTTTTTTTTTAATTAAATATTGTATGACCTGACCGGGAATCGAACCCAGACCTCCTCGGTTAATAAGCCAAATGCTTACCCACTGCACCACCGAGGCCCCTAAAAAAAAAAAAGCTATTAAAAAATTAATTTTTCTGAACAATATCCCTGGTGACGAAATATAAATTAAATATAAAATATATAAAACATAAACAAAATAAATAATATTATTTATAGATAAATAAAGAGTATTGGAAGTGTGTCGCAAGGCCAGAGTGTTAGGATTGCCTATATCTAAGATAAAATAAATCAAACAACAACAAAACTTTGAATTCTTATATTTAATAATTAATTTTGAAACCCATTTTTTTTGTTATTAAAAAATTTTATAATATCTATCTAATAGATAAAACTAAAAGCGGTTGATTCAGTGGTGGATACTGCATACTTAATATTTAAGGCGCGTAAATTTTAATATATTTTATTACTTTTAGTTTATATTTAAAAGAAAATTATATATTTTTTAAATTATTTTATAAAATTTATAAAATAAAAATATAGTATCCATTCTTAAAAAACAATTTACATTTATCTTTTTTTATTATTACGAATTTCCGAATTTTTACCTATTTTTTTATATCTGGGAACTTTTGTTTATTAAAAAATATTTTTTATTGAATCTTTTTAAAAGAATTTTTTAAGAAATTTAAATTTTTAACTGTGAAAACCTTTTTCTGGTACGTTTGCCCTTCTCAACCCACGTTTTCTAATTATTTTGAAAAATAAGAACCCTTATAAAGATTAAACATGATTAATATTACGGTATAAATAGAAATATAATAATACTACGTATCTTAAAAAAATTAGTTCCCAATTTGTAGTTTCTATAAGTAAAGTGGGACGGTTATTTTATATTATTTTTCAAATTTAGGTTCAATGCCAAAACAGTTCATAATATGAAGATAGTAAATACAATTTTTTACTTAAAAATTTTTTGAGTGTATGATAAACGCATTTATTCTGAAAAACTAGAATATTAAGATAAACAGCACTCATTGTTAATATTGCAAATCTCAATTTTGTAAAAGTTATTATCCAAATATTCTTCAAATGAACTTCATTTTTAAATGTCTTGAAAGAAATATCTTGGATGTTCGATCTTTAACTGATTTATTCATAAACACGTATCCATAGTTTAGTTTATGAATATATCTAGCATATCGGACTCAATATAATATGAATCTATTTGGAAATTAAATTTTATATTATAATAATATGTAATTATCAATTAATGTAGTTGGGAAACTTCCATGCCAATATTTGACATTATTCGTTTAGAATAAACTTTTAAATACCAAATGTCGCGTCGGAAGGGGTTAAAAAATTTTAAATATTTATTACACTGAGCTGAATTTTGAAGGAGTATTAAATTAAAAAGTAGTTGTTTTAAAATCAAAACATTGGCAAAATCATTTTATGCTACAGCGCTCCAACAACTTTCAAACTTTTATGTCATTATGGAATTCAACAACTTTTTTTCTACTTCCTGCAAGATTCTTTAGCCTAAGATAATACATATTTATAAAACTTTAAGATAATATCAGATCCCCATTTAGACAGGAGTCGCTGCCTTTCAATGAATTAACGAACTGCAAATTTCAAACAAAGTTTAGATCCTGAGAAACATCTCTGTTAACTTTGGTGTCAATTTAAATGTACAGTATCAATGTCTACAGCGTCTAATAAAATTTCAGTAAAATATTTAAATCCAGTTTATATAGAATCAAAATTAAATTTTTTCCTCTACTTTTTCAAATTTAAGTCTAATTATTCCTTACATAAATTTAATGCATTACCCAAAATAAATTCAAGGCCATGGATTATTCAAAGTTTTACAAAAAATTTTCATTTACCTAAAAGTCTTTTTAAATACAACAATATGTGTAATCAATACAACTTATAATCAAATAAATTTTTCAATTTCTAGGAAAGCCTCAAATAGAACCAAATATTTTTTATGAAGGTATATTATAAATACATAATATAATATTTTCCTTTCACAGTAAATACTTTTTTCACTTATACCCTTATAATACACAATAATATAGTGTCCTTGAAATTAAAAATTAATCATCTCATCTATAATACTTTTAGAAGATTTCATAGTACAATATTTCTTATATGAAAAGACGACCTATTTTTCGAAATTAGATAATAGGATCCTTTACTAATAAAAATTTATAACAGAATCAATGAATCCTTCTTATAGTTATAATGGAGATGCCTTTGTATATCGGATTCTTTAAATTTCTTCTTATTTTTAATAAGAAATATGTTATTGAATTATTTTTAACCTTGCTTACCTTTGTTAAGAAGAAAGTCTGAGAGTCTGTATTAAAATAAATGTCGGTAATACTGTCCAAATGAAATATGACCGGATTAGTTTTTATTTTAGTGAAGACGGCTTTATTTGCCTTTTCCAATATTCGGTTTAAACCAGTTTAGTTGTTTTAATACAAATCTGACTTTATGGTTTTCATAACTATATTTTATTTATATTAAAAACTATGTCTGAACCGTCTTTTGCAATTATATGTAATTTTTTTTTATGCAAAGCACAGACCCTGGCCCACAAAAATAATTGGGTTATGGTGTTGTTTTTTATGTGATTTAAAGCAAACTTGTTACTAATATTTTATCTGGGGTTAGCATATACCATCAAACAATTAGGCCTTGCGACCCGTTGTGAATCCCACTTGTAAATGAACATAAAGTATTAGTTTGTAATGGAATGCACAACGGGTAGCAAGGCTTGGTAGTTTGAACAGCATATGCTTTCCTATTTCTTATCAAAAACAAAAACAAAATCAGTCGAAGTGAATCCATGGTGATTTTAAAATAACGGTTTTAATATAGTTTATTCCCCCTGATTTTTATCTAATCAAAATCTTAGTATCCTTCAATAAAATAACACTGGTACTTCCATGTCAAAAGCAGAAAAGAGCCTAATTTCACCTTATTTTTTTTGGCTTTAGTTCATGGCATCTATTCCTGCAGTATATTTAGTATTCAGTATACTCAATTCATTATAAAATTTACAATAATAGGTTTTTGCAAAAATAAGGAAATTAGTTTTACTTTAAATCTTGTTTTTAATTTTTAAAAAATGATTAATTATGTGATTGATTAAGGTTCGAATTGTGGTTTTTCTTTAATCTGCGATTTTCAAGAACGATTTATTTCAAAAATAGATTTATTTGAAATAAGAAACACGGAAAATCAATTGAAATATTATTTTCATATTGTTTTAAAGTAAAACAAGGACGATTTATCAGAATAGGGTATATATATGTAATATGAACGCTAATTATTTTTACAAGGAATTTTCATTTAATTGACATTATCAATCAGAAAATTTTTATTTAAAGGAAACCATTTTTGTTATCCTGACATTTAACTTAATTTTGGAAAGTCCTAAAGCACGTGTAATTTTAAAAAATTTTATTTTTTTATTCCATTTTTTTGATGAGCTTTAATTAAAAGGTATGGAAAATCCAAAAAAAAACAAAAAGTTTGGAAGTTATAAATATATAAAAAGGAAATTAATTATTTTTAATTGAATTTATCTTAAAAGATTATTGAGATCCTATTTTGAAAAAAAATTATTCGCACGTACAGAATATAAATACAAAAAAAAAATCGATAAGTTCTTAAAAACTGTTTGGCATGCCATTGACAAGGTATCTATTCTAAGAATAATATTCTTCATGGCCTTGATAAAAAAGGAGCTTTGCTTGTGTATTCTTTAAATATAAATTGGAATATTTAATATTTACTTTATTTCTATTTTGAAAAAATCAAAACCAGAGGTATATAATATATAACTGGCATCTATATAGAATTAGTTATATCCATGTGAACAAATATTAAGGAAAGGGGCAGGGAAAAAAATTCAAAAATTATGGAAAATTTTTGATTTCCAAATTAAAAATAATTTGTTTCATTCAAAAGGTTTGGTTCAAATATTTCAGGTCTGCATATCAGAATTACCATGACCATACAAAATTAAAGTATTAAGCCACCGTAAAATCAAAATAAATAGTGCTAAGCCCAGAAATAGTACTAGGCCCGGAAATATTATTGATCCCAGCTTGCATGCAGCGTTTGAAGTTTCTCGATGCTAAGTTAAGCACGGTTGCCATAGAAACTTTAGGAACCAGAGTAGATATCTTTAAATATTAACAAGTATTAAGCCAAACTTTGAAGTAATATTGCAAAATTTTAAAAATATACACATTTCGGTAGCTGCTATAAGCGTGCATCTCAGCTCAAACTCTCTGAAGAAATTGACATTTCTAGATGTAAGTTGTAATGTAATTAGAAATAGTGTGTTCGAAATAGTGTGTAATTATAGTCTAGAAATAAAGAATTTAGAATTTTTAAACTCTAATATCCCTTGAATAATGTAGACTTCGATGAACAAACTTATGCTCATTCTCATCTAACCCATAACAAACTAAAATCGGATGTATTTTACCTTTTCCACATTGAAAATATGCCTGATAGAACTCTTGTTATAACAATTTAAATGTAGTGCTTTTTCTGACTTTATAGGGCTGAACCGTCATTGAGCGAGAAGTCAAGTTTTTCGCAAAGCCTCACCGGACTACTTACAAAATTTTATTTCTTTATTTCATACGGTGTATAATTTATGTAAACCTAAGACGGGCGGGTGAGTAGACAAAGTGAGATACACGTAGATATATCTTTATGATTCCCACTGTAAATATTATTACTATACAAAAATTTTATATAATTTTTTTTTCATATCTTGATAACAATAAACAATTCTGAGTACATACACACAGAAAAAAAAGTTAAGAGATTTTGTTTTGTTTGAGTTTTAAATTTATTTGTAAAAATCATTTCAACTAAAAAAATAAAATGTAAAAAATCGAAAAAAAACTGAATAAAAAGAACATTAAAAATAAAGAACACATAAATTTATTGGGATCAATTTAATGCAAGGGTTTACATGTGTTTTGTTTTTTTTAATTTTTTTTTTTTATTTTTTTGGAGTTTTAAGTAAAATTATTACAAGATTATATGGTTTAAGTTCCAAAAAAAAGTTTGACACTCAAATCAATATAAATATAAATATATTTGAATATTATATTATAAAATATATTAAAGAATTAGCAGGAGGTTGTAAGGGTGTCCCGATAATAGGGTGCGTCCTTATCCTTTTTCGGAAAATGAAACTTGGTAATATATTATAGAGACGCAAGCTTTTGTGCTCCACTATTATGTCAAACAATTACGTTGTTAAAGTTGCCTTTGAATTAAAATTTCTTTTCGACCACTATGTACTTGCGAAACTTTTACGTCATATTTGAATCTCTCAGCCTTTTTTTTTAATCCTTAGTAATTGTTTGATTATAAAAAAGCACTGCTTGCACAGGGTGTTTAATATAAATTTGGTTTTGTTAAAAACCATCATCACAGTCCAAGTAAATCACTCTTTAAAGATCACCCAGGCGCATTCCTTTAACACTTTTCACTTCCTTCACTATTCCCGAACCACCCTGTATGTTTACTTATAATATAAATATTTACATTTTACAAAAAAAAAAACTTGTCTGCAAAATATGTTTTCACTTTTCAGAAACATTAAATTTTTTTTTTTGATTTTGGTTAATATTCAAATTTTTACAATACTTGAATTTCCTTGTAAATTAAGCCAGGAATTCCTGGTTTGTTATAAATAGGTGGTATTAACCTGGATATTTTAGTAGAATATAACTAGAAACCGAAAAACAAAAACCAATAAAACAAAAAAGGTAAGGATTTTATAATATCCCATGTGGTTAAAAAAGTTTTTAAAATAATAAATTGGCCATAAATATTTATACGAATATTGATGGGAGTATCGAATTGGAAAATAAAAAACTTGAATGGTTTATTATTAGGTCTACTGGAAAATTTTCATATTTTAGTTAAAACTACGTCTTACAAATCTTTTGATTCATCTGTATAGATTTGAACAGGAGAAAATTCGGTCTAAATTTCTTATCATTCATCATTTTGATGGCGGAGTTTAATACGGTTTTGGTTAGAACCACTCTATTGTGATGCGATATCTACGGCAAGTAAAAAACGTAGGTGTTATCCGTCCTAGTACTAGTTTAACACTTACTCTAGTCACTTGTCGTCATACAGTTTTATTATAAATTTTAGTCATGGATTTCGAGTAAGTACTAACTTTAGTTCCAAGGAAAAAAAACAGTTAATTAGTTAAACTATAACCCCCTTTATAGCATTCAATGTTAGGGTGGTAGTCTTTATGATGGCGTTCTTAACAGATCAATGATCAACGATTTTTTGTTTCGAAATTTTAATTGTATAAATTCGGAAGTATTGTCTTTCAAAGAAGGTGCAACACATTAAACTTCTACTGCAAAAATTAAAACAAGAAATTATCCAATTACTTGGCCTCCTAGATCATGCAACATGAAATGCCACCAAATGAAAAAATAGTTTGGCTTCAATCTTAATTTAAATTTGTGTTATTTCAATTTAAAGTTCAATCATTCTAAAAAAAAAAACAATCGCTATTTACATAATAATAAAGCCACAAGCTTCGTTCCCCCATTTTAATCTCTAAAACCCAACTATATCAATTTCTGTTCAAGATCTAAAATCATAAGTGTAGTTTTCAAGGAAGGAAGTAGGAAATTTTGGAAACATCCTACACTTGGAAGTTCCATACATAAATTATTATGAAATGAGATGAATTAAAAGAAAAACTGTCAAAATTTCCGGTATACCTAATCTTTTAATATAAATTTATGAATATATAAAATATTCGATTTGGGAATATTAAAATTAGGTGTTGTTTTAAAGTTTTTTATTATTTTGTATTTTTTAACAAGGGTATAATTAATTGCAACAATATTATAATGATGACTATAAAAAAAGGATTCGGATGTTATAATACATGATGATGATGATGATGATGATGATGAGGATTGGTGATCATGATATCGTGACCCATACATTCAAAAAACAGGGGATTTTTGTTGGCACACTATTATTGTAATAATATCTAGATGTGCAAATTGGCATAATCTTTTTGTAATATTGTACTATTTATTTGTTTTATATATATATATATATATTTATATTAAATTTACATTTAAATTTAGTTTTGCACGAACTGTAAAATTCCAAAAAAAAAATTTTGTATTTGGAATACAAAAAACCCCAATTCGTGTCAAAAAACCCAATTGAAAAAAAATAGAAATTTAAGAAAAAAACAAAATTAATATGGTTAAATTTATTGCATGGTCAATTTTATAAGTAGTACTCAACACATTTTAGTAAATAATTAATAAATAATTTGTATTGTGTAAGCCCTTAGGGGCTAAAAAATTATATATATATTAAATAAAAATGTTGGTTTATAAAACAGCAGGTCAGAGTGTTTTAAACGCAATAAAATAATCCATAAATATTCTTTTAAAAAAAATTAATTTTATTTGTGATTTATTAGAAAAAACGCGATTTTCAGTTATAATAATATTGTAGAATAACGGTATTTCCTGTATTATAAATTAAAATTGTAAATTTAACTATATGTAAACGTGATTTAAAGATTTCCTGGGAATTATTATATAATATTTTAATGATAATAAATTAGTAACCTAGTTTATATTTATTTAGAATTAATTCTAAGTACCTATAGCCAATGAAAGTCAATATTTCATAACAAAGTTATGTATATTCAAATAAGTTAAAATTACAATTAGCTTTAAATAATAATTAGTCAATATTATAATTCTGTTATTTAAATTTAAAAGATGAAACTATGAAAATAAGCTTTAAATAGACCCGTTGAGCTACTGTAAAAATATGTGTTAGAAGTTTGGTCAAATTGAGCTGAACTGGGAAGTGTACAATCTTTAATAATTGACAAAATTGTGAACTCTAAATTTTTTCTGGTTTCATAAAAGTTATTTGATTCGATCTTAGTTTAAGAAGAGTGAATTATTAGAGTAACATGCAATCACAAGTTATGTAGCACCGTAAAAGAAACCCAAGACGTTTGAGCTTTTAAAAGACTTAAGGTATAGCTTCTTAAGTACTCAAAGTTAAGATTTAGATTTGAAACAAAGAAAAGTTTGACCTTAGCGGCTATTTAACTTTAAGAAACTAAAAATTAAATTTAACTGGATTAAATTTACAAATAGTACTTTAGTACAGCATAATCATAATTCATCTATAAGTAATTTTATATCAAGTATTATTTTAAGCGTTAGTGCCCTAAAGAAATTTTCATGAATACCTATGCAATTATGTCAATAAAAATTTTTAAGTATAACCTCAGCTGCAAAGTGCCTCTAATGCATAACTTGCAATCTGCTTCAAACCATTTCTCCTATTTCATAAAAATTGACAATCCGACCATTTAGTGGGTAATATGCGTAAAAGTTACAATTTAATCAAAGTTCAGAGGAATTAAAAGTTTTGTAAAACAAAAAAATCAATAGGCAATTGTGGCAATTTTGTCTAACGACGTCTTTCAATACTTATGCAATGGGGCCCTCACGATATTTACATCTTTTCCTAGTATTTGATCAAATTCCTTGAAGACTTGAGTGAAAAACTCAATCAAACATGACTATATTAATAAATAAATATATTAATAGCCACATTAAACAAAATAACCACAGGTAACAGTCATTCGGAATTTTGCTTTAAAAGCCTTTAGGTATAAGGCTGCTGTTCAAATAATTTTGCTTCCAGATCAAATTGAGAAAATACAAAATAAATATTGGTTAATTATTAATTTAATGTTTTATTCGATTTTAAACTCAGGCATCATATTTAAATCTCCTCAGGAGTGAAAACTAAATCCTCCAAATGAATAAAACCAAAAGATAAAAGCTAAAAGAAAAATTATCCCAATATTTAAATTAAGTTTTAAAATATAAAACAAATCATTTTCCATTTAATTTGAAATATTACTTTTTATAAAAGAAATTTTAACTGGAACAAAAATGTAATAATTTTTAAAAAAAATCTGACATAAAGTATCAATTTTTCAGTTTTTTTTAGGTTATTATTTTTTTACAAATCCAATTTAAAATAATTGAAGGTAAAATATCTAATTTTAAACACGAGTATTACCTGAAGCGGATATTAAATGTAATTAATTTATCATCAAATTTTGAAATAATTTTTTTTTTTTTTTAATAAAATGTTCCTGGAACTAATTACATAACTTTCACATTTACAAAATACCTACACTTTTTTAATTTTGTATAATTCTGTATTTTGTATTCATTGTGTGTGTTGCCTCCAAAAAAAAAAACCAAAATTACATGAATATTTGCAAATTCGTCCTGAAAATTTATTCAAAAATGTTTTTTTTTTTGTTTTCATCTTTTTCATTTTCAAAAGTTTTTCTTTTTACAGCAGAAACCTAAGATAAGGAAAGGTAAAAAAAAAAAACTAAAACCGTTAACTCCAAGAAAATAAATTATCCACGTATTATTAGTCATCATCCACAAATCCTGACCACTCGCACACATTTTTCATTATTACAGTGAAGGTTTTGTTTCACTATTTTTCTACCTCTTTTAAGAAAAAATTTTTTTTTAACCTTATTACACCATTCTATATTTGGCATTTTTTACCATTTTTTAAGCACATTTTAAAAAAAAAACGTTATGACCAATTGGGCCTATTTAGTTTGACTCTGTACGTCTGACCGGATGTTTGATAAAGTTCTAGGCTAAAATAACGGAATGAAATTTTAACTCATGATTGGTAAAACTAAACAATTAGTTCCAGGAAAAGCTTTTATCTACAGTTTCACTCATTTTGACACTATAGCCTCAAAATTCGAAAAAGATCTTTATATTATAGTTTGTTACACCTCCAGTCTTATAAAGTTTATTTTCATAAGCTTTACAAATATTTGTTAAAAAAAAGAGACAAGGTTGCCATACGATTTTTTTGCGTTTCATTAAAATAAAATATGGAATAGGTCGGTAGGTTAGTTTGTAAACATTACAAACCCAGAAAGTAGCGGGTTCGATTCCTGTATAGGTACAAAAAAATATTGAAAAATAAGTTTTCTTTACAAATCTATAAAAATATTAGTATAATCCCTGAGCAACTATGATCTTGGTATTAATATTCATTTGGTTATTTGAATTTTTGATAGGTTTGAAAAGGCTGCTTATTGCTACTTAATAGAAAAAGTAGTTATTTTTGTTTTCCTTTGTTCTCTTCTATTTCCAAAATTTTGTTTTACAAAAAAAAAAATAAAAAATAAACATTTCGTAAATCCTATTTCGTACATATGAATATGATATGATAAAAATAAAGTAATTTTATTTTTTTTTTTTATGTAGTTTCTTTCCTCTGATTTTCGAATTTCGATTTTGTTTGACTCTATTTCTATTCTATTCTTTAATCATGAATTAGTTTAATCGACAGTTGTCAGTATTGTCATCATTATTTAGTGTGTGAAATTTTTATAATAATTCATAATAATTCACAAATTAAAATGAACAATATAAGAACAAGCATTTAATAAACAAACATACACAAAAGCAAAGTTAATTTACGCAAATAATGTTTAAATTAATAAAAAAAACATGTGCGAAATACTTGTCAAATACCTGTGGTATTGGTAAATAACGTTTATACTGATATGGCACACTTATGTATGTGGTACGATATAAGTTATGGTGTATGTGGAATGATATTGATAGTACCGCTATGTTAGAAATGGTACGAGCGAAGTAATGATGTTACCACTATGATACTTGATATCATAGAGTCCTGTTATTATGGAAATGGATTAAATTTGAAGTTGCGCTCTTTTATAAACCGTTGTTTTATTTTCCTTACTTTTTTTTTGTTTTTTTTTTTTGGTTACCGTTACAAAAAAAAAAAAACAAAAAAACTTAAGCTATAATTATACCATAACCCAACTTACATATATTTCATATTTTTTGTATAATCAAAAAAAAAATTTCCATTAAAAATGAAAAAAGGAAATAAGGAAATCAAAAACATGAACGATTCAAAAAAAAATATGAAAATGTGGCAGAAAATAATGAAAAAAAAAATAAAAAGCAAAAATAAAGTTTTTTAAAAGAAAAATAAACAAAAAAGCTTCTATTATCAAATAATTCCCTATTGCTGTACAACACAGGAAGCTTTTATTCAAATTTATCATAATATAAAAGTCGACAAGTGAGTAACATGTTTTTTAATATAATTTATTTTTCTGATTTTCTTTTTTTTTTATTTATTTATTTATTTATTAATAGTCGCAAGTGCAGGTAAAAATCGCGAAAAAAAACATTTATATTTTTTATAAATTAGATTAGTTTTGGGAACTGTATAGGATTATTTTTATTGGAATTTATTAGTTTTTATTTTCATATTTATGTATCGTTATTTTGCAAGTTTGTTATAATTTAAATTTGGATTGATTTAAAGAGTCAGAATAAAAAGTCAGTAGGTTTAACTGGAGGCATTGGTATTCTGGCGATGAACATGGCAATTAACTTACCTATTTTGCCCCACTTATTATTTATAAGTATTTGATATTTGACTGGTTAGTAATTACATGAATTAAATAATATAGAATTTTACTGGCAAGTACCAGAATTCATTCAATAGCATTTGATTGTTAAACATTTTATGTCAAAAGATCTTTGAAGAACATTTTAAAATTTATAAAGGAATCCTTAATATCACCTTTGGGAAAAAGGGAAACCACTGAACATTATAATAATGGGCTTGTCCAACCTATACAACAACGGATATGGATCTAAGTTTTTTATGAAATTTAA
>OY720441.1:48314441-48323719 GCA_963082915.1 Dolichopus griseipennis
GGCTGAGCCCATATAAAAATACTGTAAAATAATAAATAATATTTAAAAAAATCAATCTAAAGCAAACTAAACAATCTACCATGACATTATTAATATTACGGAGAAAAGAATTATTTTGATTGGAAAATTTTAATTACAAATATACAGAACGGTAATACTGATTCAATTCTGATAAAATTGCCCACTGTTGTAAATTTATAAATGTATAGCTGTAATTAAAATTGAAAATTCTCAGTATTTCACTCCTTTACAGTTCCTACACAGAGCACTATACTTAAAAAGTTTTTTTTAAAAGAATAATATTTAGTTTTTAAGATCTTCCTAACTCAAACCGTTCAGAAGATGTAAATAGTCAAGGATTTTGCAAAAAATTGAGTTTCGCATATAACTATAAATAAAAATCCGTATGGCAATCATCTATCCTTGTGTACAAGCAACTATCGTTTAGCAGATTTTAGATTGAAATTATACTAAATAGAACTTTTGACCTAAAATTTTAAGTATAGGGCCTTTTCACATTATTCAGAGCTGTAGCTGCGTAACAGGTTGGGCTATTACTTCTCCCATGAAAATTAATTAACCGTAGTTAAGTTAGTAAAATTTCTCTCATTTATTTACGACACTGTATATATATAATATATTTATATAGATACAATATTTTTCGAATATTATAAGATAAACATTCCCATAATTTTTGGTTCTTCTTAAAAAAAAAAAAACTGAAAATGTAATAACAATACATAAATATTATAAAATACATATTTAAATAAATAAATAACGAAAAGAAAAACATAAAATCAATTTTTTAAAGTAAATATATATAAATAATATAAAATTACTGTTACTATAAAAACCTATCAATTGGATCTTCAACTTCCAATATTAATAAATTCAAAAAAAAATTATATTTGAAAAATTCTGTTTTTTTTTGTATCTTTTCCTCTTCCTTAGAAAATTATGCTATCAATTTATTAGAGTTTATTTTCTATATCAGTGCAGAAATCTTTAGATTTTTTTTTTTTTTTTTATTAGGAAATAAGAATGTCCTTATTTTAATGAAACGAAATATTGTTCCTATGTCAGCATCAAAAAAATATTTGGATTATAAGAGTAGAGTGAAAGAGAGTAAATAAAGAAGAATGAAAAAGAGAATAGATACAAAATAAAAATTTATAACTTGAGCCGCATAAGGATACTTTCTAGTTTTTTTTTTTATTTTTTTTTTTTGTTGTGCTTAATATTTTTATTTTATCCTGTACCATGGTATAAGGAAACACCAGATTTTGTGACTATAAAAATAGTTTATTGAACCTCTTTTTAAAATAAAATAGGATACTTAAATATTAAAACTAAAATGGCGAATTTGTTAACGTTAATGTAATTGCAGTGGTGTTTTTTGCCAGGAAAGAGAACGAAATATTTATTTATTTTTATGATTTATTACAATGGTTAATTAGGAGTGATTAATTTGATTTATAAATCAGTTTTCTGAAATTATATTATTGTTTTAATATTATCAGTTAATATAATAATGTCACTTAGTGCCTGCATCACGAAATATTTTGTAATCATAATGTAAATTTTTTTTAATTATATGGTAAAAATTTACTTTAAATGACAGCTCTTATTCATTATGTCTTTCTTTTAAATAGAAACATACTGGGCACAAAATTCACTGATGAATACAAAAAAAAATATTTCTTTTGCATCACCGGCGAACTTCAATCAATTATTTTAAAATTTATAGTACATAATTAAACCAATAAAAAGCATTTATAAAAATAACTATATACTACAGCGCTCTCCGATAAATACCTTTCAACTTTTTTAAAAATAGCTCCATATATTCTAAAGAACGGTAAAATATATTTATCACCTATAAACTATAAGTTGTTATGGAAAATAAATAAAGAATTTAATAACAAATTTTACTGTAATTATAAATTATACTGAATCACAATAATGCATCGATATGATTAAGTTAGCATTAATTGCATCTTAAAAACAGTGCTTTGTTTTAGATTTTGTAAAGTTTTTAGGATTGTTTCGTCCGCTAATACTATTGGATCGCTAATACAATGTAATATTACAAGGCTACTGAAGAGTCCAGATAACATTTCATACTTCTTTATTTATTGATTCGAACTTTTTGCAAATTCATCAATGCTTACAAATAGTAAAATTAGACAAGTAGTAAAATGTGTTAAATTTTTCAATATTGTCAAAAATGTCGTGAAGTTAGCTGCTTTTAAAACGGTTAATATTTTGTAAAAAATTATATTATTATAGATTTTTTATTATTTCCTTTTCTTGTTCACAACAGTTTTGACCTTGGCTCTGATATTTATTGTAAATACATGGATTACATTAAATTAATCTTAACAATGTTTACAATCACTGCAGTACTTTTAGCGTTATTATATACTTTTAAATGAATTTGCCTGTGTCTATGGCTTTATTTTTCATTCTGTCAGTTAGATTTATATTAAAAATCTGACCATATATTTTGGATTAAGATTAATAGAAAGAGGAACTGTCTCCCATTTCAGCAATTTACTTTTATATTAAAACACTTTTAAATGCAAAAGATCTACCATCAATTTTTGGTTAATGAAAATTTTTAATATTTTAAGCTTAAAAGTTTTCAAAAATTAAAAGAACTGTTTCTTATACCAGAAATTTACTTTTATATTAACACAGTAACAAATTCCCAAGATCTACCTTAAATTTATTATTTTCTGCATTTTAGGGGCCTTTGAGGGGGCTATTTGAAAAAAATATTTTTTTTAAAGTTTTTAACACTCTCAAAAGAATATTATATCATTAATTATATCACTTTTCAATATTTTGTATTTCAAACTACAATTCATTTCCAAGGTAATTTTAATTTATATTATAGTAGAAAATATGACAGACAGATGACAAGCGGTGTAAAACACTCAATAAGTACTCAAATTAAAAATATGATGAAAGAAAAAAAAGAGTTAAATTCATAACTCATATTATTATATTTTTGTCATATTTCTTTATATTTTATATATATATATATTTATATGTGTTTTATAATTTTGTTTGCATATATACAATAAATTTATCCTCATACAATTTAGAAATAGAATATGAGTTAAAAAAAAAAAAAATAAAAAAACGCAAAATTGTTTCAATATTTATAATAGGTACATAAAAATCTTTTTGATTTGATTTTGTCCTATTCTCTCTCTATATATCAGTGTACAGAAATCTATTGAGTGGTAGAATTTTTATAGTTATATATTTTTTTTTTTTTTTAAACAATCAATGTATCAAAAAAATAAAAATAGCGTAACGGATTGAAAATTTGAAATGAATGAAATGAAATTGATGATATGAAAAAGGAATGAAAACAAATAAAATAAAATGAGGATAAGTAAACACATATATGTATATACAAACATATATATAGAGATTAAAGAGATGAGAAAACAAAAAAACTATAATAAATTCAATAAAGATAAATAAAAAAAAAAAATACAAAAACAGAAAAACAAAATAGAGAACTTTTAGAAAATTTTTTTTTTTTATACTCATAGTTTGAAACATTTCTTTTTGTTGTTGTTGTTGTTTTGAATCTTGTTTGTGTTTGTCTTATTGAATTTAATATGACAGTTCACAGCAGCAAGCCTTTTTCTATTATTCAGAAATTTTTTTTTTATTTTATTTTACTTCTTTTTTTTTTTTGGGTACCAAATTATCCCAAAATATTGTATTTTTGTTATTTTATTTTTGTAAGTGTGTGTTTTTGAAATTTTCAAAATCAAAAAAAAAAGAAAATTCAATTGTTTGAAAGTGACTTAAAGTGCTGAAATGGATTGGAATTGTGTACTCGTGTTAAAAAAAGAAAAGAGAAAAAAAAATAAAAAAAAAAGCAAAACAACAAAAAAATAAAGCATAGAACGGATATTGAATTTTAATTGCATAAAAGACAATTTTTTTTGTTTGTCTATAATTTTCATTTGTGTATACAAATATGTGATAATATATATATATATATATATATGTTTATACATACAAAATATAATTTTATGTATAGGTATATTAAAGATTGAGATTTTTATTGAATGCTAAAAATGTTTCTTTTCATTAAAGCCATTATATAGATTTTATTTTAAGCAAATATTATATTCTGTACTCAAGGTTTGAAAATAAGTCTGTCAGACCTTGAATGAAAATAAAAAAAAAATTGCCTAAAAAAATGGATTTTACTAGAATCTTTAAAAAAAAATTTTTGAGGAGAGTGGGACAATTTTTAAAATTTAATATGTTTTCGAATTACTGTATCCGGTGTTACCGGATATCAACATTTTGTTTTTATTTTATTATTTATAAAATGAATATCCGAATATATTATTATTCGAAGCTCGTTTTATTCAATTTGCTAAGACTGCATTTATTACGTCTACAATAAAAATTCAATTATGTATTTTTTAAAAGAAAATAATAAATATCAATGCCAGATATTCTTTTTTTAAAACTTAAAATTTTAATAAAACTATTTTATTTTTTGATCTGTCAAGGTTGTTTCTAAATTTGATACATGCGACATATAATATTGGAAAATGTTGATATTTATTTTATTGATTTTATTCATTTTTTAACAATCGAAGAAGTAGTCTTGATTGGAATTTAAATCAAAATGATTTCATTGCTTTGAAGTTTGTTGCAGATGAATTAATTATTATGCGAAATTCATTTTTAAGCTCTACACCTGCCTTAAGAGATTTTATATTAAATATATTGGATTTTATGCAAGTGATCATAAAGAGGAGCTCTCCATGGTTAAGCCATCAAACACCAAACGAATCTAGATTTAATTGAAACAAATTTTCGCTGAAAGTTCAAATATTTTTATTAAATTTTATTAACCCTATACGGCATGAAAACTTTTTATTTTTAAAATTCAAGATTCGTGCTATTAAATTAAAATTGAATAAAAATCTATTTGTGCGGCTCTTTGAAAAAAAACAAGAGGTGATTGAATTGTGCATCTTTTAATTAATTTAATTAATTGCAGCTCTAAACATGGTAAACATTTATTTATTCTGTAACACTCAGTCAATTCAAGATACAATATTCTATTTCTGCAGTTTATTTAATTCATTATTTATTAGTAGTGTTTTAAAATACCGGCATCATTGAATTTTTATTGTAATTAATTACCTTAAATAAAAAAAAAATTTATGGAGAAATATATTTAATACATTTATATAAAAATAAAATTTAGATTAAACTTGAACATCATTGAAAAATCGTCTATTAGAATCTCAAGTATAACCAATCCTTACTGAAGCTCTTTTTGGATAAAATTTGCTACCTTTTTTAGCCTTGGAATAGTTACTTTTGGCAATTTTTTAATTAGAGACGTAGGTTAATGATCAAATAATCTCCAAATATCACATACTACAAAAATTTAATTAAATTGATA
Source organism: Dolichopus griseipennis (assembly GCA_963082915.1). Taxonomy (NCBI): domain Eukaryota; kingdom Metazoa; phylum Arthropoda; class Insecta; order Diptera; family Dolichopodidae; genus Dolichopus; species Dolichopus griseipennis. The sequence goes on from OY720441.1 coordinate 48,319,903, forward strand.
AAAAAATTTCAATTTTGAAAAACGATTTTATCAACTAAGTCATCAGTTATAGCTAATATTGAAATGCATACGAAAAACGTTTATTTTCAACTTTTTTAAAGCAAAAACATGTAGCATTTAACAAAAGTTAAGATTTAATGATGTAATTATTTCTTAAGAATAGATTCAGTTACAAATACTTATTTTAAATTTTAAATATTTAAAAATAAATAAATTTTATTATTTTCCAGATTGATAATTATTTTTCTGAACAATTGATCAGTATTATTTTGGCAAAAATGAAACAAAATTGGGATGTTTCATTTCTTCTCGTTTCAGTTTGTTATTGAAAAAAATTCTAAAACAATACCCGGATATTATTTCATTTGGTTTTTGAACTTCAATCAATATACATATTATAAATTACGATAATCGGTCATATGAAAAAAAAAGGAATTTTACAATGAAAAGTTTTTAAGTTTTAGGGTTAAAGTTTTTACATATCAATGGAAGATATAACTGAATCCTCAATACTACATTGGTATTGCAGAGGTGCTATGTTTTCTTTCTTTACTGACACCTCCACGTGCCATCTGTTCACTTATTATAGGCTCAATAGCCTTACTAGATATTTGCATGTCGGAACAGGGGGAAATATTATATTCTTATTAGAACTGATCAAATGAACTGCACATACAGTTTACATGAGATAGTACTTACTACGCTTTGAAACATGTAGAAATTACTTACAAATTACTACAATGTTTTTTTATATTATATTAATTTTGTAATAGAGTTTTATGGCATTCTATATCTGTGAGTTAAATTATTTGTTCACATTTTTTTATTTGTTTATATTGTTATATTTATGTATTTTTTATTAGAGATATATAATTAATAATTATTGATTAAGCCATTAATTGGAACCAATGGCGATAGCTAGCTGAGTCGAGTCGAAAAGCAGGAAAAGTTTTTACTGGCACTCCTACCACCATGCCACCAAGCTGTTAAATGAAAAAAGGATTATTGTATTTTTGTACCTACCTATTAAAATTTTAATTCAGTGTCCATTATTCATACTATGTCATGCCATAATAATATTACAATCTCACCTTGCTCAATTCTGACCATCACTTAACTCAATACAAAATCAAACCACGGCTACTAATAGTACGTTATAAAATTTAACTTATATTTTGAATTTTCTTTCTATTTTCTTTTATCATTTTTTCTTTTTTTCCTATTGTATTTTCTTTTTATTGTTTGAAAAATTTTCTCTATTATTAAAGGCTTTTAGTCCTAAAAATGTACATATAATATTATTATAACTCCTGTGAGTATTAAAGTTTGAAAAGCAAACAAAACAATCACATTCGAAATCAAAGTGTGTACAGAAAAAAAAAGTATCTATAAAAAAAAATAAAAAAAAATGAAAATTAAACCAAAAGAAAATCAAAAGTAAAAGACAAAACCTGAACAAAAGTAGATAATATTTGAACATAAAAAGAAAAAAAAAAGAAAAAAACAACAAAAAAAAAAATACTAATAATACAAGGAATATATGAAAAAAAAATAATGAAACAGAAATAAAAATCTATTTTCATAAAAGTCATGTCTTTTAAGATGTATGCATAATCCTTTATAATAGTCTAGGCTTTTCTTTTATTATTTTATATTTGCTTTTTTAGTTGAATTTTGAACTTTAATGGCGCCACTATCGTATATTATGTATATGTACACAATATATAATATATATATATTTAGTATTGTCTATACATAATTTATACATATGTATAGAATAAAATATATAATATTTTGACAATAATAAGAATGTAATATTCAACTATACAATTATATATATATGTATATGTAGAAAATAATCTAGATAAAGGCCACTGTTTGATTGTTTAAAGGTTATAATATTGTGTTAGATGTTATATACATATACAAGTACATATTACACATATTATTTAAAAATTTTATTCAAATGCTAAGTACAATTTAAATGTCAAAAGTTTTTCAAAATTTTTTTTAATAATATAAGAAAGCTTTAAAATTTGTTTTATTATTTTGGAATTTTATATTTCTATAAGTTCATCATATTCCTATTCAGATTATATAATGTTGCTAATCATGTAATCTTCTTAAGTTTAATATCTTTTAATAGGTACATAGGTATATTCTTTAGGAGTAGCTGTGATTTGGTAACATTTGAAAGTTTTAATTCATTAAAAAATCCTGTCCCCTAAAATTTTCCAATGTTGAATAAACAGATCTGAGGAAGGGGATGACAACAAAACAATTCGATATTCAAGTATCTTTATAGGTGTCTGGAAGTTCATTTGATGTTGTTTGGTCCAGCAATTATGTTACAATTAAACTAAGGAAAGAATAGATGTCCGATAAATGAAAAAATTATTTTGAACAAAACTTTAATAAATTTTCCAATTAGTACCAAGACCTAATTTAATTTTAAAAGTCAGAGTAAAGTAAAAATGAGAGGTAATGTCTAGTCTACTACATTAAAGCACTTACAGCAAGAATTAGAACTGATGGTTTCAAAAGTAACTGTGAAGTACTTGACTTTGTTAGGAAGAGCAGAAAAAAGAGAAGAAAATGGGTTGCTGTGACTATAGAGTAAAAGCTGAAAGAAACATTTTAAGATTGTATGTAAAAACAGCTTCTGTTAGCAAGCGTCATACCATGCGTCCTCCAAATGAACGGTGACAAAGTTATAAATCTGCTTCACAGAAAATATTTCAATTAACATCGAAACAAATCGAACATTCAGAACTATGCTACATACTTATTTAAGTTATTGGAGTATATTTACTTTGTTTTATTTAAGTTATAGGCTTCCCAACGGAACCCAACTTAGAATGACTTTGTTAATAAATTAAAGTATATGTATTCTCTCTGTCTATTCACACCTCATCAAAGGACGTTTTTCTTTTTCTCATTTGAGCAGAGTCAGAGCTGTCAAGCTAAAAAAATGTGTTTCTTTTTGTGCTCAGATTATCCATTTTGTGTTTCTTTTTTAACTCGCAGAGTGCTCAGAGCACGATTTGTATGCTTGTTCAAATTTCTCAGATTTCACAGAATTGTCAAAACAAAGAAACGTCAAATTAACGTCAAAGCTCTGAGCATTTCATTTTTAACTCAGAAAGTCAGAGCTGGGATAAAAATATAATCTGAGCATAGTTTGCTCTGAGCGCTCGACATCTGCTCTGAGCACTGATTAGAAAAAAAAAATCTGATTAGAAAAAGAAAACCGCCCAAAGAAACATTAATTATGGGTTTCAAACCAACATATCTCTGTAATTTATTAAGACAGATTTCTTAATTCTAGAAACTTATTAAATCTTAAATTTTCCAAAATTTTTTCAGAAAATTTCGGAATTAAAAACATTTATTCCTACATAGAAATCTTTTTAAATTTCCAATGTTGCCTAATTCAATTATTAAAGTCAGTGCAGAGTATAAAGTAAAAATAAAAAAAAATGACTAGCCTTCTTCTATACATTAAATCTAATTATATGTGCAAATTAATTTTTTTCTTAGACAAAAATACTTAATTTAAAAATAAAAAAAATTATTATTATTATGTATTATATTTAGAATGTTTTGTTATATTTAATTCAGTATAATTAAATTATTATTTTAATTGCATGTAGACGTTAAGAGAGACTAATTTTCATTAAGTTAAAAGAAAATATACATGTGTATGTACAAAAAAATTCGTCCTTTTTTTTCATAAAATGTTTGTTACATTTTTTGAACAAGAAACAAAAGAATAAAAATGAATATAAAAATAAAAAAAAAAAAATAAAATTTAACC
>OY720441.1:48323919-48553878 GCA_963082915.1 Dolichopus griseipennis
AAAGTGGAGAAAAATATGATCTGTATTGTAATCTTCCCAAATAATAAACTGAATAATTTTTCAAATACTCGTCTAAGCCCATAAGAGGACTTTAAAATCAAAAGTCATTGATTTCTAGCGTTATTATTTCAATCTCAGACCTGTGTTTTGTTAGCAAAATATTTGTTCACATTATGTAGTTTAAGCCTTTTTAAGGAACAACTTAAATCGATTTAGCCCTTTAGGGTAGCCCTGCCAAGTTAATTATATTTTTCAATTTAAGCTTCCAGCCATTTATGAAAGATCGAAAATATTGTCAAATAGTTATAAACTTTTTAAAATTTTATAAAACCTATTTTTTAGTATAGGAGTTATTCTGCTGTCAGATTGAAACACACCGTTTACACTAATTACTATCGATACTGATTTAATTAATTTTCTTGAGTCGGGATTTTTCATTCTAAACGCATCGGCATGTTACTTACGTAACGCAAATATGAAAACAAGTCTAATGTACCTTTGAATATAATTTGTATTCTATTTTATAAAGAGTGTATTTAAAGAATCCAGCAATAGTCGAAAGCTTTTATTAATTTTAAAAATATAATAAAATATTTTCTATATGGTTGCACTAACTAACACAGCGTGGCACAACACAGCTTTTTGAAATTCGTGTATCATGCGTTCATTCCACATATACAACCATAACCCGTGAAATGTGTTGCCCAAAGTTGGTAAAACATATGTTTATGATTAAATATAGTTTAAGATGAAAATTAACTTGTTCTTCTAATATCTGATTCAATTTTGCTCATCCCCCATAATTACAAAATCCTATATTTTCCCAAACTCAATTCCCAATAATCCTTTCACATTCTTATCCTCGCAACCAAGCTGCACATTTGTATCACAGGTCATATCCTAAAGTTTGGTTCAAAAAAGGTTGCGGTTTTGGTATGTTAAAGTCGAACACTACCTATAAGACCCAAGAACAGGTTTTCAGTACCTATAGGAAACACCAACAGTGGCTTTCTAAGCTTTGGATGCCCTTCGCAAAGAAAAATTAAAAAATTAAAACTTATAAAGTATATTTGGTACATATTACGTAAATTTCAATTGTTTAATGCAAAGGTTTTTTGGGTCAAAGTTCAAAAATTTCTTTATTAAAAAATTAAATTACGAAAAATTTTAGAATCCCAATAACAAAATGTTAATAGTTTCACAGATTTTGAATCAGTGCTAGAAAATATTATAAGAGCAAATGAAAGTTCAGATTTCAATTTTACACAATAGTAAATATTTAAAATTTTCCACTTTGCATGTCCTTCAATAACATATTTGAATCCTTATATATGGTATACATACCTATATATTTTCTATTTTGTTCACCTTAACATACACAAAAGTTTAAATTTCACATTTTATTTTCCTAGTTTATGTAGTAGTAAAAAAAATTATAAAAAAAATTTTTTTCTGAATTTCTAGATCAGTGAATTGTTCACTATATTTATGAACATATAAATTGTTTTAAGAGTTCAGTTATTCTACGTAAACTTTTTTTTCAAAAAAAAAAATTAGTTAAATGATTTTTTTTAGAAAAATTTTTGTGTACAAAAATTCTTTCAAAGTAAACCTTCTGTTTTTCAATTTATTTGTAAAATTTCGTGTTTTTAAAAGAAAAAATATTTGAAATAAATTTAAAAAAATTATGAGCTTTTTTGAACTTTTTACTAAAGATTTTTTTTTTAATAAGTGAAGGTATTTTCAGATCAAGTGAAGATTTTAAAATATTTAATGTAGGTAGGTATGTAAAAAGTTAAAAAAACCCGGGATTTTCTTAATAAGTGCATAAAATAGACATTTTTTTTTGCCTGGCAGCTAATCTAGACTCTTAAAAATCCAGTTTCCAAAATTTGGGATCTAAATAATATTTAATATCTTTTTTATGGTCCATAATTTGCAATTTTCTTTTATTTTGTTTTCCAAGAGAAGAAAAAACCTTAAAAAGTTCCACCTTAAATACTAAACCTTTTGGTAGTGTCAGATTTCTAATCACTAAAAAACACCCTCTGTAGCTAAAGTAATGGGATAAGCATCCAAAGTATTGGGATAATCATCTAAACTGATTGTGTAATTCTATAGAAAAATTTTGCAAATTTTCGTATATACCGTTCTAAAATTATGAACTCCTAAGTGTACAAATTGTATAAGATGCAACCAATTTTTATTTGAAAAAATTATGATTTACATCATGAAGTAATTTGAAAGAGGTTCAAGGTTTTGCAATATTTCTAATCTCTGAACATTCAACTCTTTTTCCCCATACTGTTTGGAAAATAAGGATTTGTATTAAGTCTGAAAGGAATTCTTATAATTTTTCATACAAAATTACAGAGACTAAAAACCTTCTGCAGTTGTTTGTTAAATTTATCGAATACCGCTGATTTAAAGCTGAAAATTCAATGTAATTAGGTAAAATATCTTCTCTTAAAGTAATAAATTCATCATTTAAATTAAAATATCCTCAATTACAGTATGAATGTCAATTCAATTAAATTAAAATAAATTTTATTCAAAGTAGGAATGCTTACATTTGGTGTAAAAGATTTTCACTTAAAGTAAAAATGTTGTCAATTAAAGTTAACAAATTTTCATTTAAGGTAAAATGGTCAGTTAAAGTAAAAATCGATTACTTAAAGGTAAAAAAAAAATTTAACTTAAAGTAAAGAAGTCATCAGTTGAAATAAAAGAATATCTTTAAAACAGTCAACTTGAGAGTCCAGTACTATTAAAGGACAGAACACTTCTAAGAACGTGAAACAGAGGTACTAAGCATTTGTTAAAAATTCAATGGATAAAATTTTAATCTGCATTTTTAATTAATTGTTATAACTCACAGAAGATTTTTCGTAAAATTCCCTATAAGTTATAAGAATCCATCAAAGTTTAATTAGGCGTTTGTCCAGCCATTGCAAAAAAGTATAAAGCTGCAGAAGCCTCCAGATCCAGTACAGATTAAAAAGTTATAAGCACTTGATATTATAATCGGTAAAAATTTTCAGATTTTGCGGAATATTTTTCATTTAATAAAATAATTAACTTATAGGAAATTCTTGCAATAAAACTAAGATTTTTTAAAAAATTTCAAAATTTCATATTTTCCAAAAAATTTTTTACCCATTTAAAATCAAAATTTAAAGTCCAATAAAATGAAAAATAAATTTTGGATCTTACATAATATTTTTATGCGGTAAAAAAAAGTTAAAAATTCTTAGATTTAAAAAAAAAATTGAAAAGTAAAGAGATTTCCTATAAAATTTTCAATTTATTTTTTTTTTATTTAAAAAAAAAAAAGTCATAAAAAATTTTATAGGAAAAACGTGGTTAAAAAATTTTTTTATTACATTTTGAATACAAAATGTGCTCTATTGATATTTTCTACATTTTTTGAAGATGGTAAACATGGATTTTTATTAATTTGAATGGCGACCAAAAAGTTATATAGGAAATTTTAAAATACTTTAAAAAAAAATAAATAATAAAAAAATTTTGTCTTAAATGAAATTAGTTAAAGTTTTCATTTTCTTTTTTACAAAGTTGTAAAAACATTCAAAATAGAAGAATTCAAGTAGAAGAGAAGTAGATATATTCAGTTTTACAATTTTTTCAAGAAATGTTGACTCCATTTTCTATATTTCATTTTTAAAAGTTTTCTATTGTTTAGAAAAAAATTTTATGTGAATTCATTTAATAGAAAAAAACTTAATTTGTATTTTTATTAAAATTCGCTATAAAATTAAGCGTTTTTTTTTTCAAATACGTTTTTACATCTGTAAATTTGGTGACTTTTAATAGTATTTTCTAATAAAATAGATTTTAGACTTTTTTTTGAAAGAAGTTTTTCTAAAAAAATTAATTGATTAGAAAATTTAATTTAAATTTTATGGAAAAAAAAATTTAAATTAAAGTTTTTAATTAAATTGAGAATAGTTCCATAAAACTATTAAATTATGTCATCAATAATCAAATTATTTAAATTTTGACATAGAAAATCGCGATTAAATTTACTATCTATAATACAAACAACTTAACAATGAAAAAAAGATGTATAATGTAATAAGCTGTCAAATGGTGACTGTTTTAACAAAGTTGGAGATTGAACGCTAGAAATCTAAATTAAAATTAAAGATGTTTGCAAGTGACAAACGCGTCCATCTTTGGTCAAAAATGACATAGCGCTTGAGATACAAGTTTTTGATGCATTAAAATTCTTCTTGAGGATATGTATTGACATACGGAGCATTTATTATACTCTAAAAGAATCCTGAGCAATTTATGAGTCGAATGTCTTACGAAAAAAATACTGTATACTCTTTAAAATAAATAATAATATATTAAATAATTTTCAAAAATATTAATTAAATACGAAATTTAACTAATTACAAATTTACACTTTTGGATATATTGTAATTTGTAATACAAAACTTTTAAATAATTTTAAAAGTTTAGTAAATATTACAAATAAATAAAATAATATATTTGTAAGAACATTTTTTATTTAAATACATTAATTAAAAATTTTTGCCTTAAGTAATAATGTCAAAAAAGTAAAATGTTGAACATTTGACAGACCGAACAGTGATGGAAAGAATTATATTTCAATTAGAGAATTTTATTTCAATTTAAACAATTTCAATTAGTATTTCAATTGAAAATTAAACTAATAATGTAGAAGTAAAATTTAAGAATTTAATTTTTATATAATAAGACTGAGAGGCTGAGTTTATAAAATTTACCTTAATACGAACTTATTTTTTTGTTAATGATGCGAAGTTTCGAATGTAAATCCTTTTACGAATTACTCTAACTTCCGTCTAAGTGAACTCCCCACAAATTAGTTTTGTTAAAAGAAACTCCCACAGAAAGTTTTGACAAATTTTCGAAAAGCCTATTATTAATATTAAATTAGAAATATTTCCATGGAATGTATTAATTTTAAATCCAGGAGACAATTTTCAAATTCTACATAAATTACACAAAACAAATTAGTTTATATAAATTCAAACGCAACAATACCTCAAATTTCGAGAAGAGGGTGGTATTAGTTCTACTAAAAGTAAATTAATATTATGTTGGAAGTTATTTATAATTTGCACAAAATATTTATTTTTAAATCAAAAAAATATATAATTAATTTATGAAATTTTTGATATTTATTTGAATTTTTTTTTTTTAAATTATTTCAATATTATGAAATCAATATTTTGACAGAATATCTGATAACAAAATTTAAAATTTATCAAATACCTAAATAAAATATAATAATAATATTTTGTTTATTTTAAAATATGTCAAAACTTTTTCAATTTAAATAAATAATATATATACAACAATTTTGACAATTAATATTAATTCTGACATTTCATTTATAATATATGTTATAATATTTAAATTTATTTAAAACTGAATTGTATAAATTATATTATAATACATTTCTAATAATTCAAATTCTATGGAAAGTTGATGTATGGTAAAATTTTATAATTAAAAAAATTTCCGTTACATTAATATCTATTTTAAGGTTAATTTTATTTTTATTGTATTATATTACAAATACGATTTTGCAATATTATAAACTCAATAGGTTACGTGGTCCATTGCAAAGGGTTGAAGTCTACTGGTATTAATTTATAAATAGTACTTATATTTGTATACTTACTCAGTACTCTTCCATTTAAATTATAAGACGATTTCACAAAATTTAAAATTTTTCTTTTCCATTTCCAAAAGTTATGGAAATTTATCACATACCTCTCAATCAAATTAATAATTTTATAATTTATTTAATTTAGACTTTCAAGTTTATTTTTGAAATGCTTGTTTATTGAATTTCGCTTTGCTTGTGATTTGAGTGCCCAAGATCAAAAATATTCTGAATCTATTTTTTGAAATAAATAGTAATTAAATCATTTAAAATTGCATATCATTAGGTGCATTCATAGTTAGGTTCATAGATTCATTATTAGGTGCATTATATAACATCAAGTTATATAACATGAAGTCCTCGGCTACTGAGACCATTATAACTGCTTTTGATATTACTTTATTATTAATTATAATTAGTAATAAAAACAATAATCTTCTTCTAAATGAAAATAAATGTGCACTTATTGTGTTTCACACGTCATCTTGCCGAATTGTTTTAATTACTGCTTGAATGGAATTAGCATTTCCAAAACGAATTCTATTAAGGACTTAGTCGTGTACTTCGATGATAAGCTTAATTTTAAACTTCATTTCTATGCTTATCTTTATAAAACGTTGGTCTAAAGAATTTAATGATCCTTATGTTCTTAAATCTTTATAATCTTGTCTTGTTAGACCTAATTTAGAATATTTTAGCCAAGTTTGGTCACAATTTTACGAGGTAGATATTAATAGGATAGAGGCGGTGCAAAAAAAAATTTTAAAATTTACTTTGAGAAATCTTTAATGGTCAAACCCGCTGATCTTACCTCCGTATGAAAATTGGTTGAATTAAATTCACTTGAAAACTTTAAAATTAAGACGAGAAGTTGCTGATGTTATTTTTCATACTGAAGTTGTAAAAGGCAACATTTCTTCTCCTCAAATTCTCAATACAATTAACATTAATTCAAATAATCGTTTACATAATACTAATTTATTTACGTTAAGTTTTCATAGAAAAAATGATGGCAATTAAGAACCGATTCATAGGATGCTGATAATGGGTAATAAACATAAGAACAACATCGATTCCACACTTTCAAAACAAACACAAACACTTAAATTGTATAAATAGAAATATAAAATATTTTTTTATATATATTTATTCGATTTTATTGTTAACTAAAATTTTATTTTAAGAAATATGAAATTGTAAATTAATTCATAAGCTTAATTATTTTTTTTAAAGTTTTTGTATATATCTAATTGTTAAAATTTTGTAAAGCTTGAGTTAAACTAATAAATGAATACCAATACTACTGTACTATTAATTTTGGTTAAAAAAAGCAAATGGTCTGTGTGGGTATCATATGTATTATAATCCTACGGTTAATACGTCATAATATACCTAACAAATACGCCACCTACCTCCTTTCATAATTTATTTAAATATAAAAATTAACTATTCTAAAATAATGTAAAATTGCATACCAGAAGGCACATACTTACAACTACTACAGCTGTTACAAATATTATTTTTAAAATTTATTTATTTAATCATGTAAAAAAATATATATACATAATAAATTAAGATAAAACATATTTCATTTGACTAATTTTTCTTTACAACAAAATCATGTGGGAACAACATCAACAACATTTTTTTTTTAATACACGTGCTATAAATTTTCAGTGATAACAGTACAATAAAAATTCTATTACCATGGAATTAAAATCCTACAAAGTGATTTTATATTTAAATAAAATAATTTTTTTTTTCATTTACATAACCTTAAATTAAATGATGCAGAAATAACATCTAATAATAAAAAAAAAAAGATTTTTAAGTGTGTTACAAAATACAAAAAATTTGCTTTCATTTTTAAATAAAATGTAAAATTAAATATAGAATTTAGTGGGTGGGAGTATTTTTGAAAAGACAACATCTTGTTTATACAAAAGCAGCCTTCCAACAGTTATACACTCGATTTATTATTTTGTACATAAAATAATAAAAACATATTTAGTTCAAAATTCCTACGCAATTTAGTTTTGAATCATTACAAGAAAAAATCTAGGAAACTAATTATCATCCCTTAATATTATGCCTATTCTCCCCTCCCCCCTCTTTACTAATTTAAAAAAAAAATCCTTTCCATTTAAAAGATTATATCTAATCAGAACTTAAATTCACTTATACATTCAATTATCTATTTCCTCAAACCTTTTTTCTTTAATTTCTATACTATTTTCACAAAATATATACATACACATTATACTAATTTATATATATATATATACATAATGTATGTATATTTTTCTTAGATTTTTATAGCGTTTTTTGATTGATTTCCCTTCACAATTCAATTAGCTTAATCCATATAAAATACACCCTCAACTGTCATATAGCATTAGAGCATATCCTGTTTCCTAAACATTTTTTTTTTTATTTTTCCTTTCTTTCATATTTGTTGTCTCTTTTCTTTTTCTATATTATCATTTGTTATTGTAATTGTCATTGTTCCTTGGTGTAGTCAAGGACATTCATACATACATACAAAAAAAAAATGTCAAATAAATTATAAAAATATAAAGAGATGAGTTAAATATTTTGTATAACACAAAGTGCTCTTCCTGAACATAATAATAATAATAATAAGAAAAAAATAATAACAACAAAAAAAAAGGAGTTCAAGTGAAAAAAATATAAATTCAATTTTTAAGCAGATTTTTATGAAAAATTGTTGACATTTACTTTAAAAATTATTTTCAGTAGTAAGAAAAAAATCCAAAAAATATGGAAAAAACTTCTTTTAGCATTACTTTGCTTGAACGCGATATTTTTTGTTTTTTTGCTTTATGCGCGTTTTATTCATGTATCTATTTTAATTTTCTTTTGTTTTTATTTTGTGATTTTTTAAAAATAAGGTTGCCAGATGTATTGAATGTAGTATGAATTATAAAGTTCTATAATTAAAATCAGAACAATATGTTAAAGTAAAATATGTTAAATGCAGTATTAAAAAGAGGTATTGGAGACATTTAGAAGAATGAACTTAAATAAAGTAACAGATGATTACTCATTAAGCTTTTTAGTGACTCCAAATATTCGACTTAATTTAGTGTTATTTTATCTAATATCTGACTGATGGTGTAGTGGTTATGATGTCGGCCTTTCAAACAAAGGATCTTGGATTTGACCCCAATATATGCTATGGCCAAATCATAATTAATAAAAATAAATTTTATTTATAATTTATATCATAATGTCAAATAAATATAATTGCCACACCTGTTGAGAGAAGGCATATATTTGGTTAATACCAAAGCGTGCAAGAAAATTTTTGGTTTGAAACAGGTGAAACAACCGAAAAAAAGAATGATAGACCTGTTTCAAGCCAAAATGAACTCTGGACTCGGCGCAAAAAACTTTTAATCTTATAGATCTTTTAGCTGAGCGTTTGGAGACAACTTCAGATTTCATTTGAAATTATAGACCTAAATAATATTTATTCAAAAATTTTAGTATATTTATCTGTTGTCACAATTTTGTACTTTTTTATTTCTCAGATAAAATTGACTTGACTTTAAATATTTTATAATAATTGTCGGGACAGTAAGTGGATATTATAATGAATTGGGAAGTCGGAGTTAAATAGTTTGTCCAAAAATAGAAGTTTCCGAAAATATTTGCAAACAAATGATGTTCTAATTTTCAATATGACTGCTCTAACCCAAAAGAAAAAATCAAGAACCTTGTAATCTAAAAGTGCCTTGAACAAATTCCGTTTGCCGCCCGTACTGCAATATTATAGAATAAAGTTCTTCGTACTTGCTTGATTTACTGATTAAATTTTTTTTCTATTAATCATTTATTAAAAGTGATACAAATTATTTTTACTCTTGTACTGTACTCTAACTTTACTTATTTATACTGAAATATTATCTCTATGTTTCTTAAAACCTTAATTTAAACAGTTCGCTATTTTGAAAACAATGTTACGTCTCGCCACCTTTAAAAAAACAACAAAAGTCTGCAAATCTTTGAAAAACAAGAAAAAATCGTATACGTCTTCTCTTTTCCTAGAATTCCGATTTAAATATATGTATTATGTATACACATGTGTACTTTAAAGAATGAATTATGTATGTATATATATATATTTATATATATATATGCTTTTAGTGTTTTAAATTCATTCACGATGTACTTATTCTACATTGTGAATTGTCATAAGTAAATTTCCCCTTATTTTTATTTAATCCATCATTTTTTTTAGAAATTTTTTTCTCCAAGTACTTGTTGTAATTTAATTTTTATTCTTATTGTAAATTTCCATTATCATTTTATGGTTAGTTTTTGTTTAAAGATTATTATGATAAAAATAGTACAAGTAAATATGGTTGAAAATAAATTACAGATAGCTCTGGTACCTAGCTGAAATAATGATAATGATGACTAATGTGAACATATTCCAGGAAAATTGTAAATGAAAATGCGTAAAACTTTTTTTTTGTATAATTTATGATTAAGTGCTTATATTTTAAAAAAATCTATTTAAAGGTATAGCAGAACATGGTATAAAATTAATTTTCTGCATTACAGATTAGTAATTATTGTTAAAAATTATCTAACACGTTTTTTGGACTAAAAGAAATTAGTGATTTTCATAGGAAATAAAAACACTCAAACATTATTAGTTTTTTTACTGCGATTTTTTAACTTCCTACTGAAGCTCTCCTCTACAAATTTAACTTTGCCAGCTTTCTGAAATGTTTTTTAAATGTGTAAATACTAAAATTAATTGTACCTAAATTCTTACGTTTAAGCTGTAACTTGAACCACAACAACTGGATCCCTCATTTCATCTTTTTCTACTTAAATGAAATGAGGAATCGTTTTTCAAATGTAAACTTTAAAAATTGATTTTTAAATATCTTTGGGGGTATCTGATCAATGACGTAGTAGTTAAGACTCCAGCGTTTCAAGTGCGAAGTTTCGGGTTCAAACTCCGGTCAGATCGTATCTAATAAAAAAACAAAATTTTATAATTATATCGTAAAAAAATAAGCTTATATAAAAAATTTATACTACTAAAAAGAATAGGAAAAAACACTCTTGTACCGCATTGGAAGGTTCTATCTTTATTAGTTTCGGATATATGCTAGTTTAGCCTTGATTCGATTAAAAGCTTCCAGGATCCAATCTCATTATTAGATTTCACCCATTTTCAATCCACAACGTACTCGTGTCATTAGCAGTTATAAATTTATTTAAGATGGTATCATTATTTTATGGGTTATCGTGTTTACGAACGGATGGACAACGCTATATCGACTCAGAAGGTGACGCTGTATAAAATTATATATATTTTCTATGTCTAGGTTGCTTCAATTTGGTAGAGCAATCACTGTACCAAAGTTAATATACCTGTATACCTATTTTATAAGTCTAGTCTGAAAACTGTACAACTGTAAAAAATTGTCGAATTAGTACAACGGGAACTGGTATTTTAGAATTTTAGAACTTTACATTAGTTCATGTACTATGAATATAATACAGTTTCGCTATTATCCAAAGCATGTTTTAAGATTGTTTTGCAAAACATTTTGTTATTAAAATTTTATTTTATTTTTTTCATTCACATTTAGGAAAAATTTAGAAGTTGAATTCATCGAGTGGAAAATCTAAAAATGAAAACGTTAAAAAAAATTTCCCAAAATATATATATATATATATATATTTTCAAGTGTTCTTCTATAATTATATGTATGTTTTATAAAAATATAAAAAGAATGGAAAAAAAAATAATAGTTATGCAGACAATTTTAGGACTCCTTTTTTTGAATTTAACTGAATTTAAATTGAAGTTTCTATCAATAAAGTTTTCATCTGATCTAGTTATAGTAAAATTTTAAGATCAGCGCATTCTTAAATCTATCGCGCTCGGACTGAATACTACAGGGCCCTATTTCATAAAACTATTAGTCTAATACTAATAAACTAATAATTATTAGAACTAATAAATATGGAGTAATACTTTTTTGTTTCATAAAACTTTTCTGCAACTAATAAAATTTTACTAATAAATTATTACTGCAAATCATAAATTATTAGTATAGACTCGTCACTAATAATTATTATTTGAATGTTCAATTATTTAGTTTATATAATGCAATATAATTATAAAATAATCTTCAAAATCACTCTCACTATCAGAGCTTAACATGATTTGCAAATTTATACTGAATTATGTTTAAGTTGTAACCAAAATAAAATGTTGTTGATTAATGTAAAGTATGTGTAATAATGCATAATTTTTTTTTAGATTTTATTATTTATTTATTTTGTACAAAATATTTAAGATTATTTACTAAAAAAAAATAAGTTTATGGCATACAATATAAAGTTTGACCTCTATTATATATAAATATCCTAATATTTAAAAGACTAATAATGAATTTATTGGTCTTTCTAAACTAATAAAAATTTACTAATAATTATTAGTGTAGCGACAAATAATTATTAGTCTAATAGTTTTATGAAACAGAACGCGCTTTGCAGTAATAAAATTCACTAATAATTATTAGTGTAGCACTAATAAAATATTAGCCTTTATGAAACAGAATTTTACTAATAACTAATAAAATATTAGCAAATTCACTAATAATATTAGACTAATAGTTTTATGAAATGGGGCCCAGGACGTTGACATTTTTTTTTTTGAAAACTTATGACAAGATGTTTATTGATTGGCAACATATGATTTCTAAAATACCAAATATATTAAATTCACAGCCCTGCCTACAGAATTACGTAACAATGACTTTATAAACATATTTCAGAAGATTGTGAAACTATAACTACTGATAAATTTTATCTGTTACTACTCTACTCGTTCAATTTTCTTCGTCGTAACTCGTAGCTCCTTTAGCCCGTTATATTTGGTTTTGTATTAAGCTCAAAATTATATTAAATATTTTACAGTTTACAAAAAAGCAGGGAAATTAAAAAAAAATAAATAAAGAGAAAAAATTATATACCCATTTAAGATTTCTCTATTTACAATAACTGGTTTTATAAAAAAAAAAAAATCTAGATTTCTATCTCTTCAATTATATGTCAAGTCTTTCTCATTCTCATTTTTTTTTTGGTGAGTTTTCTTTTTAACATTTTTATGTCAAAACAGAGCCGATATGAGGATATCACAAAAACCGTTTTATTTTATTTATTTTTTTGTGTACGAGTAAAAGAGATAAAAACTATGACAAAAAATGTAAAATCCGTTTTTTTTTTTTGATTCATATTATATTATTATGTCATAATTTTTTACTTGTTACTTACACTTTAATAATTTAGTACAGAATATGAAGGAATAATAGTAACATTTCGTTTCAAATACATTTTAATTCTATCAAAATGACAGTGAAATTTTTTTAATATTTTTAAATATGCCATGGAACTTTTTTTTTTGGATGTGTTAATGCTTGTTAAAAAAATTGACAAAGGAAGAAATTAAATAAAACAAGTGATGAAAAAAACCAAAGCTTTTTAAAGAAGCACATTTTCAAAATTATATAGTGTTTCATACTGAGTATTTTATCATTTAATTTTATAAAAAGACATAAAAAAAATGAGAATATTATAATTTAGTCATTTCATGAATTCATTATTAATTATGAATAATAGTCAAATCAATACTTATAACATAATCCCAATGAACTCAAGAAAACCTGTTGGTGAGTATCGAAATATAATGTTGGAACTTCAATGTTAATGTTTAATTTAGAAAATATATACACCGGAACAGTAAAATTTTGAGTTGTTTAGTCCTAATAGCCTCTCAATGAGGAAGGTTTCTAAATTTTTGCAAAGCAAGCGTATGATGAAACTTATGATAAGAATTAAGTTGTAAATTCAACCAAAATTTAGAATTTTAATTAGAACATTATTACCTAAGCAAAAGTTGTTAAAACTACGAGACACTTCCTTTAATTTAAAGAACCACATTTAAATTTAAGAAAAATCTTTAACATGTGTTGAAATATAATGCTGCTGATTTAAATCTTGTATATTACAACAAAAAATTTGTACACAGGTCTATTCAAGTTACAGGTGCTTACAAATAGCAAAATTTCAATTTTAGAGCCCTTATAACTCTTAAACAGGGAGCGTGTATCTCCTTTCTTCCAAGATTTCAAGGCTCTAGCTTGAACCGTTTAGGTTGGATGTTGAAGTTTTTGTAAACATACGGACGGACAGAGTGAAACTATATAGGCAAATTTTTACAAAATCTTTTGAAAATATGCTAAAAAATTAAATATTCTGGGGTTTTTCTTTTTCTTTTTGGTGGAAAAACCAAATTTCTTCATAACTGCTTCACTTTTTTTTCGTATTTATTGAGTTGAAGTGAAATTTCTGTCAAAAAATTACAATATTTGTTTGTTTATAAGGCGTGGAAATCACTTTATTTTTTAATGTCTTGCTTTTAAAATATTTTAAAAATAAAAATGAAAATAATAAATTAATATTATAATGAAATGTTTAACTCTAACTTTGGGTTTTTTGGACCGGAAGGCGGAGGGTGTTTTAATGACATATTTTTGGCTTTATTTTGACACAAATCAGAACATTTTTGTATGATAACTAAAATATAATATATTATATCTATAATTGTTTTATTCAAGGTTTTTTCGCTTTCCAATTTCTTATTTTTTTCACTTGTGGTGAATATTTGTTTGTTTCCTTTTATGAATTTCATTTCATCTTAAATCTTTTTTTCTGGTTAAACAAAAAAAGTTGGTTGTGCTGTGAGGCTTTAAAAGTTTGCATTTCACAAAGGGTATTAAAAAGTATAGCAGTTTTATAGGAACTTTTCTTTTTCAGCTCTAGAAAACTGACATGAATCAGTCTTAATTACTGATATATAATATAATTTTGGTTATATATCACATTACTATATTGTACGTACTCTATTATCAAACCCTTACAAAATCTTACAGATGCTTACAAGATTTGTAGGTTCTGAATTGAATTAATACTTAGAAGATGCTTACAAGTATATTGTATATTATAACTGTATATTGTTTAAAATCTTATAACAGACTTACGTATGCTTACAAGATCCACAGAAACTGTCTTAATTATAAGCTTACAATATGCTTACAAATGCTTACAAAGTTCGCAGATACTGTATTAATTAAAAACTTACGAATTATAAGCAACCTGGATTCGAAAATTGATGAGCGGTTATAATTGATTGCCTTTACATTTAACTTTTATTCTAACCTCAAAAATTTGTATAAATCAAGATTTGGTTTAAAAAATTTGGTGAGGAAACTTTTGGACAAGCCCATTTCAATGTACAGCACAGTAATTTCATAGCGACCCTATAGCGGAATTATTGTGTAAGAAATTAGCCATACAACGAATGAAAGCTTCAAGCTTTATAAAAAATATTTCTCAACATTTTACTTGAATGTTTTATTTTGAAAGTTATTTAAATCAGGACGAATAGTCAGCACCAACTTATTTTGTACATATTTTTTAAAATTTTTTTTGGAAATTTTTTAAAAAATACTAGGGGGAAAATGTTTATATAATAAAATATCAAAAACCATTTTCTTTGATGTGATGAAATAAAATTGTTACGTAAAATTAACTTTTTTTGACTTCTTTAAACTAAATTTATTTAAAAAATTCAGTATTTATTACTTGTGGTTTTTGTTTTATTTTTATTTTCCACTTTATAAAGAAAATTTAAATATTTTATTATTTTTAAAAGAAAATAATTGCACAAATTATATTTTTTCTTAAAATTTTGGCTTTACATTTTGGCTTACTCAGAACAAAATATAGGTCTATAAATTAAAATGTTATTAGAAAACACAGTGTGAAATTAAATTAGTTGTTTGTCATTCCATATTTTTTCTTTGAAAATTATTATATTTTGTTGTTAATAGAAAATAATTAAAAAATTTATTTTCTTTATTTAAAAATAATGTAAATGGTTTTGCTCTAAGAATTTAATTCAAAAATATTTCTAAAATAAAAGAAAGTAATGGTTTGGAGATAATTAATTTTAAAAAGTATTCTAAATATTCTTGGAATCATTATTTTATTGGAATAAATCATGAATTTTATAATTATTTGTTAAGCACGAGTTGTTAAATTAATTTATTTTATATGAATTGACAATGAATTTAAAACAAATTTCAAAGAATTTTTAAAATCGTTTTTTAGAATTCAATATCAATGATATTGTAAGCAATTTATTTTGAAGAGTCATGTAACATTCTTAGAATTCCGACATAGCAAGTCTATGTCTATGGCTAAAACAAAGCAATTTAAAGAACTCATAAGTCAACAAACTTGGTTAATAAAAGAATGATAAATTGATGAATTATAGGAATTATATTAAATTAAAATTAATATATTAATATTAAATTAAATATTATAATGTTGAATTAAATATTAATATCTATTACTGGATCAAAGGTGGGGCATAGGGCGTTAAATCGAATTAATATCTATACGTTACAAAAATTTGCATCTACCTCTATTTCGAGAAACCTATAAAAATTTGGTAAAATAACTGCCAGATAGTGCAATTTTTATTGACATTATTCACCAATTAATACTTTTATGAGATTTAAACTAGTTTTAAATAAGTTTAATTAAACTTAATATTACATTTTAATTCCAATATTATGTAACCAAATACTTTTTTTAATTATTGTAAAACATTTGTTTGATGATTAATAAAATTGAACTTTTCCTAGAAAAGCTTATGACATTAAATTAAAAAATTTTCTAAGAAATTCTATTTTATAACAAAATACTAATTGTAATGATGACTTCTACAATATTAATCATAACATTAAAAAAAATGTCTTTTAACTGTAATCATATAACAATTTTAAGCCATGACAACTAAATTTGAGAAGAAATATTTTCAATATAATATGTAAGGGAGGTCGCACAATGTCAACGCACATAATACTAATTTGACATTATTTATGTTTTTTATTTCTCGATTTTATACCATTATGAACATAGTTCTCATTAGGGTATAATTAATTTGCCATTACATTTACGACACTGTATAGTAGACTATTAATGGCTGTACGAATTAAAGCCCCACGAATTTTACAAAATTATAATACATAACTACTAAAAGGTACATATTATTATGTAAAAGGTTTCTATTTCTGTTTTGGAAGCCAACTCTTCTCCTTCTCGTTGGTTTTAAAGTCACGATTGCCGCTTTTTCCATAATATTTATTAATAAATTTGTTATACAGCGCCTCGGTCACGGAGCCGTACTTTGCGTGTCTGATCATATTATAACTTTGATTATTCCAGGAAGAAGAGATACCATTATTTTGGAACCAACCCATGGTCCGGTATAAAAGTCATAAAAAATCATAAATAATATAACAAATAAGATATCTTTGCATTAATATTATTGATATCGTGGCATAATGCCAATTTTGAAAGAATTATAATGTCAATTGGCATTATGTGCGTTGACATTTTGCGACCTCTCCTGATTAATTACTCAGCTTACAATTTACAATAGCACTCGAAAACATAACAGCATCTTTCATTTCTATACAATTTTATTAAGAATTACAAAATAATAATAATAAAAAAAATTTTCTACACATATTTAATTTATTGATATAATAATACAAAACATTTTATAAAAAAACAAAAGATATTATTTGTCACTTATTCTTTAAATTATATTTTAGTACATATTATTTAGCAAGGACAAATTAACAGTTGCGGAAATGTAAACAAAATAAAATAAATTAGTAAAATTTTCACCAAAGTTTTTTAGAAAACAGTTTCTTTTTTCAAAAAAATGTTTAAATCAATTAACATCATCAGATCCTTATTGCATCAACAGTACCTATCAATAATCAAATAATCATTTTTTTTGATTATTTCAAAGTGAAGGTTTTATACTAATCAAACTTTATTGATTTATTTTGAAATATTCTCAAATGGCTTTGGTCCAAGCAACTTTAATTATTTCATTTGTGACAAGTTGTTAGTGCAATAAAACGCAAATGCAAGGTTTAATGAAAGTAAAATTAATTAAAATAATTTCATAAATTCTTCTATTAAAGTTATTCAAAGCAGAGCTTCCTAAAATCGATCTGAGAAGTGGAGTATCAAACTGAGTAATTCTAATGTTGAGTATCAAGATCGCACTACCTAATTTTGTTTAAAAAGCCATGTTCACTTATGAACTTATAAAAAATCTGACATAAAGTTCCACCTATGAACATTTTTAAAGGTTTTCCACAAGCTCCACAACTAAAAACCGGAATTTCTGAAAAATTCTGGTTTAATACTTGAAGAATTTCTTACATACTCACCAGTGAGCAGGGGATTTTAAAAGTTTGTTTAAATTTTACATATTGAATGCCACTTGTTAAGTAAGAGATTTTAAGTAAACTAATTATTAAATCGTTTATACTTTGTCGACCCTAACTTTATTATGACAAAATATATAAGTATAATTATAACTTAGTTTATTATAAAACTGTAGTAATATCTATACAACCACAATACACACAAAAAAAATTTTGAAAAATGTTAAGGGGGTAAAAATAAAAACTTTTTTTTACAAGTTTTTTTTTATTCCAAATAAAAAATATAATTATTAAATTTCTGTAAACTGTCAAAATCATATCACATCTTTTACATAAAATATGCTTTTTTTTTTATCTTGTAACAAAATTTCAGAAAATTAAATCAGAAACATTTAAAAACAAAAAACACAAAATTAAGGAAACAAACAAACAAACAAAATAAAAATACAAAAATCATAAAAAAATATGTTGTAATGAATCATAAACGGAAATAAAATAAAAAAATTAACATCAAAAGAAACAACAAAATATTTTGTAACAGCTGAACTCATAAAATAAAATATCACTGGCAAAAAAAAAAAACACTTTAAATACACTCTCAGTGTGTAAGCAAGCTTTTTAATGATTGTGTGATGTTCTCTCATAAGTTTTTTCACTCCTTCATAAAAAAAAAATTTTTTTTGGTTTTTTTCTTAATATTTACTCAGTCTGTTTATGTGAATGTGCGTTTAAAGAAATGCGTTTAGGCATTTCATAAAATAATTTCTGTTTTTTTTTTTTTAATTAAATTGACAAAGAAACTACATGGGAAAATTCAGATTCCTCCTACGGATTAATGTTCAGAATTCTCATAATGGTACCAACGATTATATGGAATACATTAAAACAAGTTGGAGTTTTAATTATTGCTTCGTAATAAACACATTTTTTAATTGTTCTAGTTTTTATTTATTATCTACTTATTGAAATTGAATAAGTGATTAATTTATTCCAGTACGCGTATTTTTTTTCATTAACCAAAAATTGATGGTAGATCTTTTGCATTTAAATGTGTTTTGATATAAAAGTAAATTGCTGGATTAATATTAACTGAAAGAAGAACTGTCTCCTATTTCAGCAATGAACTTTTATATTAAAACACCTTTAAATGCAAAATATCTAAAATTGATTAATACAAATTTTCAATATTTGAAGTTTAAAAGTTTTCAAACATTAAAAAAACTGTTTCTTATACCAGCAATTTACTTTTATATTAATACAGTAACAAATTCCCAAGATCTACCTTCAATTTTTTATTTTCTACATTTTAGGGGGCTTAAATTTCAACTCAATGTTTGTAATATGTATTAATATATAATTGGAATTCTATAATTTCCAACCATAGGTACCCTTAAATTATCTGAAATTTTAGTAGAAGGTTCTAAATTACCTAGATTACCATTTATTTAAGGTTCTTTGCTTCAAATTCCAATAAAACTAAATATTATTGCTAGAACGTAATCCCAAATAACTTCCCACTAATTCCAAAATCCTTTCGTATCACCAGCCTTGTAACCAAACTTTACAAAAAAAAAAAGGGTTTTGGCGTGTTAAAGTCTCACACTACCCAAAGAAACACCGCACAGTTGCAATGCAAGGCTTTGGAGATTTCGATTGCCTCTTAAAAAAAAACAAATCAGGAGGAAAATTTTAACTTATATAACATACAAAAATACATACAATCCTCAATTTTCACCCTTCTACGATCAACCCTTATTTTTTAATAGCCATTTTAGTAATTTAATCATTTTTCCTCTCCGGTCGAAAACTGATCAATCGTCATTTAATTAGTTATCCTATGGAAACATGGACCGGGACCAGCAACACGGACGGGGGCCAGCAACGCGGACCGGGCACAGCTAGTAATTATATAAAAATTTACAACATATAATTATCAAAAAATAAATAACTGTGTTTTTTTCATCCGGGTCATTATCAATTTTGAAAAATTTCGAATATCAAATGTCAAACATAAACTGCCAAATGTGAAATCAGCATTTTATATTAATTGTTTATGTAAGGTTTTACTTATTAAAAAAGTAAAATTTTTATTTTGTTTATATAAAAAACTATGTTTGTTCCGATTTTTTTTTATACACAGATCATAGATCCTGATCCACATAATAATAATAAGAGTATATCCCCATTGCTTACCTACATTGTAATTGCATATAGTGGAATTACAATGTAGGTAAGCAAAAAAAATTATATAATATAATTTATATCTTATAATTTCTTCAAAATTATTTGAAATGTTGAAGAACTCCGACAGATACATTACTTAAATATAAAAATATTAATTTTATTTTAGTCCAACTTTTTTTAAGCCCATAAAAACGCGTATAATTCTAGCAAATTTTCTTTTTATTTAAATTCTTTTAAGTATCTATGGTATTCATTATTTTAAATGAACGACACATACATACTTACTTTGTAAAAACTTTTTATAGCTTTTAATTATAAATTTTCTTTGATTTAAAATTTGACTTTAATGCTTCTGTATATATGTATGTATATCATATAACTTTAAAAATAATAGATAGTTTAAAATATTTTTTAATAAAAGTCAAACTATATAACCCTCCCACTAAATAAATCGCTTATTTGGTACAATTATAAATAGCTATATATATGAGAGCTATAAACGTCACATCATTATAAATTTTCATAAAACAAAAAAACCGAAATTTCTACTTTGTTCTATTTAATGTGCATGTTTTGCATATATGGGATATATAATATATATATATATATTATAATAATATATATATATATATATATATATTATATACTAGATATTATGTGTCGAATGAATTCAAATAGCATGAATGAATATATATCACGATATCAATGAGTAGGTACTATTTATACAATTTGAATGTATGTTGGTACACATGATGGTAACGAAAAGTTCTGTCAAAAAATTTTTTTTTCTGACTATTTCATTATTCTGTGGTTGACTTTTATCCGCATAAAGATTTTTTGAAGATACATAGGTATAAGAAAAAAAATATCATATTGTATCTGTAGTAATTATTGTTATAGCATAGTACCATTTTTGGTAAAATATAAATTTGCTAACATATAGAGATAGATACACACATATTATATATATATTATTATGTGCTTGAAGAAAGTTTTTTTGATTTTTAATTTCCATTCCATTCACATATTTTTAGAAAGTATTGAAAGAAAAGTGGTGCCTACAAATTATCAATGCTAGAATGATATTTTAAATACTGTTATATGTATTTCTATATTCATATTTTTTAAGACTTTAAATGGCATTGTTGAGGGGAATGAGCAAGGAATACATTTTTCAATTGATACAAAGTATTTTGACTATATATATCACAAAGATTGCTAATAGTTGATCTAGATACAATGTTTTGCTTGTTTCCTGTACCATATACTGTTTTCTGATACCATCCTCCTGTACTTTACCCTAACCATATAAAAAGTATTTGTATCTATAGAAAACTTCGAACAAAAGGCTTTCATGAACCATGAGTTGGTATAAATATGAGTCATATATTCAAAATTTTATAGAATCTTTAGGTAGTTTATAGGATCTGAAAAATTATTGTGAGAACTGATGATTTAGAAAATAGGAGTTTTCTTAAGAGCAGACCTTTGTGTTTTTACCAGAACAAAAACAATATCCTAATACTCATTACTTAGTCAAGTACTTTAGTAAAAAAATATAGTAAAAATAGTTGTAATGTGATTCTTAGTCAAAAGAATCAAGTAAAAATAGTTGTAATTTCGAAAAAGTAATTAACTTTTTGTTAATGAGTTTGATTACTTTTGTACTTATTTTTTTGTACTTAAATATTTTTGAGTAACTAAGTACTAAGAAATACTTAGGTATGAAGATTTTAGTTATTTTTCAAGTATTCAAATATTTTGCAATTGGTTTATAGTTACTTTATGGTTCTAGTCCTTATATTAATCTTTAAAAATTTATCGAAAAAAAGTGGTATCCAGTTCAGAAATTATCCAGTACTCAGTACCCAGTCTCTGTCACCTAGCATTACTTGTAGACCTGTTGTTGTGGTAATAGAAATAGGCCCTTCTATTTGAAGGGGAGTCTAAATTCAAAATTGCAATTACATTTTAGACCCGATGTATTATGTAGTATCTAATCTCCTCACATCAATACTGAGACCTATGGTTACTATGGTTACTTAACTAATGAGAAAGAAGTACTTATAAAACTTAAATAATAAATACTTTAAATACTAAAATTTTAAAGCTTCAAATTAGTGTATCAAATCAAAATTCTCCTCCAAGTATTTTGACATCAATGTACAATAACAAATACCTTTGTAAACATTCATAAATGATTGGTATTACACCTCAACCACTTTTCTTTTAAAATTGTTATACCAACAACTTGCCTCCACTTTAAACTGAAAACGAAACAAAAATATTAAAGATGAAAATATGTATATTATGGAAAAAAATCAATTCTGTCACCTACTTTTAAAACTTTGTATATACTTTTATTATATACTTTCACTATACACTTTCTCTGTTTGTTTGTATGTGGGTGTACAAGTATGTTATATTCTAACCACTGTATACAATTGCTATATGCGTGCATATAACTTAATAATGTCTTTTCAATATTCTTGGAGCCCTACATACTATGTGTGTACTATATGTACTTAATATATACATATATTATACAGGTACATATGTACAGGTATTTTAAAAAAAACCTAAATTTAGTACACGAATAATACTTTGTCGATATATTTCGTATATTTGTTTGTTTTTTAGTACATATATGTATATATATCATTGTATGAATGTGTGTGTTTCCTTTTTGAGTGGTTATTTGCACGGATTTTTCTATTTTTTGTGTGATAATTTATAGGTTGTGAACGCCAACGAACTCTACTTAAATCGACTGAAAAGGTACTTTTTGTTTAATATTTGCTTTAAATAAAAAAAAAAAAAGATTTTTCATAATAACCTAGGTATTGTGTCATTTTGAAATTTTTTTTTTTGGTTTTTCTTTTTAACACGAATTTGTTTTGTTTTTGTTTTTTTTTTTGTTATAATATGATGATGATGGCAATATATAGGGTAAATTGTTGGGTGGTAGTTTATTTTTATATTATCATTTTTTAACACATTAGGGTTGGCAGTTATATATATTAAAAATTAGAAAATATAAAGCAAATACGTAAGTATGTAATGTTCTTTTGTATTCAAATACATTTAATAGTAATTTTAGGATCCGCAGATAATGTCCCAGTTGTCTACCATTAACTATATAAGTTTATATATAAGGTATATATCTACTTGTTTACTTTAGTATTTGTGTGCGTATTTGAAAATGTTTCATTATATTTTTTTTTAAAAATCGTCAAAGAGACAAAAAACAAAAAAATTTACAATAAAAATAAACAGAATAAAAAAAAATATATTACAATAAATACATGGAGAAATATATATATATATACTTCAGATATAATATCAAGAGGAGGAATATTAAAGAATTTTGAAAATAACAGAAAATATAAAGGAAACCATCATGATGAAATGAGGTTTTTTTTATAGTATTATAGTACGGCTCTATGAAAAATCTCCAGAAGTAAAAAGTCTTAGAAACTTAATAGAAAAAAATCTACAAAAAATTTTATGAAACTTTGAAGATTTTTTTACTAAAAAAATAGGAAAATGTTATAAAAATCATATTTTGGAGACTTTTACAAATAAAATAAAGGTACTCAACATTGAAACTTTTTGTCCTTTTTCGATTTTGGAGACTTTTATAATGATTAAATTTCGTTAGCTTTGCTGCAAATGGAAAATGTACCATTGAAAAAAAGAAACAAAGGAAATCATTATGTTGGAACAAACGCTTTAGTGCTAAATTCAAAATCTTGTTTTACAAAAACTTTTCTTTTGAGACAAATTGGAGGCTTTTTTAATTTTGAAGATGTTTAATAAAGAAAATATTATTCGGATATTGTTTTAATGTATCAGAATTTGATGTATTTCAGTTTTTGGAGACTCTTTAATTTTGGAGACTTTTATAAAAATTATATTTTGGAGAATTTTTGCATATACAGATAGTCTAAAAATTGGAGACTATCACAATATTGTTTATGGAGACTTTGTTAAAACTATATGTATAATATTCAAATAAATAATACTAAATTAAGATCTTCTTACGTTTTGAGTTTGGGTAGTTTTACGATACAGCCTCCACTGATCTGATTTTATATTGTGTATAATTCTTAGTGTATTTTTATTCAGTATTTTTGTTATTGCTTTTATTTG
This sequence comes from Dolichopus griseipennis, assembly GCA_963082915.1. NCBI lineage: Eukaryota > Metazoa > Arthropoda > Insecta > Diptera > Dolichopodidae > Dolichopus > Dolichopus griseipennis. Next base: position 48,348,310 of record OY720441.1, read on the forward strand.
TTTGATGAAACAAACAACCATATGTGCATTTTTGATTTTTTTTTTTGTACTTTTTGATTTTTTTTTTTTTGACATGTGCTTCCTCTGAAGTTTTTGTTGTTTGGAGTTAACAGTGCCTCCGGTATTTTTAAAATAAAGAAAAAACAAAAATAAACCATGTTTTGTTATATGTTTTTTTTTTGAAAATTTTTCTCTTTGATAGGGAGTGAGGCGAAAAGTTTAAAGTTCTTTAATTTTTAATTATACGTTTTTTTTTTTACAACAAAAGTGTATATTAAAAAGTCAATGTAAAAAAAAAAGTGGGAAAAAAGTGATAGTAAACATTAAAGAATGCAAAAGTAAGGCAAATAATAAAGATAAACTTCTGATGTTTTTTTATGAGTTTATAATTAAATATTAAAATTTTTTTTTTTTATTTTTTGTTAGGGAGAAAATTAAAAAACAAAAAAGAAAAAGTTGTTAAAATAATAAAATTAGTAAAATTAAAAAAATTTAAAGAACATTTATAATGGTTTAAAGTTGAAGAAACCAAATTTAGTTGGAACAAAGTAATTAAATTCGTATACTTGTACATCCTTCAGTGTATCTGACTTGTCTGTTCATTTTTTTTTTTAAGTAAATTAAACATTTACAATGCAGACGGATCGTTTTCTTCTTGTTTTTTTTAATTTCTTTCAACTTTAAAGCGTCTTCAAAGTTAATTTTAAAACTTTGTAAATAAAATTTCTTGTATTGTATTAGCATAAGTATTTGAACTTTGAAAGTAATTTCGAGTTAAACAAAATGCAAATGTTTAATTTTAAACTTGCAGAATATTTAGATAATGTTAAAAATATTAATAAATTTAATTACTTGGAGAATTAAAAGTTATGACATTCTTTACATGCTGTTTATTTGCAAAGACAATTAGGTAAATAATGGTAACCATGGTTATATGACAGTTATATGGTAATCAAAAATTTTAACTGGAAAGATCGAATTTTTATGCTTTTTATGTCAAGCTTAAAAATTATTTCAGTATATGAGGCTTTTGTTACGCATTTCGATGCTTTGTCAAAATCTCGCAGATCATCGTTTGACATGTCTCCTGTAATCATTTTCATTTAAAACCTTAATATATGTTAATTTATTTGTCCATTGTTTAATATAATTAATAATTGTTATCTGTTTGTTCAATATAAGTCTTTCAGGAAAATCTTTTTTAAAATATTTGTTAAGAACTAGTGACACTATTAATATATAGAACTAAAATGAAGATCTATGACAAATTTTATTGTAGTTTGAGAACATGCAATGTCCTCACTTCACATCATTCCTATATTATATATATATATTTTTTTATTTTGTTAATGGAGAAAAAAACCTTCCTAAAAAACCTAAAATCCTAGTCCTCCAGGTAGTGTGAGATTTGTAATCAACCTCCTACCGTAGCCAAAATAATGGGATAAGCACCCTAGCTGCTGAAAGACTGAAAAGTTGCGGCAAGTCATAAATATAAATGTCTATCAAGGGTTGAATAACCAACCCACGAGATATAAGTTGACTTCCTTCTTGAATTTTTGTAGTATGCATTGGAAAACAGATATGTTGGTAATATGTTCCACAATTTGGAGGTGCGAGTTAAAAAAGGGTTCCTAAATTTCAGAGTTCTTGTTCTAAAAATCTGTAGTGTATATGAATTAGATTGAGCTGCTAACTGTGTGTTCCGGCGGTAAGTTTTGATTTTGGGCATAATGTTTTTAAATTCTTCTGAAGTATATATATATATATATATATACATATATATGAGATAAGTAGTTATTAGTTATATATTAGACCAATAGATTTAAATAACAGCAACTCATTTTGAAATTCTAAAGGACCTTGTATCTAAATGCTTTCACATTATACCTTTTTTAGAGGATTAGGCCACTTTGGTTTTGAGGCCCTCAAACGATATTAATATCCTTTTTACCTTAACGAATATATAATCCCCAAGAAACTCTAAATTTTTTTTTTTTTAGCCTTCCCCTGATTAGTGCCATTTCCTTTCGGTAGCTGCGCAATTTTTTTTTCATTCATTTCTCATTTTATTATAAGGAGGCCACAAATATTTTCACGTAAAAAATCAAGGCTTAAATGAATTTTTATATTTATAAAAGCAATTTAAAAAAAAATAAATAAGAAAATTTTTTAAATAACTTTTGCTTTGATTTTCATTCTGGAAAAACAAATAAGCTCATAATTTAAACTAATTTAAAGTTTGCAGATATAAACTCTAAAATTGAAATGATAAGATCACCTACCAAAAACAAATTCACATATTAAGGATTTCAACAAATATCTACATCTTGACTTCCTCACCACTAACACTTACCTTCTTCTTCTTCAAATAAAAATTGTATTAACAGAAATATGTACTCGATTAAATTTTCTTGCTTTTCAAAACTTTTCTGTTTCAAGAAATTCAAAGGAATTTCTTACAAGAATTTCATTTAAAACACAGAAAGGGTTCAAGGACGAAAAAAACAAAAAAAAAAAAAAAGCGAAAAATAAAAAAATCTTTTTTATTCAAATTTAACTTTGGATTTTAATAAAAATTAAGAAAAAATGTAAAACTTTTTTTTTTTAACTCTACCTTGTGCTTTGTTTTCTTGTTTATTAAAAAAGTTTAAAATAAAAATAAAAAATATATATATATATATATATATATATATATAAGTTTTTGCAAAACAAACTTTTTTAAATGAGATTTGTACAAAAATTGAGTGAATTTCAATAAACAACAAAACAAACAAAAGGGTATGAAAATAAACAATGTTATGATTTTAAATGAATTTTCTTTGATAACTATTAATTAAATAAATTATGTTTAGATAATGTATATTTTACATACATAATATGTTAATGAACCACCTGACATACTCATAATATGGTACATTATTAATTTATAACTTATTACTTATATTTATATACTCTTTTCACAAGAATTTGGTCCTTTATCATATGAAATTTGTCTATTTTCAAATGAATTTGATCCTTTTTCAATTTCAGGATCAATTTGATTTTTTTTTAAAAACGTCTCCGTATCTTGGGATTTAGGTGTCAAAATTATTATTAGTTTAAAATTATTACATAATTTAAAAAAACCTAGTCCCCAATGCTGCAAAATGAAAAAGAATTTAATTAAATCCCAATAAATTCCAAAATTTGGGGGTAATTTTTTAGGTACGGCTTCAGAGTCAATCTCCGTTAATTTTCCTTGCTGTATTTGGTTCTATTATAAAATCTATGAGTAATTTCTTTCAAATATACTGATCCGACTGCTGGTTTCTAAGAAAGAAGGGACTAATTAAAAAAGACCAAATTAATTTGAAAAAAGACAAATTGGAAAAAGGATCAAGCTCACGGGAAAGGAGTATATTCATTCCATTAAATACATTCTTAATTTAATAGAATTTTTATCTATTGAAAACTAATTATGGGCAGTAAGCTGTCAACAAGTTGTAAATAGTTCTTAAAAACATATCCTAAATCAGGTGACAGTAAAGATCATCCGGGGCAGTAAAATCAGCACAGGTAAAAAAATAATAAAAAGTTTAAGGAAATTCAAAATAGTAAGGGAAAGTCACAAAATGTTGGCAGAAGTCGAAAAGTGATAAGTAAGATTAGGTCAAGTCACCAAAAATAGAGTATGTGAAATAAGTTACGCAGAAGCCCAGTGCTCTCAAAGGAGTAAAAGAAGGGAAAAAATATTATTGATCTTAAATTTTAAATCAAATTAAATAAAGCCTAAATTGTGTTTTGGAATATTTTTTATTACCTATAGGGATTCTCTTGAACTTCAAAATGTAATTTAAGTTCTGTTGGAAACATGAAAATATTTAATGAAATTAATTTATTTTTGTTTTTAAATAAAATATTTTTATGCTTTTGTCAGTAGTCAAATAGATATTATGTTTGATGCTATGTCATAATCCCATAGGTAATAAGCACATAGTTGCAGCTTTATCACAAAACTATCGGATAAAACACCATAATATGTGTTACATATGTACTATGTGACCCACTGAAATACAGTATTTAAAATTTAGTTGAATAAGGTAATGTCAAATTTTCAGTGTCGTGACCTTACTCATTACCATAGAATTTTGAATGAATTAGTGACTTAAACCACTAGTTCCAGATCGTATTTAAAAACAGATCATTTTAAAAATGATACGATATATTTAAATCATTTTGGGTATTTTAGTTAGTATCTCAATTATGCTTTTTGAATACACAATGTGAAATGCGGCATTGCGGTAAATTTTCTCCATTATGGATTTATGACCGGTGGAATAATAACACAGCACCAATTATATATTATATTTTAATTTTTACGATCAAAGGTTTCTTTTATTTATATTAATATATACTTTAAATTTTTAAAAAATTATAATTTTATTAAAGCCTAAGGAACTTTAATTTTTGGTTAAAAATTAAGTAGATATATTTTATTATTATTTTAAATCTTAATTTAATATCAAGGTTAAGAAAATAACTCTGTTAAGGTTATAGAATACATTGTAAATTTAAAGTTTTAAAAGAAATGAAATGTTCATTATACAGAGTGGCGCAAAACGATCAACATGGTTTGAATGTTTAATAACTTTTTTATTTAATGTTTAATTATTATTATTATTTTTTTGTTATACAGTATATTAATGGATAATATTTTTAGCTAAAGTATGAAAAATTATTTCCCGCAAGTGGTGACCATTTCGGCTCCACACATTCGTGCTCTTTCCAGTACATTTTCCATAACTTTTTGTAATTTTTGATCGCTGTTCTGTTGATCGCCAATTTCACAAGTTTTCTTTACAAAATTCTGAAATAAAAATAAAAAATATAAATAAATTTAAAAAGTTATTAAACATTCAAACCATATCGGTCGTTTTGCGCCACTCTGTATAAAACAAGATGTTATAATACTTCAAATGGAACAATAATTGATGAAAAACTTTAATACACTATACTCTAAGACACTAAAAATAAAAATAGTTCCTAAAAGATTGTTGCAATTGTCATTTAAGAATTCATTTTAAAAATTTTGATAGGAAATTCATGTTGATGATAATAATTTGTGGCCCACAGAGGCTGTTATAACATTCAATGTCTTACAAGCAATTAAACTTCAAACTCCGTTATGTTGAGTTAAAATGCAAGCATTTATTACGAGAGTGGGTGACTTTTTTTAAAACATTAAACTTTCTAGAAAGATTATGGTTGCCCTGGTAAACTTTTAGGTAACTGTAAATACAAACAAATTAAATAACAAAAAAAAAATTAACTATTTAAAGTAATATTTAACTTTACCAACGCACTTGCCCTATTTTTTTACTTGCCCATTTTTAATTTTAACCTCGTAGCTTCATTAGATTCACTGCTATCGGATTGAGAATTTTATAGGGTAGATTCTGAAAACCTCGAACTAACTTTGAAAAAATGCTTGCCATATTATATTACATGTAGCTTTAAATTTTCAAACACTCAGTCTTATTAGTTACAAAAATATACACTCTGATTGCAGCATTCTATGGTAGCCATACTAAGCTTTGTCCGAGAAATCTCAAAATTTTCAAACGAACTTGCCATATTGCTTTTCTTTACAGGTACATACCTTTGACACTATATTCAGCATGTCTAGATCGATGCGTTACAAAGGGATTAGCAATTTTAATATATCCTTGACCTTATTTGTATGCGCAGTTATTACAAATTAAATAAACTTTGTTCTATATTTCGTTTACACAAAATTTTTCTATGGAACCTCCTCTCCTGTTACCACCTTTTTAAAATATGGGTTATTTATAATAAATATTATAAAAAATATTATATAATATTGTAATACTTATATAATTCATAAATAAAATTCTAAGATGTAAGTAATAAAATGGATAATTTGAAAAAAACCCATCTATTTATCTTAAGACATTTATTAGAACTTTAAGATTTATATTTTCATTTAAGAACCTCATTTTAAGTATTAATTAAAAAAAATGAAATAAAACAAACATTTTATTTTTCTATATAATTATAATTATTACTTAAAATAAAAAGAAAATTAAAATTTTCTATAACTAAAAAAACTTATTTTATAGAAAAACATTTTTGTTGATTCTTTAACAACAGTGGGTACCTCAGAACTTTCTTTATTGGATTTTTTCTATTCCTTATAAAATTTTATTCTATTTATACAGGATGTTTTGCGGTAAATCTAAAACCGAATTTTAGTTATTAGAATTTCGTGATAAATTTAGCATAGAATTTAAGTTATTGATTAAAACTTATAAAAAACATTTAAACTCCATCAATAGTAAAGGGTGTCTATTCATGACCGTTTAGGAGATACAGGGTCTTTAAATTTCTTTTATTGCTTAAATAAATTATTTCAGTTTTATGATTATATAATCTGTACCATATAATAATAAGATAGAATTAAACAAAGTACAAATATTAAAAGCTGACTAAATTTTTCCTTCAAGAGGAAGGACTTGACATCTGGATTTTGCTTTTCATGAATAATTCGTTAGTATAAAGAATAATTCGTTTGCAAATTTTGATTTTTCTTGGGACAAAGTTTAGTATAAAATTACGTTTTCAAGCCATTACATTTGTTACGCAGAGAAGGAAGCGGAGTAGACATAGACTCAAAGGTCGGATCGGGTCGGAATTAGAAAGTAAATCGATCTAGCTAGGTCCGTCCGACCGTCTGTCCATTACCGGCCGGCCATACCTGTCCGGCCATACGGGTATCCCAGAGTTGACAAAGTCTACACTACTACACTCTTCCTCGTTCTTTTAATAAAAATCTTTAAATCTTAATTTATTGAAAGAAACTAATTACTTTTTAATTTAGAACTACCTTGTTCTAAAAAAGCAAGAGATTTGGGTTAGCAATTATCAGAAGAAACATTTAATTATCTTTTAAACAATTTCTTATTTTATCTTTTAGATTTTTTAGATCTTTAAGAATTAAAAACAAATTTAAATTAAACCATTTAGGGATTGAAATATCTTCTAAATTACCCAAAATAAACTCCATTACAACTTTTGAAGGTTTAAATTCAAAATATCTTTAATTCTACGTCACAACTCTTATGAAACACCCTGTATACTAATATTTTATTATATTAATTTCTACTTTTATACCAAACATTTTATATAAATATTTTTTAAAGGAAAACTTAAAACAATATAAAATTTTTTTAAAAAAAATACTTATGGACTTATTAAAAAATTATAATATTAATATTTTTTATTTCTTTCTCTTTCTCTTTTCAGGTAAGTTTCATAATAAAAAAACAAAAATTAAATTTACCTTCTACTTGTTATCGCTATAATGATTATGGTAAGCTTAAAAAAAAAATATAATTCATAAAAAATAAAGCTATCAAAAAATAAATTTAATAAAAAAATAAAGATATAATATCTATAGATAAATTTATACTTGAACCTATCATGGAATAAAATTAATAAAAAAGAAAAAGATCAATATTCGAACGTGATGAATAGCTGGTTATCATTATAAAAAAAAAATGTTCTGCCATTTATATAACAAAAAAATAATAATAAAGTATTATTTTCCTTTTAAAACTTATTATTAAAACAAGGACTTTTTTTACCATGAAAAGCACTTAACAAAATAACTTGATATTAAAACAAGTAATGAAAAAAACCAAGGTATCTTAAAAAAGCACATTTTTAAAATTAAAACGCTATATAATTAAAAAATAAATAATAATAATATAATTTAGTTATTTCATCAATTCATTATTAATTACGGAGAAGGTTCCTATATTTTTAAGTCTTAATACAAACTTATTATTTATAATATTATAGATTCTCGAGGATCTATCCGACTCTTACTAATTTCTGAGAATCTAACTTCTTCCGAAATTTTAAGTCTCTAGCATTAGCCGTTCAAAAGATATATGGGGGCTGAATATTTTGCAAAAACTGAGTTTTACATAACGGTAAATTTTAGCACCGTACGGCAACTCTATACATTTGCATTTCAAAGATTTATAAAGCTTATAAAAGCAGCTTTCTTCTAACGTTTCAGACTTCTTCTACCAAATCAGATTGAAAATATACGTATAAAACTCTTGTTATAACAATTTAAATATATGGATTTTCCCAACTTTGGGGGGCTGTAGCTCCAGAAAAAAAGTTCTTGAATGAAATTAATTTTATTGCAATATCTACCCACTATTAACATTTTTTTCTTTTGTTCAAATGGTGTAAAAGTTTTTGTAGCCCAACAGGCAAAAGGATTTTTTCATATTTTTTTAAAAATGTGCTAAAAATGGAGTACTTTAATACAATAAAAAATGGAGGAAAAAACATTAAACAAAATTTTTTTTTTTAATTTTAAAAAGTTTTTCTTCTATTAATAATTTAAAAATAAATTTGATTAACAAAACAGTGATTGAAAATCTGGAATCAATTTTTATAATTATTTTAAAATAAATTATTTAGAAGTGGTATATATATATTATATAATATAACAATACTTTGGTAAAATATTAGGGAAAGCTTGGATTTTTCCGAACAAAAGTTCTTGGTTTTAAAATTTATTATTCACTTATTTAAGTCGTATTTCTAATTACGCTTGAACGTAAACACTTTTGGTGTATTAACTATGAAATAAACTTCTTCCCCTATTTTAGGGATTCGACTGCGAGATTTCCAAAAAAACTTCAATCACAATTTGAATTCAAGAAATAGAATTGAAAAGAATATTTATAGAAATAATGAAGTTTGCAGTCCGGAACTATGCAAAATTTTACTTCGATTTATACAAAAATTTCTATTCACTAGAGTCCTTGCAATAAAATCTTGACGGATTTTCCTTCTTAATTGATTCATTAAAAGAAAATTATGTAGAGTTTTCCAAAAAAAAAATTGAAAATGATTGCGTCAACTCAGTCACAACACAAAGCACCATCGCAGCACGTTGTCGTGTCCAACTCATTTTTTAACACGTGTCGGAAATTATTTTCGCCTGAGTTGACGCTTTTCGTTCGGGAAAGTCGGTTTGAGTCAAATGCAAATAGTTTTTTGTGTTCCAGTCACACAAAATTCTGCAGTATTATTATGAACTTATATGTCAGTAATGGGTTGCACTTGTGAGTGTTTTAGCGCCAAAGATATGTTGATTTGACGTGTTTTTTTTTCCCCCAGGAGTCATTTTTAGTGAAACACAAATAGTTCCCTTTTGATCAAAATGCAGGTATACAGTTTATTTATATGAAGTCATTTATCAGTAATGGCCTTTACTTATTAGTAGTATTACGTCAAAGATATTTGTGTTAGTACTTTTAAAAATTCAGATTTTTCCCACATTTATTATGCATGGATTCCTATGGACGCAAGAGACTTCTATTTAACTGAAAAATTTCGGACTCAAATTATTTCTTGGGTATAATACTTTCATTTCTATTTCTTTTATTATTTTTCAATAACCAAACGAAAAATATAAAGAACTCTTCAATCAAGTCAATCCAAATTTATGTATACGTGACTTGAAACATTTTATTATCGCGCCAGTGTCGAGTCTTCAAGAATTAGGGTATAGGGTGATAATTTTACAAAGTAATGCTTATTTAGCAGATTAAACTGAACTTATTTAAATGTAATCGCATAATTCAATATTTGCTAAGGTCTTACGTTTTTCGTCTACAATTTGGAAACGTGATTTTGTGTTCGTGATTCACCGAACTATTGAGTCATATTATAATTTAATTACGTTATATTTTTCAAATTTATATTTAAAAAAGTATTCTTTCGATTAATTCAAAAATTTATGAAATATAAAATCCAAAATCAATGATTTTAAATATAAAATTTCTTTTATAATTTATAAATAAATATTAATTTGATAAAGTAGTAATAAAATTAAATAAATACATGGTATTTATTTAAAAAAAAGTTTACTATGTTGCCATACTTATGTGTTTTAGCCTTTCAATCAATAAACTTAGGTACATATATAATATTTTATAGTGTAAACAATATTAAAATAAAATAAATTAATAAAATCTATTTCAAATGTGTTCTTTTTTATATCAATAATTAAAAGAAAATTTTGTTTATATTTTCCATTTAATTAAGACCACCCACATTCAATATTGATTTTTAATACATACATATAATAAATGTCGCCATTGACAAATCAACTGTAAAAATTCATTAGGTACTAATAATTCAAAAGTCGCAAAAATTTCAAATTTTCTTTGAATCCAAAAAAAATTAATCATTTTTTTTTAGCGTGCATTTGGAGCTTCAAAAAATTAATTAAAAAATAATGAGCATCAACAACAGGTGCAAAATTATACATGGGATTCGTATAAAATTCAGAATGCATCACCTAGATATTCTCCCTCATTTGACTATTATAAATAATGAATGCTCTCTGTTTTATTTAGAAAAATTTATTTTTAGAATTAAATTTAATTTTGAACTTCAACACTTTAATTTTGTAACATGGAATCATCATAAATTTTTTTTTTTACAATCTTTGATTAACGAAGTGAAAAAACCCATCATCATTATAAAAAAAAAAAAACAAATTGATCACATCAAGTATTTTATGTCGCCAGATTTTCACATAGTACAGCTTACTGTGTTTTATGTATTGAATTGAGTGTTTTATTTATGAGTGTTTTTTAGAATTGCAATCTTTTTGGCGCCCTCTATTGTAAGAAAAGAGAAATACTGTTTTTCTTTGTGGTGCATCGAATGATGTTAATTTATAATTATTTTTTGTACTTTTACCCCATAGTTTTAAGGGTATCCTAAATTTGCCATTACGTTTGTGATAATAGTATATAGGACGATCGATAGATATAAACTTAATTGTATGGATCGAATCAAAATCGAAAAGTAAATCGATATAGTTCATATAGTATGCCCATCTGTTCGCATGATAATTGGAAAATTGAATCCACCTTCATCGGTTTAAACAAGACCCGTCACTGCTATTAAAATTCAGCCAGTTTGCTCAACGAGTTCGAGTACCTGCTATGCAACCTTATCTTTTAATATGAGCATATCTTGATATTTAATGAAGCTGAAAATTTCGAAATTTTCCCAAAAGTAATTAAATATGTTTAATGGTCAAGAGTTTCGAACTAGAATGACGCAAGAGGTTCGAGAACCTGTCATACAATTACATAATTGAGTCGAATAAATTCTATATTTGAAGTTTTGAAAAATTAAATTAATTGCGGATCATATAATTTTTATATTATATTTATGCGAATATCCTAGAGTTGACACAGTAAACACTACTCTCTTTCTCGTTTTTTGTTTTGTCTGTCAGTTTTTGATGTAAAATCATATTTTATTAATTGACAGAATTGTGACATAAAATATAGAAAAATTTTAATTTATGTGGAAAAATCTGTATATTGAAATTTTATAAAATTGCCATGTTGTGATTAATGATGGGTAAATTTTTAAAAAAGAAATTATAAGATATTTATAAATTAAATTGCATATTTTAACAATTTCTATATTGACTAAATTGAAGATCTAAAACTTTAGATACCAGTCCCTATAAATAAAATTTAGGCTAAAAATTAACCTAGAAAATAATATCAGAAATGTTGTATTGAAGAATTCAAATAATTTTATCAAGTTTTATCAAGATATTAATTAGTTACTTTAAGTGTGTATATATATATATATATAAGTATATAAATTGTCAGGGATTTGTCAGGATTACAATTGGAAATTTGATGTTATTTTTCTGAATGGAAATATAGTTTGTATGTATATATATATATTATGTATATTGTAAATGCTAACTGTTCAACTGTTAAGCTAAAAAGCCTGTCTAGACTAAGTATTAGTAATTTATCAATGAATATAAAGTGAAAATATTGTATTAAATTTAATTTTAATCTTTTTGTTTAAAGTACATTAAGTCTAGAGGTTGTTTAATTAAAAATTTACATTATTTTATTAAAGTAGGACTCGGATTGAAATTATAGATGAATATAAGTATAGTAATAAAAAAATCATTTACCATAATCTTATAACAAAAATTGTAAAACAATGATCCCGAAACCAATCTAAATTTAAAAGTGTGATTAAGTGATTTAAAAAATACCCTCAAAATAATGGGAATGTTTTAATAGAATTCTTGTATGAGGCTTTATTTTTCGAAATATTCAAATAAATATGACTGAAAATAACCTTTTAAAGATTATTTAAAGATAGCCTAAAGAAAACTTAAATTCTCAATTTTGAAATTTTAAGATTTAAAAAACTAGTACAGGGTGGTGCAAAACGATCGATATGATTTGAATGTTTAATAACTTTTTTATTTAATGGTTAATTATTATTTTTTTTTTTTTGTTATACAATATATTAATGGGGAATATTTTTAGTTTAAGTATGAAAAATTATTTCCCGCAAGTGGTGACCATTTTTGGCTTTACACATTCGTGCTCTCTCCAGTACATTTTCTATAACTTTGTGTAATTTTTAATCGCTGTTCTGTTGTGTACTGTTCCATTTCCAATTCCCCAAGTTTTCTGCACAAAATTCTGAAATGAAAATAAAAAATATAAATAAATTTAGAAAGTTATTAAACATTCAAACCATATCGGTCATTTTGCGCCAGCTTGTAAATAGTTTACTTCTAGGTACTTTACTGATGAAAAATACGAGAGACCAGTTGTGAGGAAATATGCGTAGCAAATTATTTATATCGAAAAAAATTAAAAAGATTAAAGAGCTTTTAATTTTTTTTAAATTACTTACAGTTATAAAAAAACCCTTAACTGTAACTTCTTTCGAAATTTATAGGTTTCTCATTTGTATTATACTGATAGCAGTAGACAAACGTTTTAAAACTTAGATGCTCTTATTTTTTTTATACCCGTATGACTATATGGTCAAAGGGTATAATAAATTTGCCATTACGTTTGTGACGCAGAGAAGGAGCGGGGGTAGATATAGACTCAAGTGTATGGATCGGATCAGAATCGAAAAATAAACCGATTTAGCTATGCATGTCTGTCCGTAATCACGATAACTCAAAAAATAAAGGAGCTAGGATTATGAAATTTTCACAAATTCGTTTTTATGCAATAACTCGAATAGCTATTTAAATCCAGCCATTTTGGTCCACGGGTCCGAGTACCTGCCATACAACTTCTAATTTTATATGAGCATTACTTTATACCTATGGAAGCTGCGTGTCTGAAGTTTTGCCAAAAATAGTTTAGTATAATGAACAAAGTTACTGCAAAATTTGGTTGGTCTACTGCAGAGCGTTCGAGTAGCTGCCATACAACTCCTTCTTTTATATGAGCTTTACACTACACCCGATGAAGCTGGGTGTCTGAAATTGGGAAAAAAAGTTAAGTGTAATGGCCAAAGTTACTGCAAAATTTGGTTGGTCTACTACTGAGGGTTCGATTAGCTGCCTTACAACTCCTTCTTTTATATGTGGATTACGCTACAACAAATGAAGGTGGGTGTCTGAAATTTTGCCAAAAATAGTTTAGTGTAATGGCCAAAGTTACTGCAAAATTTGGTTGGTCTACTGCAAAGGGTTCGAGTAGCTGCCATACAACCTTCTTCAATATGAGCATTACTCTACACCTAATAAAGCTGAATGTTTGAAATTTTGCCAAAAGTAATTAACCGGATGATATAATGTATATGTTACGGTCATGCGGGTATCCCAGAGTTGACAAAGTCTACTCTACTACACTCTTCCTCATTATCTAATAGCCTTAAAAACGCTTTTTTTTTCTTTCGTTAGGAAACATCGTAATCCATCCAGAATCACCATACGGGTTTCATCTAGTTCGTTTGGGAATCTGGCCCAAGTGCAACCAACAAGGTTTCGACCCCAAACTAAAAGTTTACCTTAAATATAAATATACATTTCGGTTTTTAGAATTGGTATAAGAGAAGCAAAATTGGGGGATAGGAATTAAAATTGGAAATTTATGGACTAAGTCGAATTCTTGAAGAAAAATGTTAAGGGATATAATGTGAATGGATGTTAATGTTCTTCTTCAAAATTTTGATCTTATATCGTACATTTATGAATTATTAATTTTATTAAACACATTACTTGGTAGCTTATTTCATAACACAGACTTAGGCATCACGGACGAATTTTTATAAGTCGTGTTAAACAATCTTACTAATTTCAGAGTGTAGTATAGGGTATCTATTTCGTACTCCTTTTTCCAGGTTGGAGAACTTTAAGAGAAAGCATTAATTGATTGATTTCTCTGGAAGACGAACATTTATCTCCACTTTTGGTCTTTAAATAATTTCATAAGCCCGAATTTTTATTTTGAGATAGCACCGCAACTATAAGCCCGATTTTCATAAGACATACCTTAATTTAGAAGTTGAGATGATCTGGGGTTGGGAAAATTACAACCCAGTCTGCTAAGTTTTGAAGATACTTCGATATATAACTCTAAGATTACCATCGTCCACTATCTTTAGTATTATCATCGTTTACTTTTGTATAGCATCTCTCAATTATCCAGAATAACAAGAACCCCTCAAAACTTACTACAATATTCGTACACATAAGATTCTTTGTCTCCTTCAAATTTTTATTTTATTCAAAAAAAACTTCAGACTACTGTTAATAATTAATTAAAACAGGAAACTTTTGAACTTCTAAATTAAAACATATTTTACTTGACATAATTATTTTACCACAGTCATTTTCTATAAATGAAAATATTTTCACCCACTTTGTTATCTTTTAGATATTTTTAGGAGTAAAAAAAAAATTTCAAATATTTCAATAGGTCTAAGAGGAAAAATTTAATAAATTTTCTTTTGATTCTTATAAGAACCACCCTTTTAATTTTCATAAAAATTGAATTTGAACATTTTTAATTGTTCAGAGTTTCATTTAAAATCTAAGAAAATTTATTAGATTTTTTGTTTTTCTTTTTTTTTTTCTAATATAAAATAAAATTTATAAGATTAATTAAAATTCTTTATCTGATTTTCTGTCTCTTTCTTTTAAAATTAAAATATTTTAACAATTTTCTGGCAAATGAAAATTGATAGGGATAGGAAATAGAAAAAACAAATTTTCAAATTTTGAAAATTTAAAATTAAAAATATTTCACATAAATATTGAATATATATACTAGTATATATGTATATGTAGGTTGATAGGTATATAATATAATATATAAGAGGTGAATGCCATTTATATTTTGTTGAAATAAGCAAGCTGTTGATGGGTTTTTTGTTTTCAAATAGATTATTCCTATAGTTTGTTTTTTTTTTTTTAATAAAATTTTGTATTTTTATATCTGTAACAAAAGGATTTCGAAATCTACTTAACAAAATAATAAAAACACAAAAAACAACACTAAAAACAAGCAAAAACAAAACATACAAATAAAACAAAAAAAGAAATATAGAAAACACAAGACCACAAATGTTTTCAAAAAAAAAAATTATACTGCCAAAAAAAAAAAAAAAATAAATTAAAATATTCTAAAAATATAAATTTTTAATATTTTAATTTAAAAATTGTGGATAGGCGTTATAAAATTGTAAAACGGTTTGTGATAGAGTAATATCTGTAATGAATGCTTGTGTTCAGGAGGAAAGCTCACGAACATTTAACTGAAAGCTCAAGATGACTCACAATTAAAGCTGATTTTTATAAAAGAGTTATTATAAAACTAAGCTACAACTGGCGTATAAGATATGCAACAGGTGACTCATTTTTCGTTTTTCATACGCATACGATATATTAAAAGAGCTAATAGCAACATTGCCCTGGTAGAAGAGGACCCATTTCCCCGGGGTTTTTATATAAAAAAAACTCAAAGTTATCATAAAATCTACAATAAAATAATATGTTTGATAATCAATCAGAAAGATAGGAATCATTTTGTAAATATTTCAAATAGGTACCGCACAAGATCTCTTAAAAATATTTCACAGATATTCTAGGTCCAAATGGAATTATGTACTTGGTAAAATTAGCTACTAAATTTTTTTATGAACTAGCATAGGTTCCTACTTCCTAGAGACTTTTAGCTAGTGAAATATAAAATTATATTATTTTTTAAATTGAAGAATTGCATATCACATGAATGCAATTAAGTCAAATGAGGACATATTTCATAGTAAACTATTATTTATTTTTTAATTACAAATCTTTTATAATTATATTAATTTCATATTATACTAAACAATGCTTGTAATTATTTTTATAACTATATTTAATCAGTTTTAAATGACTTATCGCGTGGCATTACCAAAATTTTTAATAAGCCATGGCATACTGAAATATGAAATGTATGGGAAGCAGTTAATTAATTAGTAAAGAAACAACGTTGTAACTTATAGTGAATCACAACATGATGTTCGAAGAAATCTAAAAATAATCAGACATCATGAAAGACTGTGGCGTCACAGGTTTTACGATAGTAGTTTTAAGCTTTCTTGCCAAAGAAAATAGAAAATTATCAAAAGAAGTTAAATGATACTCAATTGTGTTTGGCTTTGAAGTTTCATTATTAATCGAACTTTCTTCATGGCTTTATTTCCAAAAACATTGTTTTTCAACAAAAAATATAAAACATAAAAGATAGGTGAATAAAAGATAGGTGTAGGATATAGATATTTAATAATATGTACAGATAAACTTATAATTAACAGGAATAAAGGTCAAAAAGGTTTTTATTATTTCAAAATATTTTTATTTTGTAATGCTTTTAATAAAATTATTTCATATATTTTATTTATATATATTCAAATATTAAATACAGAAAAAATATCTATAGATACGCACTTTTTTTTTTTTTTGTTTTTTCTATATTTAGTGCGAATCATTTTTAACAACCTATACGTGATCTATTTTTGTATTCTATTCTATTTAATTTATAATATGTTTAAAGTATATTTTGTTTTTTTTTTTTTTTTTTTTGAATTCATTCCAAAAAAAAACTAAAATCAATTTTTTTCAAAAAAAAAATATTCATAAAAATTCCCCATGGTACTTTAAAATTAAAGAATTCGTTGAAATAACAATAGTGTATATTGTATAAATAAATAAGTTTTAAAGTCACTTGATGACTCTTCAAATTTTATTCATATAATGATGGACTCATAACACGAGTTGTGTATTTATTTTCTTTTAAATTTTTTTTTTTTAGTTTTTGGTCACTTTTCAAATCTGTTCGATCCAAGAATAACAAATTCTGAACAAAAATCATCTAATAAAGATACAGTAAATTTATATTTTGTTTAATGATGCACTAAAATTTTTAAAATAAACTTTGAAAAAAACGCTAAAATGTTTGAAATGTAACTAAATTATGCATTAAATTTGAAATATTTTTCAAAATTGACAGTTGATGATATTTGAAACGAACTGAATTACAATTTCATATTTCAAATAATGTTTACAGTTCAAAGAAAATATAAACAAGTCGATAGCCATGCATTGGTATGTTAACTGTAAGTTTAGGGATTATTAATGTATTAACAGATTTCCAAAATTCCTGCTTCAAGAAGATGTTTTTTGTTACTAACAGAAGAAAATTATAACAGCAATTAATCATGGCAACCCTTAGGAGACTTTAACTCGGTTGCTTAATCAAACTTATCACTAATTAAATTTTTTTAATAGATTTTTGTTGCATCAAAACCGGATTTGACGGCAATTCAATATAATTTCATTAATAAGAATAATTTACTTCGAAAAATGGTTATATAATTTATGACAAGTAGTAGTCGCAACTCTAAGAGTTAACGAATACATTTCCGAATACAGTGTTTTAAGGTAAAAGCAATCTTTAGTTTTTTTGAGATTCCCTTGCTCTAAAAATTTCCTAACATGAATATTATTGTTTCAAGCTTTCAATTAATGAACTCGATGGTTTAAGGAAAACAATGAAATTAAATTCGGATAAGAAAAACGGACTGATAAATCAAATTTTTTTAGAAATTCATTAAAAACATCCTTACATGTAAAAAAAAAACTCATAGGATGATTATGACAAACAAACCAAGCCTTGATGGATCAAATATAAAAATTCTAAATGGTGAATAACCAACCTATTAAAATTATAAGAAAAATACTTGGCTAAAATTTCATATTGCACAGAATTTTCTTGTATTTCCTTCATTTTAACCAAGTCAAGCAAATACCGTTATTTTTTAAATATTATATTATACGTAATCACTTTCAAGGCTCTCAGTTTTCATAGTCTCTTACTTCAGATTTTTTTTTCCGACATAACTTGATGGGCTTCCAAAATATCTTGCCTTTACACCAAAACTAGAGGTATATCATAGAAAATGACGAATTCCTCGAGATATTTGCAGGAGTGATTAAAAGTTAATACATAAGATGGAAAAGCCACACACTAAATCAACTATTTACGAAACTATTTATTTCACAAATTTTTAAATACAAAATTCGTGTATTCTTTGATTAATTATTGCGCCAGTTTTACTGTTTAAAAATAAGTCTATTGGGTTTATTTCACATTTTTTAAAATCAATATAGCTCCGTCATGGCTGCTTCAATTCCGTAAGACTCACATACTTTTTCATCTAAATTTGAAGTTTTTTCATAAAATTATAACTATGCATATGTACATTTTAAAAAATAACCTTTGATTATGTACAAATAATCAATGAATATAGCAATTACTAAATTCATGAATACACAATGAGTGTAAATCAAGAATATTAGGCGTTAACTAAATAAAATAATTAAAATCACAGAAAATAAAATTTCTAAACTTTTTAATATTCAAAATCCAATTTTTTAGTTTTTTTTTATTTAAAATTTAAATTTTTTTTTTTAAATTTCATTTAAAATTTTTAATAAAATGAAAAACACTCTAAAATTCATCTATGAACTGGAAAACTAGGTATATTATATTAGATGCCAATGAATATTTTAAATACAATATAATGCATACAGGATGTTTCCTAATTATCAACACTGTTATGTACTACTGCATAGACTTTTACAAGAAAGTAATTTTGTTGAAGACAGTGCAGACAGGTCTATTAATCTCCAAGATATAGAGTTTTAAAAATTTGGCATCTTATTCCAATTTCCAATTTATTGTTTGAAATTAAACGTTGAGCCTTATTCATTTGTTATCACTGAATCCTATTGAACTGTAAATTTAATAACTTTTTATCAATATTTAGGTGTGTGAATGTTGATGGAAATGCGTAAACATTTAAATATTATCTATTTTAAGAGTTAAAAGTACAGAAGCCAATACAAATGCACACAATGAACGTAACAACAAAGTTCCAAAGCTGTTTTGACGCAAAAACTGCTCAACTTTTAACTCTACGCTACTTAGGCAGCTAATTGTTTGTGATTTGCCAGCCATTTATATTTTTTAAGCTATGGTTTTTGTCATTTGATAACTTCGATGCTGCATTATGGCTACGCTCATTGCACTGAAGGCACAAGTCCCAAATATTAGAAACCTAATTTTTGTAAATTGTTTTATAGTTATTTTTTTAACAGTTTAGAAGTTTGAAGTTTTTATTATATTTCATGAACAGCTGATAATTTTTAAATTTTAAATAGATACTCCCGAAAAAAAGCTTTTCCTTAGCCCTCAAATACATTCAACAGATTTTCATACATGGCTTTCCACCACCATCGCCATTGGCTTAGAATAGGAGTTGGAAGTACTTAATTAAAATTTAAGTTCCAAAATCTTAGACACTAAAAGACCTCATCCTAACTGCTTTATGAAAATTGCAAGAATATTTAAGTAGATTCAAAAAACAGTCGCATTAACTTGTAAGCACTCTGTCTACTCTAAATATTAAAAATGTTTTTTTTATTTTGTTTGCACTTAAAAATCCAAATTATAAAAAATGCATCTGTTAAAAATTTGTGAACGTCATGTTAGATATTTTTTTTTATGATCATTTGTGAATGGTGGGACAAAATGAATACATATATTTTGGTTGTTTATTCTAAAACACATTTTAATGCTCATGTTTGGACTTCTAACGAGCAAAAAAAACACAAAAAAAAATTTAAAATTCCATAAAATAAAAAAACAACAAATACAAATCCAGAAATCATGAAATCATGAATATTTTATTTCGTATTTTAGGATTTACCAGAAGAAATTAAAAAAACAAAAAAATTTGAAAATAATCTGCGATAGTTTGTTTTTTTCCGCGAGGTGACGTATCTATAGATATTTTTAGCACATTTTCAAAAAATTTTGTAAAAATGTGCCTATATAGTTTCACTCTGTCCGTCCGTCCGTCCGTCCGTCTGTCTGTCCGTCTGTCTGTCCGTATGTTTACAAAAACTTTTACATCGTTTGAAATAGATAAAAGGAATTTTAACCACGGGTAGGAATTTAATTTTTTTTCTGTAGCCCCACCCGTTACGGAGCTGCAGCCCCCCAAAGTTGGGAAAAGCCCTATATTCAAATTGTTATAACAAGAGTTATATTAAGTGTATTTTCAATCTGAAAACGGCAAAAGATAGCTGGTTTTATAAACTTTATAAATTTTTAAAAGACAAGTGTTCAGGGTTGCCATACGGTACTAAAATTGACCTTTATGCAAAACTCAATTTTTGCAAAATTTTTGGCTACACATATCTTGTATACGGGCCAAGCTAGTGTCTTAAAATTTTGGGAGTAGTTAGATCTTCAGAAATAAGTAGAAGTCGGTTAACAAATTTTTTTTGTCACGTCCCCTGTTTTGCAGCTATAAGGGCCCGAAAATTGAAATTTTGCTATTTTTAAACACCTGTAACTTGAATACCTGTCCAAATTTTTTTTTTGTGATTTACAAAATTGAAAGCTCTTTAAACATATTTCAACATGTGTCAAAGGTTTTTCTTAATTTTGAAGGATGACGAAGCTATAGCCTCCGCAAATTTCAAAAAAGCCCTATATTTAAATTGGTATAATAAGAGTTCTGTTAGCTATATTTTCAATCTAAAAAAGCCAGAAGAGAGCTGCTTTCTTAGACTTTACAAAAATACTTTACCTAAATGTACAGAGTTGCCATAAGGTACTAAAATTTACCATTATACAAAACTCAATTTTTGCAAAATTTTTGGCCCACATATCTTCTAAACGGTTCCAGCTGAGGTCTTGAAATTTTGGGAGAAGTTAGAACTTCATAAATTAGTAGGAGTCGGTTAACAAATTTTTTTTGTCACGTCCTCTGTTCAGCAGCTATAAGAGCTCGAAAATTGAAATTTTGCTATTTTTAAACACCTGTAACTTTTTTTTTTTGTTAATATACAAAATTTAAAGGTCCAACATTATACTTTAACATATGCTAAAAGATTTTCTTAAATTTAAAAGCGGTTCTTTAAATTGAAGAAAGTGTCCGTCAGTTTTAACCATTTTTGTTTAAATAGTAAAATTCTAAATAAAATTCCAAATTTTGGAATAATTCACAATTTGATTCCTTGAACCTAAAAAAGTTGGGGGATGGGGAATAGTGAGGATTAGATCCTTGGGAAATTGAGCAACCTTCCCCATAGAGGGGCTAGTAGGACATAAAAATTTAAAAAATTACTGTTTTTATAAATAAGCAGTAACTTAGTCACCAACGTATATATTTCCTAAATTAAATGTTTACATTGAAGCTCCACCATTATATTCCGATAAAATACTGAGTATGAAACACTATATTATTTTGAAAATGTGCTTTTTTAAAAACCCTTGGTTTTTTTCATCACTTGTTTTTTGTATCTTTAGTATTTGTATAAAAAAACTAATTTTTGTTTTTATATACATAGCTTGTAGCGTCTCTCTGATTCATCGTTCAGAAAATCTAAAATAAAAAACAAAAAATATAAATTTTTTTTTTTTTAGATTAGATTAGATTTAGCAGAACCGAATGGTACACAGCTGAATTCGTCATTCCAATGTTATGATTAGATCATTGTCATTTTATTATATTACGGTTTGGTGGATCTTTTTTGTTATGCTTAAATAGCAATTAAAAAAAACAACAAAGTTTTTAGATATTATGTGAAATTTGTAAATTTTATTTTTAAAATTTTATTTTAGTGGGTTTTTGACATTTTTAAAAATTTTTTATTAGATAAAATTTATTAGTATAACAAAAATTAAATTTAAGTATATAGGTATGATAATAGTGATATTTGGTTTCGAATTTATTTATTATTATTGTAAAAAATGTCAAACTAAATTGACCATTAAGGAATAAGATAGTTTTATATTAAACTGTGTAATACGCGATGCGCGTTGCGACGCCTCTTAATGGGGTTTTAATTAAAGTTGATGTTTTTGAAAAAAATTAACAAACAAGTGATGAAAAATAAACAAAAGTTTTTTAAAAAGCACATTTTCAAAATAATATAGTGTTTCATACTAAGTATTTTATCGGAATATAATGTTGAAGCTTCAATATTAACGTTTAATTAAGGAAATATATATGTACGTTGGTGACTAAGTTACTGTTTACTTCTAAAAACAGTAAATTCTTTATTATTTCTCAAGAACCAAACTTCATCTAACCCCCTCCCCCCTTTTACCTCAGCATTTTTTTAGGTTCGAGGAATTAAATTGTGAATTCCACAAAAATTTGGAATTTTACTTAGAATTATACTATCTAAGCAAAAATGGGTAATCTGAGAGACACTTTCTTCAATTTGTAAAAATAGCAAAATTTCAATTTTCGAGCCCTTATAGCTTCTAAACAGGCGGCTTGACAAAAAAATTTTGTTAACCGACTCCTACTAATTTTTGAGGATCTAAAATTTCAATACCCTATCTTAAACCTTTTAAGAGATATGTGGGACCAAAAATTTTGTAAAAATTGAGTTTTATATAATGCTAAATTTTAATACCGTATGGCAACCCTATACATTTTATCGACATATTTTTGTTAAGTCTATAAAAGCAGCTCTCTTATACCGTTTTTCGATTGAAAATAAACCTAAAAGAACTCTTGTTATATCAATTTAAATATAGGGCTTTTTTGGAATTTGCAGGGGCTGTAGCTTCGTAACCCTTCAAAATTAAGAAAAACCTTTGACATAAATGTTGAAATATATTTATAGAGCTTTGAATTTTGTATATCACTAAAATCAAATTTGGACAGGTATTCAGTTACAGGTGTTTAAAAATTGCAAAATTTCAATTTTCGAGCCCTTATAGCTCCTAAAAAGCTCGGCCAAAAAATTTTGTTAACGGACTCCTACTGATTTTGGAGGACCTAACTTCTTTCAAAATTTCAAAACCCTAGCTAGTACCGTTTAGAACATATGTGTGGCCAAAAAATTTGCAAAAATTGAGTTTTACGTAATGTTGAATTTTAGTACCGTATGCTAACCCTAAACATTTTCTTTTTAAAAATTTATAAAGTTTATAAAACCAGCTATCTTTTGCCGTTTTCATTTTTTCAGTTTTAGCACATTTTCAAAAAACTTTGTAAAAATGTGCCTATATAGCTTCACTCTGTCCGTCCGTCCGTATATGTTTACAAAAACTTTTACACCGTTTGAAATAGAGTAAAGAAATTTTAACCATGGGTAGTTCTTGCAAAAAATATAATTTCGTAGAAGAATTTTTTCTGTAACCCCACCTGTTACGAGGCTACAGCCTCCCAAAGTTGGAAAAAGCCCTATATTTAAATTGTTATAACAAGAATTCTGTTAGATATATTTTCAATCTGCAAACGATAGCTGGTTTCATAAACTTTATAAATTTTTGACAGGCAAATGTTTAGGCTTGCCATACGGTACTAAAATTTAACATTACACAAAACTCAATTTTTGTAAATTTTTTGGCGACACATATCTTCTGAATGGTTTAAGCTAAGGTCTTAAAATTGGGAGAAGTTAGGTCCTCCGAAATTAGTAGGAGTCAGTTAACAAAATTTTTTTGTCAAGCCCCCTGTTCAGGAGCTATAAGGGCTCCAAAATTTAAATTTTGCTATTTTTAAGCACATGTAACTTGAGTACCTGTCTAATTTTCTTTTTATTAATATACAAAATTTAAAGGTCCAACATTATATTTTAACATATGTTAAAGGTTTTCCTTAAATTTAAAAGCGGTTTCTTAAATTGAAGAAAGTAGTGTTTCTCAGTTTTACCCATTGTTGCTTAGATAGTATAATTCTAATTAAAATTACAAATTTTTGGGGAATTCCCAAAAAAAAAAAATTGGGGGGGGGGCGAGTTAGATGAAGTTAGATCTCTGAGAAATTTGGCAACCTTCCCCACTGAGAGCTATAACAACTTTAAAATGAAATATTTACTGTTAGCAGTAAATTTTCTAAGTAAGCAGTAACATATTTCCAAAGTTAATATTTCCAAAGTTAAACTCAGCATGTATACAATATAATTTTTAAAATGTGCTTTTTTAAAAACCCTTGGTTTTTTTCATCACTTGTTTCATTAATGCCCTGAACTGCATAAACTATCGCCAGAAGCAATAATGAACTAAAGCTAGAAAAATAAGTTTCTGGGAATATTTTAAAAATGCCCTAGACCTGATAAAAATTCTCTTCCAAGAAGAACGTAAATTAACTTACGGTAAAAAATTAAGGAAAACGTTTTGTTTAAGGTGTCACTGCCATGCTGCAGCATTTATTTTTAATTTTATTTTTTAGCAAAGTGATATAAAACTTAAAAAAAGTGTTTATTTAATGATTAGAAAAGTGTTTATTCAATCACTTTAATTGAAAAGTTTAACTTAAAATCCTGTAATAGTACGTAAGTCATATATACCAAAGAATTTAATTTTACAATGAAAGGGTTTTCCTATTTGTGCACACTTCTATGAAGGCTATACCTTTAGCCAAAGTTATTTCATTTCTAGAATTAATATGTATATAAATATATATTAAGGCTATAGAAAACCTTAAACTTTAAAACTCATAGCTTACCACTATAAATGGTTAAAAATCTTTGAAAACGCACATTGATGTTTAAACCATAGGGTAAAGATAATAGAAAGAGAGACAAATTCAAATTAACTTTTTAAAAGATGTTCCAAGTTTTGAGTGTATTAGTAGGATTTGTTCACTTAATAAATAAAAGTATTTATTTACCCTATTCGCAATAACATTATATACACACTTGCTCACATATTTATTTATAAAAAAATAAAATTTTAAAATATACATATAATGCACACATCAACGCACACGGTAGTTATCCATTGTCAATTAGGACATATTTCCTTTAAGTATTAGGTCTCTGTAATACAATCTGTTTCCAGCACCTTAATTTCAGTACTTCCTTAATTTCGAACAAAACTTCGAAAATCTTCTTCTTCTTCTTTTGTTGCCTATCCATAATTGGATGTCAGCGGTCATATGATATTAGCAACGATGCCCTGAAAGATGTTTCGATCTGTTGCTGAATGGATTAAATCACCAATGTTTCTGATGCCTGTCCAGTTTCTAATGTTACGCAACCATGATAATTGCTTCCTTCCTATACCTCTTTTTCCTTCAATTTTCCCTTGAACTATTAACTGAAGTAGCTCGTATTTGTTTCCACGCATAATATGCCCAAAGTAAGAGATTTTTTGTTTCTTCAACCTTATAAGTAGTTCTCTTTCCGCGTTTGCTCTACGTAGAACTTCTTCGTTTGTAATGTGATCCATCCACGATATTTTTAGCATTTTGCGGTAGATCCACATTTCGAACGCTTCAAGTTTGTTGATTTCTCTCACTTTCAAGGTCCACGTTTCTACACCGTATAGGAGTATAGACCAAACATAGCATTTAACGAATCGTAAGCGAAGGCCCAAGTTCATTTCGCGACAACAGAAAACTTTTTTGTGTTTAAGAAATGCATTTCTTGCTATTTCGATTCGGCATCTAATTTCTTTTTCGCAGCTCCAATCCTCGTGTAACCAGCATCCGAGATATTTGTATGTGGAGACTTTTTCAATTGAGCGGTTATTTATTTTAATTGTTGCTGCAGTGTAAGGTGTTCTTTTTCTGCTTACGATCATTAATTTAGTTTTTGATATATTTATTTTTAAATTGAACAATTCGCTATGCTGGTTGACTTTATCGACTATATGTTGTAAATCCCTTAGATTGTCTGTTATGAGAACTGTATCATCTGCATATCTGATGTTATTTATATATGTGCCATTTACTTTTATACCAACATCTAAATCGTTCACTGCTTCCTGAAAAATGGCTTCAGCATAGATGTTAAACAGTAAAGGGGAGAGAATACAGCCTTGTCGAACTCCTTTTTGAATATCAATGCTTTGAGTCAGCACATTATTTATCTTTACACAAGCTGTTTGTTGCCAATATAAGCTATTTATACACATTATGATATTATTATCTATGCCAATTCTATTTAATACCTCCATAAGTTTTTGATGGTTGACCTTATCAAACGCCTTTTCATAATCCACAAAACATAAGAAAACATCTTTATGAACATCACGACAATTCTGTATAAGTACTTGAATATTAAAAAGTGCTTCTCTGGTTCCAGTTCCTTGTTTGAATCCAAATTGCGTTCTGCCCATGTGTAACTCACAATTTGTGTAAATACGATTATGCAGCACTCTCAAGAAGATTTTGAGTGCATGGCTCATTAAACTTATTAATCGGTGGTCGTCGCATTTTTTGGCATTAGCTTTTTTCGGAAGGGCGACAAATGTTGACTTTAGCCAGTCTTGTGGGAAATTTCCGGTGTTATAGATATGGTTGAAAATTTTTTCGAGCACAGTGAGGTTTTCGTCATTGATCAGTTTAAATATTTCTGACAGGGTTTCGTCTGGTCCTGCGGCTTTATTATTTTTGGCTGACATAACCGCTTTTTTGATTTCATCTTTGGTTATATGTGTTTCAGATGGTTCTATAGACGTTTCAATATTGTACTCGGGACGGGTAAAATCACAAAACAATTTCTTAATATATTCTTCCCAGGTCTTCGTTTTTTCATCAATTTCAGAAATTATTTGTCCGTTTTCATTAAGAAGTGTGGAAGTATGTGATTTTTTGTACACCCCTGCTGTTTCTTTGAGTTTTTTGTGTAAATTGAAGTCATCGTGCAGATGTTGTAGTTTTTCAATTTCATAGCATTCCTGTTTTAACCAGTTTTCTTTTGCTATTCTTATTTTCGACCTTATTTCGCGATGAATACGTCTATATTCTGCAGGTTGTTTGTTTTTGTAATTGCGTCTTTCATCCATCAACTGTAGTATCTCTATTGTCATCCAATTTTTCTTTGCCTTATATATTTTTGTACCTAGAATATGTTTGGACGTTTCATTTAGTACAGTTTTTGTGCGCTCCCAGATGTTATCATTTTCTTCTAAGACGAGACTTAACTGATCATTGATTGCGTCTGTCAATTGATTTTTCACTTCATCGATTTTTAGTTTTTCGATATCCAATTTCGGTTGCTGGTTACTTCTTCTAGCTTTGGATAATTTTATGTTTACTTTTGCTAAAAGAAGATTGTGGTCAGACGGTACGTCAGCCCCTGGATATGTACAAACTTTTCTGATGGAAGAACTGAAGCGTTTGTTGACCAGAATATAATCAATTTGATTGCGCACAATGTTTGCACTGCTGTCCTGTGGTGATTTCCAGGTGTACAACCTTCGTGATGGTAAACAAAACCATGTATTAGTAATTTTAAAGCCTTCTTCTTGGGCGAATTCTATGAGACGTTCACCTCTCTCGTTTCTGGAACCTAGAGCAAATGGTCCAACAATTTCATCTACTTTTCCGGTGCCTACTTTAGCGTTAAAATCTCCCATTATTATGGTTAACTCATGTGGTTTTGTTTGTTTTTGAAGATATGATACTTGTTGATATAACTCTTCTATTTCATCATCGGGTTTGTCAGCAGTTGGCGCATATATTTGTATGATGTTAAGTGCTACTGGTTTTGTATTAATCTTTATCAACATAACTCTGTCAGAATGTGGTACAGATTCGGTTATGTGATGTTTTATGTGTTCAGCAACTATAATGCCTACGCCATTTCGGTGGTTTGGTGTATCGTTCCCTGAGTAATAAAATTTTGCACCATTTATATGGCACTCGCCACGATTCGGCCACCATGTTTCGCTTATTCCTAGAATATCGATGTTTAGGCGTTGCATTTCTTGGACTGCGTTAGCTAGTTTACCTGCTTCAAATAGGCTATTAAAATTCCAGGTGCCTATATTTAGTGTGGTTTTTGTTTTACCTCCGGGGATTCTTAGCACCCTCTTTTTGCCGGAGACTGAGGGCCGTTTTTCTTTTTGACTTATCATATGATTTTTCTAGGGATGATGATACTTCAGTGGTTTCCCGTTGCCTTCTGAAGGGTTTTCGGTAGTTTTCCTTCTTTATAACTCAGCCGCCCTTTCAGGAAACAGACGCTGTTTGTAGCCGCCTATTATAGGACAGACGCTACTGTGAATTAAGCTTCCAGTTGACGTTCAGAAACTTAACCCGCCAAATTTAGTTTGCTCGCTGACCCTAACTACACCACTTGGGTTGGATACCAAATCTTTCATCGAAAATCACTTTTATCAAATAAAACAACCAATTTATTTACGAATAATTAATTGTTTATTTTAAAATTATTAATTTAAATAATTTTATATAATTGTAACAAATTATAGTTCTAATTGTTTTTGGCAAGTGGCAACGTTTCTTAATTATTTTTTTGTTTTAATTAAAATGTCAAAAATATTTAAAAATATTTTTTAATCAGAAAAAAATTGTTTCAAAAATTCATAATAAATTCTAAAGGTGAAAAATTCATTGATATTAATATAGAAAATTAAATGAAAATTTTTGAAGAAAAAATTGAGGTGGCGCCAAATTATAATGTTAATGTAAAAAAATGTAAATTCGTTATGCAGTTAATTTTTATTTTTCATGCAAGTAATTGAAAATTATGTAAATTTTAATTAGTTTAAGTTATGCAAGTGAAATATTTTTAATAAGATGTTAATTTTATTATTAGTAAAATTAGCACCATTGTTAAATTTGTTTTTTTTGTTTTTGTTATATAATTGTATTTTGGTAAGAAGTTAATATTTAAAGCATAATTAAATTAGTTCCGCTTAATTTAAATAGTGTCTATAAATATAAATATTTTAATAGTATAATTAAAAAAACATTTTTAAACAAAGAAGTCATTTTAAAAAGTTTTTAGATATAATTAGTCTTTAAGACTTAGGTTCCATTAAAAAAGTAAATCTTCTTCCACCTTTAACACTTAGATTCCTTTTAAAAACCAAAATCCTTTTAGAACTAATTTTCATAAATTCGATTTCGATTGTCAAAATTGGAGTGCTCATATTGATTAAGAATTGAATATTGTAAAGCAATCAGAGTCGAAAATTGCGGAAAAGGGTCTTGATTAATAACATTCAATATCCGATTCTCCTAAAAACAAATTATTTCATGTGCAACCAGGTAATCGATTCTTTAAAATAAAATTAATATCGCAATAATATGAACTGTTTTGAAATTTCTTTCTACATGTTTCTACATTTCTTAGATTAAGTGACGGAACTCAGTTAATTGTCAAATGGTCATTCAGTTTTGCTTTCACTGCTAGTGTCCAAAACAAACTAGGTACTCTATATTTAAAAGACTCAATTTTAAAGTTTTGTTAATTGACTGCTTGTTATCACAATTACTGCTTCTTTTCAGAAAGCTTCTTAGAAAATGGATTCTTTTTATGGACTATAAGAAGTCTCTAAAATCATTGACCCCATTTGACAATTAAAAACACAACCAGTTTTTTTTTCTTAATTATTTAAACTAACCTTTCAAAAGCTTTATATAAAAATTTTTTTTTTGTCCCGACAATCAATATGACAGCTTATTTTACGTTCGTTTGACTCGAAAATTTTGTGTGCAAGCTTCCGTTTCTAGTACCTAGTCTAAGTATCTACTGTGCAAGCTTCCGTTGATAATACCTAGTCCGAAAGTAAGATTATGATTCTTAAATTTAGATAAAAGAGGCAATTTTAATTAGTGAAAGTCCAACACTATGCAAATTATTCCACGCATCCTATTCCCGAATTGTTCCCAATACCTTAACTAAACATTTAGTTTTTTTTTAAGGCCTAAATACCAGGATTAATTTTTCCAACCAGCCAAGGTAAATTTAAAGTAACTAATATTTAATTTCATTTCAACCATTTGAGTCCCTTAATCCTGTTTTATTCCTTCTACCCAATGAAGCTTTAAATTATTTTATTAATTATTTTGAAATATTTAAACCAAAATTATTAAACGAGAATTGAGAAACCATAACATAATCTAAATTTCTATCTTACATTTAAATTCTTAATTAACAATTTTACTAAAGCAAAAGCTTGTGCGTACTTTTAATTTAACATGTACCCCCAGTAAATTTTTATATACCTATTATATAATTTATATTTATTTTTAACTTTTCTGCAAAATGAACAACTCTTCAATAAATTTAAACACATTTTTGAAATTAAATTTGCATATAAAATTTTTTTTTTACATTTACAATGTAATTAAAAATTTAGGATGATATCAGCGATTTTTTAAATATCCGAATTCAGAAGGTCAAACATATAAAATAAATTAAAGCAAAAATTTATATATGCAATTTAACGGTAAATCCTTGAGGCTGTATAAAATATAGTCGCTTCTCTATATATTCGGAAATAAAATAGAAACATTTTCGAATTGTTCTTCTGTTTTTTCTTGGGGATCAATAATAACATTATATTAGAACAATAAATTTAACAAAAATCGACATTTAAAGCATTCCATCCACTTTAGTACCAACATATAAAATGACCTTTAAAATTTTCAAAAATTTAAAACGGTTTATAAAATAAATTTATTCCAGTTTTTTAATTTTTTTCCATATAAAAATACAAATTAGAAAATAAAAGCAACAATTGGGGAAATATAATGTGGCAAAATGAATCCCATTGCTTGTATTCCTCACATTTGGGAATATCTCTTATAGGATTTTTAAATTTTTATACGCACATAAAATTTTTAATGTATATTTTATAGATATAATTTGTTTTAACCTAAAAATGAAGAAATGGGTCAAATTATACAAAAATGATTATAAGTGAATTTAATTTTAAAGACTGGCTATTACAGTTAAAATATTTTCATATGAAATCACGGACTAATGATTTATAGTGCGTATATTTTTGGAAAATTTTCTTGGATTGATAAGTTTTGGAATTCACGGAAGTCACAAACTAGCAGAGGGAGTGAATTAATATAATATATTAGCTGTCCATGAGATATTGACGTAGACCTATTGAATTCAGATTTTAAATATTGCAAAAATAATTACAGAATAATTAGTTTTTTGGAAATTCTTTCATTCTAAATCAATAGAAATCATTAGATTGAAGATTGGACACATATTTTCAAGAATGGCCAATTTCTAAACGCAAAAATAAATAAAGCGTTCTTTTATTTTATTATATGTTTGAAGAGTTTTGAACTTTATTGGACCAAACTTCAGCTAATTTAAACCACATTTGAATTTTAATAGAGAGTTTTGAATAGCTTTTTACATACAACTTTATTAAATAATTTAATAAGAGCATATGAAAGGACTGGGTTCTGCCAAGATTGATTAAATAATTGATTCAAGAACCCAAAAAGTTACTCTGCCGACTTGTTCTTTTTTCAAATCCAAATATTTCTAAATTTTCATATTAATTTGGTACCCTTTTAATCAGGCGATACTACTCGATTTTATAGTAAAACCTAAACACATCAAGAAAAACTTAAAAAAGTTAGACTCTTAAGTCCGCTCTTAAAAAATAGCTCATGATTTTAAATTTTGCATAATTGGAAACACCCACGCTGTTTGCTGTCCTCCGTTCATATTGACACAATGTGATTAAACGAAGTTTCATTGATTGCTTTGATGGCTTATTTATTTAAGGACTTTCTGTTTACTTATTCTGCATAAGTGCATCGAATATCGTGCATTTTATTAAAAAATGCAGTAACTTGTGGATTGCGCGTGTAAAAGGTGTTTATTTAGTTTCTTTGAAAGCTCATGCTTACGGCGACATTTTTTTTGAATATTCTGCATAAATGCATCAAATATCGTGCATTTCAAAAACGCAGTAACGTGTGCAATGCGTATGTAAAAGAAATTTGTTTGATTTTTTTGATGGCTCTTTCGTACGGGGATCTTCTGTTTGAATATTCTGCATAAATGCATCGATTAAATTGCGCCTTTCAAAAAATGCAATAACGTGTGTAATGCGCGTATAAAATAAGTTTGTTTAATTTCTTTGATAGCGCATTCGTACGACGACGTTTTGTTCGAATATTCTGCTTAAGTGAACCACATATCGTGTATTTTAATTGATGCAGCTATGCGTTATGTGCGTATAATTATTTTCGAGTGAAGTCAGGCTTTTACAGGACAATTTTTATTATTTAAGTTAATAAAAACAAATAAAAAACTCACACATTCGATTTATTGTTTTGATTTCATCAAATTCTCATTATTTTTTATCACATTTTGTTTTTTATTTTTGCTATCAACAGAATTTGATGTTTTCTGTTTTTTAGTGGTAGCTAAAGTTGTTTTTTTTCTCAGTTTTATTGAATTCGAATAACCCTAAACATTGTGGAAAAAAAGGCATTTTTTTTTGTATTTTTTATGTAATGGTGTTGCCTTGTTGCGGATTATTGAAATAATACTTTTTCTGCCATATTTTACCATTTTTTTTATTGTTCGGTATAATTTTCATTATACTTTATGCTTTTTTATACTTTTTTATGTATGCATGCATGTTATAAGTTAGCAACATATTATATATATATATATATATATATATTTTATTTATTTTCTATCACACACTTTTCTTTTGTTTTTATTATTTTTTTTTTTTTTATATCTTTGTTAACTTTTCAATCCGTTGTAAAATATTTTATGTTTTCACTGGGTTTCATTATAATTTTTCTATATGTGCTGTCTATTTATATGTTTGTTTTCCCCATTTTTTATGCTTTTATGATTCGCTTTTATACGCTTCCAAATTTTATTAATTTCGTCCGTCATCTTTTATACGGAAAAATGAAATGTGTAAAAAAAATCAAAATAAATAAATATTTTTAAAATAGAAAGTGAAAATGTTTTGAAATTTAACATGTTATACCAACCTCCATATACAAATCAAATGAGTGCATCAAATTGATATGAAATTATAACATTTGAGTTCAATTTGTTTGCAATTTTGGAGTTATTTGGAAATGGAAAAATTATTTAGTTCATTAATTTTATTACCGCATCAACTTCAAGGAAATTTTTTAAAACAAATTGAATTAATTTAAATTTTAATGTATTAAATGGGAATATACTCGATAATTGATTATGTTTAGATGTGTTGATTGAGTACAAGGTTTAAGTACATGGTGTTATAGTAGAAATGATTGGTTTTTAGTTATTTTTTTCACTTCTATATAAGGTATTATATATATCACTTCTATATAAGTATTATAGGGCATTCAGCAAATCATTTAGGCTATAATTCAGTTTCATTAGTAATTTTATTTACTAAGCCGTTAATAACTCGGATCTAATTATTGTATAAGATTATGAATACACATGCTAAATTTTGTACGCCATCTGTTTTCTTACACAAGAGTTATTATACCCGTATGACTATATGATTATTTACTAATTTGGGCATTACATTTGTGGCGCAGAGAGGAGAGGAGTAGATATACTCTGAAAAGTTAGGATCAGATCAGAATCGAAATGTCAACCGATCTATCTTTCTATGTATGTCCATCCGTTCGTCCGTCTGTAAGCCCGTCCCCACGATAACTCAAAAAATAAAGGAGGTAGAATTTTGAAATTTTCACAAACTTGTTTTTATGTAATAGCAGTCATCGCTATTGAAATCCAACCAGTTTACTCCACAGGTTCCAGTACCTGTCATTGAACTTCTTTTTTTATAAGGGCATAACCCTGTACTTATTGAAGCTGGGTGTCTAAAATTTTGCAAAAAATGTTTAGCTTTATGGCCAAAGTCAAAATTTGGCTGGTCTACTGTTTATTTTATTTTAATTACTCTGACCTGTAATTAAACTCTAGACCTCCCACTGTAAAGGTCGGCTTCTAAACTACTACTCCATTGGTCAACTGGTAGATAAAAATACAGGGCTCATAAAGAGATTTGATAAGATCTAATATAGTATTTCGATGCCAATGAAATAAATGCAAAAAAACCATCAATCTTTCCAAAAAAAATGCACATTATGTTTATTAATTATCAGGGTTACCATTCCATTTACTTTAGGCCACCGGGATTAAAAACGTAACATTCAAATCAAATACCAAGTAAATGTGCGAAATAAAACCTTTTAATATCCACCTACGACTTTTACAATTTAGATATTAGCATAATCACCTGGTAAAAATGTTGTTATTTTGTGTAGGATTAAAATATCATATATGTACCCAGAAGTACATTTTAATTTTCATGAAAAATTTTCAACTTTCTGTGCCTTAAAAGATTTATTTAGAAGATTTTATTTGGTTTCATTTTAATGTGCTGTACCAACAATTAATGGTAAGATGATGTACAAATTTTCTTTTTAATAAGAAAATTTTCTTTCTTATGTTTTCGAATTAAATTTTTTGATTATTTAAAAATTACCTAAACTTTGGGATTTTCTTAAAATTTATTTAATATTTTTTTATGAAATATGAATTAAAATATTAAAGCACTTGAGAATTCATTTCATAAATATAAGTATTAATACAGATAAATTATTTTAGTTGAATTTACTATGAAAGTTTGAGAACTTCTTATTAATTTAAAGTAATTTTTTCTAAACTTTGTAAATATATTGACTTTTTGATAAGAACTTATCCTTCGCATGTGATTTTTAGCACGTTCTTGTTAGGACATATTGCTAGTAAGAACAATCAAGGATTTGAACTGGAAATTTTCTGAGAACATGCCTATTCTGATAAGTCCAGTAGTATTGTTAAATAAAATGTTAAACATTTTTAATTTTTTTGAAAATTTTAAAATTTTAACTACAATATCTTCAAAACGGCAGCACTTTTCATCATTAAGTAAACGTTAAAATATTCTTCAGATCGTTGTCATAGTTATAAGTTTAGAATTAAATATATATATACAGTAATATTTCGATAATCCAAATAATAGATTGCATACTCCTATTTGAATTAACGTGAATTTCGGATTGGGGGATTGTCCGAATCCGATTAGATTGGTGTCTAACAAGAATAGCTGTGACCCAAAAACTCACTAAAATTCAAAATTAGCATTATAATACCATAACGCACGGCTAATTGTTTTTTCACTAACTCCTTACTTTATTGCTTCCAACATTTTAACTATGTCATAAATAGTTAAAGTTCTGTGAGCTCTTTTTTGTGCTATATTTCAAACAAAAATTTATAGTTTTAACTTTTGTACATTCTGATACTTACAATGATTTAAGTAAACTAACAATAATAAATTTAAATTAAAACTTCAACACTTCATAAAAACAAAAACGCATACAACAAAAACTTAACGGTTAATAATTGTTTTTTAAAAAAATTCATACGAAAACATAAAAACAATAAACATATTGAAATTTTGAGCATAATTCGGATTATAGAATCTCCAAGCTCCAATCAATTCGGATTTTAGAATAGTTAGTGCTTAGTAAACTGTTATTCAGATTATAGGAGTTTCGGATTATCTAAATATTACTGTATATACCTAAGAGATTGCCATATATAAACCGTTAATATACAGAAAGACTAAAACAACAAGTATAATTTTAAATGTCATTTTCGTCTTAAATGATAACTAGTATCGCCCTGTGCTCGAAATTCGAGCTATTTTTGCTTTTAAGTTAACATATAAAATTCGTTTTGTGTAAATTATATTAGACTATACATACTAAAAGTTATGCCAACAGTGTTGTCAACAATTCTTGCGCTTGAAATTTGCTTAAAAAAAATTTATAATTTTTTTTAATTATTAAAATGTTGTTAAGTACCGATTTTTGAGTTTTATTTCTATAGCTTAAGCCGCTTTAAAGAGAGGATAAATTGGTACAGTTAAATTAAATTAAAATTCTAAATACATATAAATATTATTCTAATAAATACATAATTCTAAACATATACATATATTTATTGAAGTCAAGAACCCAAAATTCGAGTTAATGCTGTCCTTCATATAGCAAAATGTACTTTTTTCTAAACATTTTAGTACGATATGAACAATGTTGTACGTATTCTGTATCCTAATTAAAAAACTCTAGGAATACATAACATGTTCAACAAAATTTAAATCATAATTCATAAGTTTAGTATTTAGTATTATATTATATTGAAGCTGCCAGAAGTACAAAAAATAATCAAGTTGACCGAAGTCTTTTTTTAAATCTCAATCTGAAGATTTATAGCAAAAAAAAAAAGTTTTTCAATAAATCACAGAATAAATTTTTCCTACCCTTTTTTCATTTTTAAATTTAATTTTTACTACAAATGTATGCATATTTAAAGTTCTGAAAACATGCGAAAAATGATTCTGAATTCCTAGTTTCCTTTATACCTTTTTGTCTAGTTTATTTATTTAATATTTCCTAAGTTTTTTATTGACAAAAATATATTTCTATACATGGTCATGAGCCATGATTCATAAGTTTCTTAAAACAAATAAATATTATTGCTTTTATTCCTTTATGAGAAGTAAACTCTTTTCTACTCTCAACTATTGTCAGCTACTTCAGCCCTTGTAAAAGAGTATTTGACAGAGTAGATAAATAATTTCCGGCAGATGGCTTTAATTAAAATTCTCTTGAATAGGTTATGTTAAATCATATTTTTATTTGATAACCAATAAGCACTTACCCCCTTCCATTTTAAAAAAATATTCTTTATATTTATATCAGCAATAAGCCTTAATTTTTTCACTTTATTAATATTTAAATACTATTAAATATAATTAACTTCTCAAATGACAGGTAGTTTTAAGATGTCAAATATATATATGACGATTAATCTAACAATTATGTACTCCTGAAACAAAAATTAGCGTTCCATTTACAAACTACGCCTATCTAATCTTCATGTACACTTTTTGATATATAAAATTTGTTCGTTTCGTCAAAGTAAAACTAAAAATAGTTTTTTTTATTATAAAAAAACATTATTCGATGTTGAAAGTGTGAAATAAACTTTTCAATTATTAGAATGAAATCAAAACAAACGACGTACAATTTTTATACGGCAGTACGTCAATACGTCTGTCTACATATCCATTATTATCGGTAAATCGATACGCGCGTACAATTTTTAATTTATCAAAAATATTTATTTGAATGTTTTAATTTAGTACCTACAAAAAATATTTTTAATTTCATATTATAGGTATTTTGAATATAAGATATTTTTTAATAAAAATTATTGTAAAAAAATATTATTTTTTAAAACATAATATTAGAAATATAAGAAAAACCAATAATAATATTTTTATACATTTTGTCAATATTTGTAAATTTTAAAAATCCGAGATACAGTACATTGCGTTACGCGTATTTTCGCTGCTCTAATGTAAATTTATGTACCTATTTATTTCTCAATTTTTTGACAGAAATTATACGCTGTACGCTTTTATTTAGGTTGGGACCTAAGGAACAAATAACTTTTTTTGAGAAAGATAATTTTTTTTGTTTTGCAAACATATTGTCCTACTGTAGGTATTTTCAATTTATTTGAATATTTGTATGTTTTAAACTAAATAATTAAAAAAAAAATGTTATTTTAAAATATTTTATTTTTAAAATTTAATCGCAGCAGCATAAGAAAAAACTATTACAATATGTATTTTTATACACTTTTTTTTATACTTTTTATAAAACTCTGAGGTACAGTACGTCGCGTATGCTTTCATGTAAATTTTTTTACATAACTAATTATTTCAAATTTTTTTGACAGAAACTGAATGCCGTACATGCTGATTTTGGCTTATCAATAAGAAACAAATCATTTTTCTTAAGAATATTATTTTTTTTTTAGTTTCTGCATATTTCAGAAGTCGGTTTTTAATTTTACAAAAAACTTAACAAAAAGCAACAACAATTTACGATTTACAAAAATTTTTTTTTTAGTACCTACTGTATTATAATAAATTGCAAACAAAAACAAAATACAGTACTTTTTGGTTGTAACGACCATGATGAGACGGAAAATATTCGTCGTAATAAACGAATGTCGTTTTAAAAGAATGCTGTGAATTGTGAAAAATTAGTATAAGACTTGGACATTGTAGAATGTGCTGATTCTAGAATGGACACTTCGAACTCATTTGCTAAAATTTATTTGAATGTTTTAATTTAGAACAAAAAATTTTATTAATTTCATATAATAGGTATGTATATTTTGAATTTTTTTCAATATAAGATATTTTTTAAAACATAATCTTAGAAATATAAGAAAAACCAAAAACCATTTGTCAATTTGTAAATTTTAAAAATTCGATTACAGTACATCGCGTTACGCGTAATTTGGTTGCTCTCATGAAAATTCATGTACCTATTTATTTGTAAATTTTTTGACAGAAATTATACGTCAACTTTTATTTAAGTTTCAGATTATTTTTTAGTTTTTTTTTGCGAACATATTATAGGTATTTTCAATTATTTTAAATGTATGTTTTTTTAAAAAAAAAATATTATTTTAAAATATTTTATTTTGAAATCTAAATCGTAGCAACATCAGAAAAAACAATTACAATATTTTTATACGCTTTGTCAAATTTTAAAATTTTAAATTCCGAAGTACAGTACACAACATACCTACTTATTTCAAATTTTTTTGACAGAAACTGCATGCCGTTTACGTTTATTCTGGTTGATCTGTAAAGAACACATAATTTTTCTTAAGAAATGTTATTTTTTTGTTTCTGCAAACATACTATAGGTATTTCAATTATTTTAAATATATGTAAAGTATTTTTTAAAAAAATATAGGTATTTTTAAAAACAATATTATTTTAAAATATTTTATTTTTAGAACAATAACAACATAAGAAAAAACAATAACTTTTTTATATGCTTTGTCAATGTTTAAATTTTAAAAATTTAAGGTACAGTAAGTTATTCTCATGTAATATCATGTACTTAACTACTAATTTAAAACACCATAAGCGTTGATTTTGGTTCGGCCCAAAGGAACAAATCATTTAAATTGCAAATTATTTTTTTAAGAAAGATTTTTCGTTTTTAATTTTTTGCAAACATATTTCAATTATTTTGAATATATGTAGGTATGTTTTAAAAAAAATTATTTTAAAAAAATATTATTTTAAAATATTTTATTTTTAAAATTTAATCGTAGCAACATAAGAAAAAACAATTACAATATTTTTATACGCTTTGTCAATTTTTAAATTTTAAAACTCCGAGGTACAGTACGTCGTGTATGCTTTCATGTAAATTTATTTACATAACAATTTATTTCAAAATGTTTTGACAGAAACTGAACGCCGTACACGCTGAATTTGGTTGATCCATAAGTAACAAATCATTTTTCTTAAGAAATATTATTTATCAGAAGTCGGTTTCTTATTTTACAAAAAACTTAACGAAAACCAACAACAATATACGATTTAAAAAAAAAAAATTTTTAAGCAAACGAAAACAAAGTACAGTACTTTTCGGTTATAACGACCATGATGGGACGGAAAATATTCGTCGTAATAAACGAATGTCGTTTTAAAAGAATGCTGTGAATTTTGAAAAATTAGTATAAAACTTGAACATTGTAGAATGTGCTGATTCTAGAATGGACACTTCGAACTCATTTGCTAAAATTTTATTTGATGTGTCAGCCTCAAGCCTCAAGCTTTTTCTTCTAATGAAATTTTTTTTGTATTTTTGATGCGTTATTATGATTTTTTTTATATTCAAAAATAAATAAAAAAATACTAAATTAATCACCAAGCAACATAATTAGATATAATAATTTTAAATAAAAGAAATATCAATGCAATAAAAAACTTTCATTTTAGGTAAAATTTAATTCTTTATCAAAAAGTGTAAAGTTTATTATAATTAAAATTGCACCGAGTTCGTTATAAATAAAAACTACTGTATAAACCAAATGTATTGTTTTCATTTCGAAACTCATTTTTTTCGTTCACTTTTTAAGATAAAGAAAAAACAAAAACAAAAAAAAAATTTTTAAAAAAATTTAAATCTCCTTGTTCATTGAACATTTGAACGAAGTAAACAAAAAAAAAAAAGAAAGACATAAGTCGGCGCCTATAATATATAGTTTGATTGAGCTGCGAATACAACCGAAAATGCATTACTTTTACCCAGAAAGGCGGCGCATAATATTAGAGTCATAAGCCTTAACTTTTAACAGCGTGACCGTTAAATTCAAATTTACGTTAAATTAAAGACGGGTTTTCGCCTGAAAAAACGCAATATTCTAAAAAAAAAATATCATTGTCCTATGAAAACAATAAAAACCTTTCTTTTGGTTGTTGTTTCATTAAAATTGGTCTTATAGTTTATCCGGAAAAAGGATGTTTATATTTGTATGGGAAAAAATAAGCCGATTAAATATTATGATATGCGTAATTAAGCATACATATTTTTTTAGAGCTGGCAATACCAACTACCTTTGAAACATAAATTATTTGGCCTTTCGTGGCTACAACATAGTCTTCAGAAAAGCCATACCATTTAAACCTCATATTGTAAATATATAGTCACAAGATACAGAGGTCGTAGGAGCTTTTTAAAAATAAACTTCAAAAATTAAAAAAAATGCTAACAAAATTTTTAATTTCACTTTTGAATCACACTGTCTAATAAATCACTTGCTTATTATTATCAATTTTCTTAGTATATAATTTTTTTTTAAATCTTATCTAAATTTTTTATTAAATATTATATTATTTTATTTTTATATTAATTTTTTCGCATGCAATGTTCATTAAAAAAAAAATTAAAATAAGAAAAACAATACTATATACAACGCAGCATCATCATTTGCAACATTTTTAAATTCTACCTTGTATTTTTTTTTCACTCATTTTTAATAAAAATATAACAAAGCTCAAAAAATAAATGTTACAAAATATAATAAAATAAAATAATGCTAAAAAGGAAGCTAAAACATAAAAGCAAAAAACAACAACAAAAAAATTTGACACGATGCTCATTTAAAGTCAGGATACCACTGTGTCAGAAACTCAAAAAAATGGAAACTATATGGATTGTAGTAGGAAACAAAGGGGATTTTCATTTTATGTGAATTGTGAATTATTGTGTCTATCTCATTTTAACAATGTATACATGTATATATATATATGTATATATCTTTCAATGTTGCTATATTTTGTATAATATAAATTCTATTCACCATTGTTTTATTTGTAAATGATGTGTACCGTTATGTACGTTTTTTATTGTTAATCCATTTTTATTATTAACAAACATAATAATAAAAAAAAAAAAAAAAAAAAAAAAAATAAGCAAGAAAAAAAAAAAAAATTTTTTAACTTTTTTTTAAAATGTAGGGGTGGAAAATGAGCGTTATTAAGACTTTTAAGTTATTTTTTGACTGGGTATAGGAAGAAGGAAATAATAAAATGGTTGATACCTACATACGTACATACTCTTTAAAAAAAAAATATTTTATGTTATTACATTATTTTTTTTTTTACTTGATTGTTTTTTTTTTTGTTTTTGTTATTTTTTTTTTTTATTATTATTATTATTTTTTTTTTTTTTTTTTTTTGAAAAAGTAAAGTGGATGCGATAAGCATAAATGTCTTTTTTGAAATCTTTCATATTCTCATCTTAAATATTTCTTTTTATTTTTACAGTTATTTTTTTTTTTTTCTTTGTATTTTTTACAGCTATTTTCCTAGTAAATTTTTTTCTTATTTTTTTTTTTTTTTTGAATTTAGAATAGAAATGAAACATAGAATTAAAGAAAACACATACATTTAAACAGAACTCTACATCCATACCGAAAGTGAAGTATGAAACAATAAAAACGAGAAACATCACAATAAAACCGTTATATTTTTGTTGTCGCATTTATATTCGCGTTTATTATAACTTTTGCTATTGTGTTCTTTTTTTTTTTTTATTTTGTATTTTATGTTTCATAATACAGAATTAATAAAAAAAATCAGAATAACAACAACAAAAAATTGAGTAGCAAACTGTTAATCAGCATTGCCATCCCAATATAATATATTTTAAATGTGATTTTTAAGATACAATTTAGTGAATAGGAAAAAACAAATCTAGACAATTTATCTTTATTAACAAAAACAAAAAAAAAACATTCCGCATTGATAACAAATTTGTACAATATCGATAAATTATACTTTTGATTTTGATTTGATTTTATTTTTTTTGAAGAGATTTTGAAGACAATGAAGGATATTTGAGGATTCGAAATGTTATTTTATTGTTATTATTAATGCTTAATGATTTCCTGATTTGTTTTTTGACTTTTTTGTTTAAAACTTTTTTGAATTCTAGAAAGGGAAGCGTTCCATAATCTCGGTTTAGTAAATCTTTATTTTTTAAATCTCCTTTTTAGAAATTTTCGTTTTAGAAAATCTCGTTTTCTAATTGAAAAATCTGGTTTTTAAGGATTTTTAAGTTGGATACAAAAGCAGAATTAGCAGCTTTTTTTCAGAATATAAAAAAAAGGGATTTTCGAAAAACAAGGTTTTCTAAAACAAGATTTTCTAAAAACAAGATTTTCCAAAACGAGATTTCCTAAAACGAGATTTTGTGAAAACGAAATTTACTAAACCGAGATTTCAGAACCAACCCCTAGAAAAAAATTGCAGGAATTAAAATATTTTATACTCTATCTCATGGTACAAAATTCTAAAAATTCTTATAATCTATTATCTAAAAGTAAATTTGTACCTAATACTTTCCTATATCTATTTAGTAGTAAATGTAGATAACTCTAATACATATTTAAATTAATTAATTTGGAAATAAAATATATTTTGTATTATGGTATTGCATTTATAGAACAAATACAGGCTTACCGGAAATAATTCAAATACAAATATTTTGATTATTAACTAAATTTCAAAGAAAGTACAAAAAGATCAATTAAGGTCAAAGTCTCGGACACACAGAATTTAAGTCAGCGAGATTCTACAAGCAGTTTTTTAAAAAAATAAAAATTGGTTGCCCTGACAGCTTGCCCTGCCCTGCCTAAAACAATGTAGCTATTTGCTTGTAATACAATCGCTTGCAGAGAATAAAACTAACTTGCAATCGGCGTATTTGAGGCCTTAGTGATTAACCTTTTGCTTAACTTTTATAAGGGAAATGACCTAAAATTTTTATTTATATAATATTCAATAATGTATTAATTTATTTTTGGTAAATATCCTCATTTTGTCTAAGGCCTATTCACATATCAATTTGACAAAAGACTTTTAAATGCAAGAACAATTCGCAATATTTTTTTGAAAATTTAGGTATACCTACTTTATTTTTTTATTTGTGTAAAAGAGTAGTTGGCGAAATGTTTTTTTTGCGAAATAGGCCAAATATCAAAGACCAATTATTTATTGAAAAAATTGTTAGATTCCAAAATATTGAACTTTTTTTTAATAATTTCAACCTGTACATTCTGGCGACCTGCCATTCTATTGAAAATAACTAATTTCTCCAGTAAAAATATTTAATTTAATTAAAATATTAACTAATGCAATATTAAAGATTAAATAAATTGCATTAACATCTTATAATAAATTTGTTTTTTTAAAATTGGTATCAACATCAATTTTAATTAATCCAATTTTTTTTTAAGCGCGTAAAGACTAACGGCACACCCATTGTATATGTTCATATAATAATTCAATATTCGATAATTTCATTAAATACAAAAACTGCAATCAAATTATTTTTAATAAATTATTGATTTAAAAAAGTGCAAATGATTTAAATATGAAAATTATTTTTTTACCAGCTTAATTTTGGATAGGATTTCACTTTTTTATTAAAACAAAAACCGTTATATTATTTAAATCTTCTTTAAAAGCTTAAAATATAGAG
Source organism: Dolichopus griseipennis (assembly GCA_963082915.1). Taxonomy (NCBI): domain Eukaryota; kingdom Metazoa; phylum Arthropoda; class Insecta; order Diptera; family Dolichopodidae; genus Dolichopus; species Dolichopus griseipennis. Next base: position 48,392,419 of record OY720441.1, read on the forward strand.
TTTATGTATTTTTTTTTTAATTCAATCTCAAAGTTTTTTTAATAAACTTTTAATATAAGTTTATAAAAATAGAACATGAAACTGATTCAGATTCAGAATTTGGATGATAGTAAAATGTCTGCTGGATTAAACTTTTTATAGTTCATACTATAAAAGTTCTGCTGGTTCACTTTAGTTCATACTGTAGAATGAGAAAATTATGGTATTATTTTTTGTACCTATTGCTTAGTACAAAACGTTTTCCAACGTTTTTTGTATTAATCGCAGCATGGTTATTAACGCAAAAAAAACTGTTCAAGCTTTAGATATACATACATACATATATCGTTGAAGAATATTTATCTAAACTATATTTAATATTAGTGCATTAGTGTCTTTACTTTCCTCATTTAAATAAAATTTGGTTGTTCTCGAATTGGAAGCCTAACATTATTGTATAAAAAAAATCAGAAGAATCAGAATCCCAGCCTCTTAAGTTTTTGAGTTATCGTGCGAACATGCATACGGACAGTCACAAATATAGTTAAATCGATTTATTTTTCGACTCTGATCCGGACCATATATTTCAGTTTATATCTACACACCCCTACCCTACATCCCTTACAGCGTCATAAACGTAATGGAAAAATTGGTATACCTTATGTTCATACGAGTATTAAAAGCTTCTGCATTGTGTCTAATTTTTCTGAAATTTATACCCGAATTTGTCAAAATTTATGCAAACATTCATATGCGTACACAATTCCAGTGAATATGCGTACCACTGCAACGGGTTGCAACTATACCTGCGGGACTTGAAGGCGGTCTATGGATAATATTTTAGTCAAATCTGAAAACCTTCAAATTGAAATATTTAATGTTTTAAGAAATTTGAACCCTAATTTATCAAAACTTTACAAAAACATTCATATGAGTAAATATTTTCGCGAAAGCAAGCCTACCGATGCCCTGTCTTAAGGACTTGAAGGAGGTCTTTTCATAATATTTTAGTCATATCTGAAAACTCTCAAATAAATCTATGTAATATTGTGAAAAAGCAGTTCCGATTCCTAAACCAGTGAATATAGTCACATCTTTTACGCAAGAACTCTTATACAAAATATTTCTCAAAAGAAATCTCATTCCATGGATTATTACAAATTAAGTTGATTGGCAATACTGTGATCGAATTTTAGACAAGTCGTTAAAAAAAATAATGAAATCTCAAATGAATTGAATTGAAAGGTGTGATTTGAAAAACTTTAAAAAAATGGTTCGGTAGGTTTCAATTTAAAAAAAAAATCAGTAGGTACCTATATGTATTTCCAGAACAAAATACAATATTAGTTACGGCATAAGTTTACGCGAATGTGTGTTATAAAATGTTAAAAAAAGAACAAATAATGGCATAATTACTATATATGTATATGTACATGTATAACACACACATCTATATATAATGTTTATATTTTGTAACATTAATGGATGGAAAAATCTTAATGTTTCTCTCACATATAATAATATTTTATGCTTTTTTAATGAAAATTACACAAAATAACATGTAACTGTTTTTTGTTTTTTTTTTGTTTTTTTTATTTGTCTTCCTGTTTCTTCTTATTTTCATTTCTTTCCAACACCTACACTTTTAACAATTATACTGTTTTCTCTTTTTTTGAAATTTTTATTGTTATTTTTTTTTTTGTTATTTTCGCGCGCGCTAAATTTTCCTTTTTTTTTGTACTTTATCAGCTATAGCTTTTCTTTGTATTATTTTTTGTCATCTTGTGCTATATTTCTTTTTTCCTATTATATTCTGTATTATTGTTTTATACAATTCTAGTTGTTTTATTCCTTGTACTTTTATTCTCATACCAACTATTTTTCGTTTTTTTTTTAATTTCTATTTCTCGTTTGTTTATTTTTAATATTTTATTAGAATTTCTGTATAGAACTTTGTTTGTTTTATTTATTATTTTGTTTTTGTTTTTGTTTTAATAGAAAATAAACAGAAAACAGAAAAAAACAAAAATTAAAACTAAAATATTATAAAAGAAAAGAAAGAGAGAGAAAATATAGTAACATGAGAAAAAAATAAAATAAAATAATAATATGTATGAAATATGAATATACAAAAAAAAAACAATAATAAATATTATTATTATAAATGAATGAAATGAAATGAATAAAATATAATGTATATACGAGTATATATATAGGGGTGTAATAAGTGGGTTGTCAAATATCCAGGGATGAGTATAATAATAGTATATAGTGTCATATTATCCTATTGTACCATATTAGGTTATAGTTATATTATATATTAAAACATAATATGTAGATATATTATATTGTACAATGTAATATGTAGATATATTATACATGTATCATATGTGATAAAGGAAGTTGGAAAAGATGTTGAAACATTACTTTTTCCTTAAATTATGTTTTATTATTTTGTAATATATTTTAAGAAAACATATGACATAAATTTGTTTTCATCGTTTAAAAGTAAAATATACAAAAAAAAAAAAAATATGTAAATAATTTCATTTCAAAATAAAATAACCGATTATACAAATATTTATTATACATAATATTGTTATTATTTATAGCAAAAAAAAAAACACAAAATGTATAAATATAAAATAAAGAATAAAATTTATTTCACAAAAAATTTAAAAATAAATCATAGTATTATTAGTGAAGGAATATTTTTGTTATAGTAAGCATATACAGGGTGTGTTGAATAATGAAAAACTATGAAATAAATAAGATATTCAATATAATGAAAAGTGATGAAGAAAAGCGTTGTACAAATAATTGGGAAAAATTAGATTCAAGATTTTAATTAAACTTTAAAGTATTTTTTTGACGCAATTTATACGAGCCTATGTTTTTTTTTTTTTAAGCGCTAACTGTTCAACTGTTAGGCTAATGTTGGCCTGTACATGTACCAAATACATGTTAGAACAGGGGCTCATATTATATTCGTGTAATTAGAATTAATCTTAATGATTTCCACATACAATTTAAACATTAGTAGTAGGCCTTATTACATGTAGATCTTAGATTTTCAATAGATACAGTTCTACTTTTGTTTATATTGTAATATTTTGTATTTGAGTTATATGGTATTCTATATCTGTGAGTTGTATAATTCAATTACATTATTTGTTTATATTTTGCATTTGTATTTTGCACAAGAATATTAGTATTAATGATATATATTATATTAAAGATACATAATTATTAATTATGTTCAGCTCCTTTTACTTATTTTTTGCTGAATTTTATTGATATATAATATATAACCTGCAATAGATATGGTTTGAATATCAATTATACATACAATTCAATATTATCTCGTATTAATAGCTATTTTATATTTTTTCTTCTTGAATTTTTTTTTGTAATGTTTTTTTTTTCAATCCATATAACAATATATTATATTATAACTCTATATATTATATATTTTGACCATTTTTTTCATAAAATATATTATATGATGTACCGGCATATTCAATGTATACTATACTTATTCATATTGTATGATCGAATCTAATCGATTTTTCACAAGATCTACAATACTTACCTGTTTTATATTAATTTTAACATTATTATTTGTTAAAGTTTTATTCTTGTAATATATAAAAAATTGGTAAATAAATATGATATGCACATTTTTATAACTGATTTTTGCATTTTCTTTTTGAATTTATTGAAAACACGATTAGTTCTACCGTATTGAAATAGAAATGTCAAAACTGAAACTTATTTTGGTGTCAGTTTTTAAGACCTTTATTTTTGACCACTTTTTTGATTACTAAATTAAAGCCAATTAAAATTTAATTCTTGAAATTTAATTTGAAACTAAATCAATCCTTTATGACATTGACAACCTTCTTGCCAGTTTTGGTTGAACAAAGAACTAGTTCTTAGTTGAATAGAGAACTAGTTCATATCAGTTTATAGTTCATACTAGTTCATACTAGTTCATACTAGTTTATAGTTGAATTAAACTAGTTCATAATTGAATAGAGAACTAGAACAAGTGTGATTTTAAATTACTTTTGAAGTAAAAGAAGTTCTTTCAGTCTTATTATTTATGACAAATATTTCTACTTAAAAAAATGTATATATTTCCGGAAATTGGGCAAAATTCTACAGAATTTTAGTAAAAGTCAAATCTCTTTTCATGGAATTTAATAGGAATTCCAATGGAACGGAGTAATTAGTTGATTTATACGACGAATTTCATAATTTTACATTATTTTTCATATTAAATAATTATATAATGTACAATTTATTTAAATATAATTTTTATAATTTTTACAAATATTAAATACAGCTTCCTACTTATTTACAAAAAAATATAATTTGACACCCAAAGTTTTTCTTAAATGACACAATTTTTTTTGACAGTTCTTCAAAATTATCTAACGGGAATATTAATTTTTTAAAATCTTTTATTTGACGTCTGAATTCTGTTACACTGAATTATATGAATTTAATTCGATATCCAGATATTCATGCGATTTCTGAGCTTCGTTTTAACGAAGGCTTAAAATTCTTTTTTGTTTTTTTTTTTTTTAATAATAAAATTTATAATCTTCGCCATTTTTTTTTTTTTATTTTTGTTCCATAAACTAATAATTCCCGTCATATATCTTTCAATTTTAATATCCTGTTAACATTTTTATTTTGTTGTTTTTTTTTTTGCTCTAATTTTTTTTTTTCTTTATTTATGAGAAGATTTTCTTCAAAAAAAAAACAAAACAACCAACAAAAAACTCACTTTACGATAGCATGATTTAAATATTTCTATTATTATCCAGTTAGTCCTGAAAAAAAAACAACAGAAAACAACAAAATAACGGAAAAATATTCTATAAATTTTCTTTAAGACAAGAAGGGTAGGTAAAATGTTGTTTTTTTATTTTTTTTTTATTTTGGTTAAAAAGAAAAGAAAATGAAAGCCTTTTTTTGCCTGTGCGTTCATATTTATGAATTAAACGACTTGTCGCCTTTTTAATTTAAAAGCGAGAAATAAAAATTATGAAAGAAAGAGAAGGCAAAAAAAGAATAAAACATCTAAATGAAAGTGTAAAAAGGAAGAAAGAAGGAGAGGGAAAGAGAGAGGGAGAGAGAGATGAAGAAAAATAAAAAACACTAAGTGAATTGGCAATTTTTATGTTTAAAACAATTTAGAAAAGTGATAGCTATAGTCATAAGAAGATGATAAATTAAAAAATATTTTTTTTTTTTTTTTATTATTTTATGTTATTATTTTAAATTATAAAACAGAAGATTTAAAAAAAAAAAATTTTATTGTTTTTTTTTTTTTTTATTTTTATAATGGCGTAATTTATTTTTCACACAGATTATTTCTATTTTTAGAAATTCGATTAATTAAGATTTTTTAATGGGATTACTCATTATTTTTTGTTTTCTCGTATATTTTTAATTTTATGAGCTTTTATTTTTATTACGGTATTTTTTGAAGGTTTTTTTTATCTTATAGATTCTTAAAACCCTGTTTTATGAATTTTAATGTGAAAAATTTCAATTTGTAATGAATGTTAATGATTAATTTTTCACATTTTTTAATTAAATTTAAAGCTAATTGTTTAACTAATGTACATGTTACCTTGATATCCAGGGATGGTATGGAAAGTATAATAGGTATCTTTTTTTTTTTAGTGGTAACAGTAGAAAATGGCAGTCTAGTAAGCCTTTCTATGTTATAGGTATATGTTGAAATGGGTGGAGGGGTGGATGAATTGTATTCTTATTATTAGAATTGATTTTAATGAATATGCAAAGGCATCATAGATTTTAAATCGATATCGATACAATTCTATGTTATATTATCTAAATATAATAAAAGACAAACTGCTGCTGCCGTTGCTATTGCTGGTGCTAATTCACGTGCCCTTTTTAACACTTAGAAAGAAAAGTATAAGTAACCAAGCAGTTGGATGGTTAGAGCGGGGATTAGGAAATCTATTAATTTTTAGGGTTTAGGGTCTAGTTCAAATCCAGATCAGTTTTTATTTAGATATTTGTGTTGTAAATGCGATTAAATTCATTAAACATAATTATTCTTATTGATTCAGAAAAACAAAATTTGATATTTACACTTACACCTGTCGTATGAAAAACTTTCTTCCTAGTATTGTAATAATTTTATATATGAACTATTTAAGGTAATTCTGTATCTGTGAGTTATATTATTTAATTAAATTATTTGTTTATATCTTGTATTGCTTTGTATTTTTATATTAATGTATTTTACATATTTAAGATATAGAACTCTCAATAATTTGTAATTCCATCGAATCCGATAACGAATTTAACTGAGTTAATTTATTTTCAATTTTTTACAATTTAGTTGGAATTCGAAAATGGGCTTCTAAATTGAATCGTCGGAATCATTCTATATATTCTTATTATTAAAATAAATTTTAATGAATTTCAAATAGTGTTACTACATTAGGCTATATAAGGAATTTATCAAACGTATAGTGAATTTCGTTTTAATTAATAGAATTTTCTTTCAACAGCTAGGTACAATCAAATATTAAAATATGCAATTATTTTATGTCTGTGAGTTATAAGTTTAAATTTAATTATATTGCTTACATACCTAATAATATAGGTTATATATTTTAAACTATATTGATCTGGAAATATTAATTATTGTTCCGTCCTTAACTTAAAATTTTTATTATGAACTTTTAAATCAAACAAGATTTTTATTTAATAATATCTTAGTATGATTGTAGTTATTTTATTTAAAATTATTAAAGCGGTATTAACTACTGCTAAGATCTTATTTTATAATCGTTTAATGGAGATTCCAAAAAAAAAACAAAGATTATAGGGAAAGTGGAATAAAAATTAGAGTCTTCTATAAATTTAAAAAGTTCTTGGTGCCCAAAGATTCATATGGATGGTAAAAATAATTTAATAGCAACACAGGCTAATATAAGTTTTAAACGGCTGGGTGGCACTGTCGTTAGAGTGACGAACTTTCATGCGAATGGCCCGTATTCGGATCCCAGTGAAAGTGAAAAAACTTTTCTGATTATCGACTTGACTCAGCTGTCATTCAAAATTAAGGGTTCAAATTAATGAATTAATCAATAACAAAAAAATATATATATTTAATAAAAAATACATATATATAACAATATAAACAAATAATGTAATTGAATTTTAACTCACAGATATAAGATATACCATATAACTCAAGTACAAAATATTACAATATAAACAAAAATAGAATTGTATCTATTGAAAATCTAAGAAGTTTCTACATGTTATAAGGCATAGTACTATATCATGTTTAAACATATACCTATGATATAGACAGGCTTACTAGCCCAACAGTTAAACAGTTAGCGCTAAAATCAAATTTCAATGAATTCACGGTTCATTAATAATAACGGTGTTCAGTTCAATTAATTTGTATTTTGGAGTAAAATTAATTAAAAATTTCACCACTTAATATTTAGAAATAAATAAAAAAAAAAAAATAAAAAAATAAAATCTTTTACTCACAACTTTTTGATTAATTATTAAAATACTTAATTGGAACCGAATTAATTTTTTTATTATTATATTTCATTTTTTATTAAACCCATTAAATATAATTCTATTGTAATTTTTGAATGAAGTTGAATCTAATTTATATTATTTCAAGATACATAGGAATTTTTATATTGATTTTATTTTAACTAAATAATTTTTGAACAATTCAAAAAAAAAAAACAACAACAACAAAAAAATTTCTAAAATTAATAGTATTAAAAATTCTAAAAAAATTCAATTTTTTTGAGATTTGAATTTTCATCCTCTCCGGAGTTAAAATATTATTAAAAAAAAATAAAAATAAAAAAATAATAAAAAAAATTTTCAATTGATTTTTCGCGCGCGCGAATATTATAAACTGTTATATTAACCAAAATAGGCGTGAATATTGTTATTTCTTTTGGGAAATTTAATTTTATTAAAAATAAAATAAAATAAAAATAATTAAAAAAAAAAAAAAAAAAAAATAAATAGGATATTATATTTCCGTTTTATTTCCTAATAATGATGAAATTTCAAAATTTTCAAATGGTTGAGAATTTCCGAATTATTTTCATACCCATTCTTTTAATAATTCCATTATTTTTGTATTCTTGTTTTTTTTTTTAATGGATTTTTCCAAAAAAAAAAATAATGAAGGGTGAAAAACTATTGTTTTTAAATTAATTTTAATTATTTAGGAAATATAAAAGAAAATATTATTGTACAAAATAAAAAAATAAACACTCAAAAAAAAAAAAAAATAAAAATAAAAATTAATGTATTAACATTATAATAAAAATAATAATCAAGAGCCAAAAATTGAAAAATTCGAAATTGAAAAAAATGTTAAATGATCCTCAAATATAATTATAATTGAATTTAGTTGGATTTTTTTTTGGGTCAAAATTAGGTTAAAATTGTAAAGTTTAACATTAAGAAATATATACAAATGTATATATTATATATACATATTATACACATATATAATTGTTTTTCGAAAAACTATATAAAATTAAAATTTCGAATGGTAATTAACATATAAAGAGTACTTTATTATTGTATTTATTGAATAAAATGTGCGGTTTTTCAGAAAAACTTTTTGAAAATTATTTTGGAAAATATAATATTATTTCAATTCAAAACAATAAGCCCAATTTTAATTATCTTTTAAATTTATTTTAATTTAATTCATATCTTTAATTTTAATTGTATTTTAACTACATATGAATTAAAAATTAACAGTGTGCCCGTAGGTTATTTTAGAAATACTTTGGTTGTAACCGCAAGTAAGAATTAAATATTAATTGTAATAAATAATAATTAATATTTAAAAAAATATTTATATTATTGTATTTTAAAATAGGGATTGATTGCGCGGAGAAAGTATATTCATAGATTATTCAATATAAAATATTTAATTTCAATTAATTAAGGGTAGAGAATGTTTTATTTAATTAGTGTGAGTACTTATGCTAGTAAAAGATTAATATAGGCTAGAACGTATATATATCGTCTTGAAAAGATAAGTTGAAAAAAAGTTAATATGATTATATTCGACTGAAGACGTATTTGTATGGATGTCAGCCTTTTAAAAGAAAGGTTTGGGGCTCCTATAAGATCATATATATAATAAAAAAATATAATTTATATTAATTGGAAATAACGGTAACAGGCACCTATTAGGTTCGTTCATTTAATATGAAACCTAATGGAAAAATAAATAAAATAAATTAAATTTTATATTCCTATTTGAGGAATATTTAAAAAGGTTTATTTTTATGAAAAATGTTTGTAATACTTTTGACCTTTGCTATTTGTTCTTAATTAATCTTATGTTATTATATTTGGTAAAGAAACCTTTTTTTATTAACCCTATTCTTACCACATGAAAATTTCTAGGACATTATTTAATATGAACTTCTAAATCGCAATCTTGAGAAATCAAATTATACGATTTAAAAAAATTAAAATAACATAAATTTAAAAGGTGTAGTGAATCATGTATACCAGATACAAATGTCAAATAAAACAATTACTTCGAATTAAAATGTGACTGAAAGTTCCAGAGTGGTGGAGTCCAATGTTGCTTTAAATTATCACAGTGAAACAAATTTTGTAAGATCAAACCTATATAACAGACCTGTACATTTCAAGTACCAGTACAATAACTAGTTCCAGCGTCATTATTTTAACAAATACAAATATTAGTTATATTTCGATGTTTTACAAAATTTAAGTATAAGTAAAAAAGTCAAGTAAAAGTACTTGTAATTAGCAGAAAGTAATTAATTTTGAGTCTAATTACTTTTATAAATATTTTTTTTTGGTACTCAAGTATTTTTGAGTAAGTAATCAAGTTATAAGAATTGCTTAAGTATCAATAATTCAATTATTTTCCAAGTATTCAAGTATTTTGCAAAAATTTTTATTCATTAAATCAAAATTTAGTTATTTTCTAGAAATTACACAAGTATTTTTACTTATACGTAAGTAATTACACAAGTATAATTTTTTATACTTAAAGATTGTAAGTATTGGAATCTCAGTAATACTGGTACTTGACAAAGTAATTAATATCAAGTAATAGTACCTAGAACTGAAGTTAAGTACCATTGTACTTGTTATCACACCAGGTCTGCTAAATAACAATTTATTTTATGTACATTGTGGCTAAGCGATAGTGTACTTGCATGAAACTTAACACATGCATTGACATTTTGCATAATACTCATTTGTCAATTTTCAAGGCAATTAACTTAATATTTAATTAATTATTAACAGTAATATGATATTTCGTAAATTTCAAAATGAATACTGTTGTGCTGCTTTGAGTATATTTTAATTTGGAGATTAAAAATTTAAAAAATTATTGATAAACTTCAAAAACTTAAATATAGAAAAATTGAAAATATATAAATTTTAGAAATGAACTGCCTCTATAATAAAACTCTCACTTTGTGATGTCTTATTAGGTTCCTGCGGTAGTCTACTAATATTGTAATTTTTATTATTTTTTATATATAATATGAAAAAAAAAACAAAGTTTTTTAAATAGCTTTAAATAATTTAAACATCAATTACAGATTACACAATTAAAAATCACTCAAAAAAATATTAAAAAAACATAATGCAAATTCAGTAAATTTTTAATTTGATAGAATAAATAATATATAGAATAAAATTCTTTTATTTTAAATTTAAAGAGGTTAAAAATTTAACTTCAAAAAAAATTTTATTTATTTTAATAATTAAATATAGATACATATATGTATCTTTAGATATATTACCATATATCTACAGGATATCAATGAATTTTTTTAATTGTTTTAAATAATTTAAATAAAAAAAATATTATTAAAATACTATAAAACTATATAATATTGAATATTATGTAATAAAATTAAAAAAAAAAAATTAAATAAATATATGTACCTACATATATATTGAAGCAAGTTGTAAAGTTAACTTGCACAAATCCACTTCATATCATATAAATAAACACATTTTTTTATTTTTATTGTATTTTAAAGCCCTCAAGTCATCGATATATCAAAAAATAAAATAAATAAAATTTAGTAATAATGTTATATATTTATATTTTTTATTGAATATTTTTAATAAAAGACTATGGAGATAAATTAAAACAAAAATAAATAAATTGAAAATGTTCTATAAATCATAAGAATTGTACATTTTTTATTATATTAAAATTAGGAATACCAAATCTAATGGTTTTTAAATTCGTGTACTCTTTACAATACAAGCTCTTATTTATCTTATTTATCTTACTTATCTTATCACAAGATCTAATTTTAAGTTGTAAGGTTTTATTTTCAAGAGCACTTTTTCTTTAACTGAAACGTTTTGTTAAAAAGGACCCTTGAAAAATAAGCTCCATATATTGAAAAAACAAAAGTCAGCCCGGTATCATGTCCGAGCTCCCCAATTCTTTAATAAAATCATAAAAATTGAATACTTAAAAAAATCCTTCAAAACAAAGACTTGCTGATAAAGGAAAATTTTGCGAAACTCAAGCGAAACCTAAGCTTTTAAATACAGTTTTCAGCGATACAGTTTTCTTTCAATTGATCCTGTTGCCCCTTATTTCTATAAAAGGTAAAGGTTCTTCCACCAAGAATTTATATGTTAGTACTATTGGACCATCTAATTTTTATTTAGATAAATTATAAAGTTTACATTACTTATTTCAAGTTTCCATCAAATAACCTCTTTCCCGAACCTGATGGGCAAAAACTAACGGTGGATTTTTAATTAAAATCAATTTGAAAGTTTTGTTTAAAACAACAAAGGGGTGGTTGGTTAAAAGTTTGCGTACATTATGTAAGGGTTGAAGTCCGTACAAGTAATCTTATACAGTTATTTGGCGGGGGAATTTCTACGGTTTCCAGCTAGTTGTCAAAACAAAAAAAAAAAATTAACTAATAAATTTTAAAAGAAATGAAATGTAGTCCGTATCTATTAAAAAATAATGATCCGTAAGGCAGCCTAAGGGAATCCTGTTCTTTAGATATTACATAACCGTAATTAAAAAGGAGTATAGGTAATCCATAAAACACTTTGATATTAAACAGATAATCAGATTTAAAAAAAAATATTTAATTAAAACGTAGTCTGGCAACACTATTTTTTACAAATATAATACAAAAAAAAAATAAATAATTTACAAAATAAACATTGATTTTGATTATATCTGGAATTAGTAAAATTTCCAACAATAGATGTACAATAATAATAAAAAAAAAATAAATTTGAATTTGATTTATTTAATAAATTCGATTTCATTCCTTCATGTTTTTGTTTTTAACTTTTTAATATTCCATAAATATTTAAAACAATAAAAATGATTTTTTCTCGAATAGAACTATAAATTTACAATAAATAAAAATACAAAATTTTTAAATTATTCTATTTTATTTCAAGTTTTGAGTTTTAATGAACTTTTTAAGTATAATAAACTTTTGTATCTACCAGATAAATGTAAAAATTTTTTATTATTCATAAATACTTAACATTCATGTTTTGCAATATTACTTCTATAAACATTTTCTATTTTTAAGCCTTAATAAAATTTTTCACAAAATGCAACTATGGAAATTACAATTATACAACAGAATTTTTATATTAGATGTAAAATTATTCAAATGAAAAATTCATTAGATACTCGTATATGTAAATAGAAAACTATTGAATTTTAACATTAGATACATTCATTTTTATTATGCAGAATACAAAATACAAAAAGAACATTTGACATTAAATTAGTTAGAATGAAAAAAACAAAAATCTAATCATAATATTGTAGTACTTTTGTTTTAATTGTTTTAGGAAATAGATTATGATTTTTATTTAATAAATGCTTGATGTTGTATTTTCAAAAGGAATTTAGTGTAAGTTAGAATGTTTTATTAAAATATTGAATACAGAAGGCGTAGATGCGTAGATATATACATATATAACTATCAAATACCCGGTGCGCGTTGCTGCGTCTCTTAATGGAGGTTTAATTGGAGTTGATGTTACTGCAAAAAGTTAACACAAAAATTACACACGGCTTACACATGTAAATTTTAAAATGTATGAAAGCAATTTTTTTAAAAAGATTTTTCTAGGATTATTCTAGTAATTTTTGAAATTTTCTGTAATTCAAAGCAATACTAAGTATTTTCCTAAATTGGATGTAATTTACAGACTCAACTCCATTTTCAAGGTGCTTCAAGAATATAAAATTTGGAGTCAACCGGTCAAACCGTTTCAAATTTAGAGTAAAGTAACGAAAAAATCTATAAAAAGCTGTTGGACCGCAATGGGTTATTACAAAATTTGTTTTGAGGCTTTCTTTTTAGCCAAAGCAGTACTTCGCAAAATTGGACAAAATTTGGTTCCAAAATATTTTTTGACCAACCATCGGACCGACATGGATTAACGAATTCCAAAACGGTTAATAGTGTCAACTCAATTCTCAAGGAGCATCACGTATACAAAGAAGAAAATCGGTCAAAATGTTTTCATTTTAGAATAAAAAAGTTTAAATACTTGCACCACAGCCCCAACTTGGCGGTCCGTTAGAAAATAAAATTTTCCCGAGATTTCTTTCCGTACCCTAAGACCTCTATACACAAATTTTCATGAAAATCGGCTTGGCAGTTTAGGAGTCTATTCGCTACAAACAAACAAACAAACAAACAAACAAACAAACCAACAAATAAACAAACCAACAAACAAACAAACTTTCGCTTTTATATATATAGATAGATAGATTAAAATATTATTAAGATAATAGATTGCAAAAAAATTAATCATTTTATATTCATTTATAAACTTATTAACATCGACTACTAAAATTGTTTTAGTAACTGTTAAATTACTGTTTAACGAAGCTTAAGGAATAGTCTGAATAACTATTCAGTGAATGTGAATGTAAAGTGAATGCTCGATACTACTGGTAGGTAACAGTCCAATTACCAGTAACATTATACCTGATACTCATTAATTTGTCAAGTACCAAGAAATACTGAAATATTAATAATTCAATTATTTTCCAAGTATTCAAGTATTTTGTTAATATTTTCATATATGAAACCTAATACACTAAAATTAGAATTTACAATTAAGTTAATTATTGATTCAATATTATATGGATTTGAATTGAAATTTTTAGAATTTTCAGCTCCAGTAGTATTGGACTTTATGAATACAAATTTTTGCAAAATACTTGAATACTTTGAAAGTAATTGAATTCTTGATACTTTAGAATTTTTTTAAGATACTTAATTATTCGAAAAACTTAATTACCAATAAACAATTACAAAAATAATTGAACTCAAAATTTAATAATAATTACTTTCTGGGAATTGAAAGTACTTTTACTTGATTGCTTTACTTAAGTAAACTTAAAATTTTGTAAGTATCTATAAGTAATCTTAGTACTTGCCAAAGAAATTAATACCAGATATAGTACTAGCAACTGTACTTAAGTACTCTTTTACTCATTATTATACAGGTCAGATTTTAATACCAAAATATTATTCATACCATTCATACAATAACCTTAGTTATGATTCTTAATTGATATTTTATTTTTATAATATGGAATTTTTTGTATATTGTACTATAAATGTTGAAATGAAACTTAAGATTAAGATGTAAAATTAAAAATTTAATTTAAAAGTAATTAAAATCAGGTGAATGGAGTATTTTTTCATTAAACTTGTAAATACAGAATTTTTATATTTTAATATTAGTTATATATTTAAGTTTTAATTTAATATTAATATTTATACAACCTGTAGCGTAATGATTAGGACGTTGGGTCTTTCAATCGAAGTGTCTCGGATTCATACCCTGATCGGATCATATGTAATATACAAATATAATTTATATCATATAGCTTATATTATAATATAACATATACATCTGCCCATATACATCTGCCTCGCCTGAGAGGGAAAGGCTGAATCAATCACTCACTTATAACATTGTTTATGTTAGGGGATTATACTTAAATAAATTAAAATTTAAAAGTTTTTACTTACTTTTTAAATTTAATATTTATTTAATTATTTAATATTTTGTTAAAATTTTACTTCATAGCTTTTTATGTTTTAAGGGTTTCAAATAAAATTTATATTAATTTTGAATGTACATATATTATTTTAATATTAAACATATGATTGTATGATTAAGTTAAATAGTATTAAAATTATTTTAAAAGATTTCAATAAATTTTAATATATCTCAATAGTTCTTAATATTTGAATTTATTGAATAATCTGAAATTTAAGTGATAAAAAATAGATTACAATATTTGAGGTTATAATTCAAAATGTATTAAAAAATTGTGGTAGGTATATGTAATTTTCCTTTAATTTTTATCTTTTCTTATTTCTTTCAAAAGGATAGTTAATCTAACACCTATTCCACAAGATTTGGGTTGAAATTTTTTATTTCTTGTGCTAAAATTTGGGTGGCCACGTTTTTTATCTTAAAGAGTTCGATCTGAGGCCATTTTAGCAATGTTTGATAAATAATTTTTCAAGGGCATGTTCTATATCCAGTATATTTACCTAAAATTTGTTTGTAAATGGATTCAGTAATAAACAACAATTCCGACTTGTGATGCCACCTCCAAACCCCCACTAAACAAATTATAGGAATCCTGATTTTGTATCCAACTCAGAAATCTCTCCTTACTTTTTTTCATAAATAATAAGTCAGCAACAAAACATTTAATATAATCTCCACTTAAGAAATTCTTAAAGCCTTATTTTCTTATCCAACTTTGAAATAGCTCCATGCGTTTAATAAAATGAGGGCTGTAGGCCTCAAACCCCCGACAAATTAATTTTTATAAGCCTGATTTTGTATTGAAATCTAAAATCTCACAATACTTTTGACATAGATAAAATGTCATCAAAGCTGTTTCCAATAGGTTAGGTTGTAATGGGCCCTAATTTTGAGTTCTACTCACAATCTTTCCAAATATAGGATCTCACCTAGAAATATCAATAGGATCTCAATAGAAAAAATGCCATCAAAGCAATTTTAATAATATGTGAGCAAAGTCCCCCAATTTAATATTATGGAATAGACCTCTTTCCAATAGGTTATGTTGGAATAGACCCTAATTTTGAGTTCTACTCTAAAATATTTCCAAATAGAGGACCTCACCTAAACCGATAAGGGGAAATTTCCTGAAAAGGGGAAATTTCTCAAAAATGCTAAATGTCGGTTGACTTCTATTTTTAATGAAAATTTTAATGAAATGTTTGCATAAAATAAAAGTGATAAAGGTTCCCAATAGCAATAGTTCAAATTTCATTTTTATTTTGGGGACCTTTTTTAGTACAGCCTACAAAAGTATTTAAATTTAATATTAAAAGTATTCAATTTGACATCTATGAAAAATAGCCTTTTTTTTTCAAAATTTTGACGTTTCTATCTTAATAAATCCATTTTTTGAAAATTTCTAATATTGAGGATTTTGTTTTTCGGGATTTTGTTTTTGAGGAATTTGAATTTTGAGGAATTTATGCGAATCCCCTCTTTTACAGAATATGTATATATTATGTATATGGAAGATTCGAAATTTGAATTTTTTTTTCGAGATTTTTCTCTTAAGATTTTATATCGTCTGGGAATTTTTTGGACTGATAAAAATCTTCACTTAAACGGGCTTACACCTGTGCCTTATTGCTTTAGTTTACAATAAAAATAAAAATTTTTAATTTTGTACAATTTTATTTAATATTTTAAGAACCTTGACATGTATCTTATGACGTGTACTTATATTGCATCTCTTTATCTATAGAACTTCTATATCATATGAAATATTAATAATTTTTTTGAAAAAAAATAAATTCAAATATAATAATATTATAATGAATAGATTAATAAAATATTATTTTAGATACAATTTGTCAATAATAATAATATTAATAATTCAGATATTTGAAATCAATAATCATCTTCTTAATGATTCTTAGTTTTAAAGACCTAAAATCAGAATAATCTATACTATTGCAATTACATCTTATAGATGCAATACGAAAATATTCACCACCTACCAACATCTCCTTCTGATAACACGCCGGAAGCCAAAAATTATATTAAAAATCTTTTACCCAAAATTTTACCTAGATTTAATTATTCTTAATATTATCTTGATTTTGTCATTAAATATACAATTCATATACCTAATAAACTTAATAAAACCCCATTATATAAATATAATATTCATATTATGTTAAATTTTTTTATGTAATAAAACGTAGGTAGATATACATAAAATAAATATGATTTTAAATCATATAAATTAGAATTGAAGCATATAAAAGATTCAAAATATTATTAAAATCATGTACTTTTTAATGTTTAATCTTTGATTTTTTGCATATATATTGCATATATTTAGGCTGTGTTGACTTTATTCTGCTTTCATTTTATTGCATGTTTTTATGAAAATATTAGTGAATTAGATAATATTTTCGAAAATTAATGTACATAATATACTCTTACGTAAATGTAAATATATATATATATATATACAAATCTAAATACATATATATATATATATATATTTATATACTTTGTGAACTGTGCAATATTAGTTTCACTTCAATAAAACAGCTAATAGTATATATAATATTAATCCAAATTGCATCATATTATTGCTATCCTTTTCTTGATGTTATTTTATATGTGTATAAACATTTTGGGTCTGATAATGCAATAAAAAGAACTTAAAATCAATAAAATTTTATTTAATATACATACAGCTTATAGATGGATGAATGATTAAAATCAAAGATAAATTCAATGTATATTTTATGTACACATATCAGCCATATAAAGTGTATTTTCTATATTTAGATACATAATATGCTTAAGGTAATATTACAAAGTATGCAGAGACTTCCTATACATAATATTCTGGAATTTTTTAGTTTGAAATTTAGATGGAATTTTCATAATAGATATTTAGATGGGATCATCGGATCGGAAGGCTCCCATACAAATATACAAGACTTTTAGAGAAATCTCAAGTTCTAACCGTCGAAATGAGTACAAATTTGGTACATAGACTATTGGTGAGTACCGATGAAGGGTAGCTTCAGGAGATCTAGAGATTCTAGGAGTTTATGTCAAGTTCTAATAATTCATCAAAATCTTAATCGGTTTGAATGAATACTTTTTTTCCCAAAAAAAAAGAACGACTTCGCTGATGCTTCTAATTTGAACTATGGTATCGTGGAGGCCCCGATATAAAATGAGCAGACTTTATAATTCAAACCACATTATGTAAGAAAAGAAAAGAGCTTATACAATAAATGCATTTTGGTTTTAATTCTATGTTTTGTATGCAAGCTTAACTCAGTTTCATTTGTTTAATCTTGTATTACTGCTAGAAATACTATAAAATTCTTATTCTCATAACCTAGCCAGGTATTTGAAAAAAAATTTCCCAAATTTGGTTGGTCTGGTAAAGAAAACTCCTGGGGCCAGTCATTTAACTGTTAGGTATTTTAATTGATTCTAGACAGTTCTATGACTAAAAATTTTATAAAATTTGGGTGGTCTGGTGAAGAAAGCTCCTGTGTCGAATATCTCAGGATTGACACTGTCAATTCTGCACCCTTTCCGATCGTAGGATCTGTATACGATAAAAATAATAAATACGTTTTCTATTGAATGATTTTAGTATTATTTCGAACTATGAATTCAAATATATGTATGTTGATAATTTCGATATTAAATTCTCTTAAAAAACTAAATTCTATGAATTTTGAAAATTGTAATAAGTTATGCTATCTGGATTTATTATTAATATTTATATCAGTTATGTAGAAATACTATATATCTCTGTTTTCTATAATTTTTCAATTACCTGGAATACCTTTCTTTGCAATTCAGTACCTAGAATCTTTTTTTGATTAATTATTGTATGCTATGTGCTTTAATGAATCATAATATCGGATTCCTCTTTATTAAAAAAATTTTAATTACGCCAAGAATGTAAAAAATTTAATTTTTTTGTAAAAAAATTTTCTTGAATTTTAAATTAGGACAAAATATAGTTCTTCTCAGGCGGTAAATCATTCGATTGTTTCTATTATTGTATATTGAATATTTTGTTAATTCTTTTTAGAATTTCCAGTTTTATATGCCAGTGTTACAAGATATTATTGTGTTATGGATTCGAAAATTATTCAATTGCTTCCTAAGTTTTTTTTAGAGATCTATTTTTTGATACAGGGAAGCAAGTGGTACAGAGTGTGATACAGAGAAGCAAGTGGGAGGAATACACTTGCTTATTTGTACAGACATGTGAATCAATTATTAAAACAATAATTATTACCCTATAATATATCTTACAGCATTACTATACTAAGATTTACTTACATTATAAACTAAAATCTAACAATTATATAATAAAAGAATAAATATGGAATGAGAGGAAATATTAAAATAAAAGTAGGAAATAAAATTTTCAATTCATTTTTTGTTGATGCAGTAATAATTTTTAAAAGAGGCTTTTAGTATCTATAGATTTTATACTATTATGGAATTGATATTTTTTTGTCTTTTTCCATTTTTAAACCTTTTGATAAATTTTAAGTATCTAAGTAAATAATTTAGTACCGAAACAGTATAGAGTGATAAAAAAATTGAATTTTTTTATATAATCTCATATTATATTTTTTTTTATTAAAATAAATTCTTACAGAGATTTAAATATAAATTTTACTATTATTTTATATAGATATTTCATGTATATTGAAATATTATTTAGAATTTAAAAAAAAATTTTAAAATTAGAATTTGAATTAAAACTGAAATAACATTTCTAATTTCAACATAAGCTCGATTTATACTTCGACGAACGCTTCGATATTGTGACGACGACTTACCGGGACAACAATGTATTTTGTTTTCATAGTTTACTCAATAGGGAACGTTATGGCAATGTTTATATGACTATTAGTCAAAAGGGTATACTAAATTTGGAATTACGTTTGGGGGGAAGGGGTAACTCAAAAAATAAAGGAGCTAAGATTTTGAAATTTTCACAAATTCGTTTTTATGCAATAGCCGTCATCGCTATTTAAATCCAGCCATTTTGGTCTACGGCTTCGAGGACCTGCCATACAACTTCTTTTTTTATATGAGCATTACTCTATACCTATTGAAGCTGGGTGCCTAAAATTTTTCCAAAAATAGTTTAGTGTAATGACCAATGTTACTTCAAAATTTGGTTGGTCTCCTGCAGAGGGTTCGAGTAACACACAACTCCTGTATACGGATATCCCAGAGTTGACACAGTCTACTCTACTACACACTTCCTCGTTTTAAAATTGAAACTGTTTTCAAATAATATTAATGTCAGAAAAGTATATTTTAAATAACGGTACGTTGGTGATGCGTTATATTTTCGGGATGCTGTAAATAAATTCATAATTCACACCTCTGTGTTTTTATTCTAAGATAGTGGTCGCCATTGTAGTTCAACCTTAATAATTATAATTATTTAAAGAAATATTAATATTAAATTTGATGACAGTGGAGTCATTTTTCTTTAGTTTTAATACTTTAATACACGTATAAAAGTTAAGTTTGTTGGAAATTTAGGTTTGATGGAAATTCAATTCACAATCAACGCGCGACGTAATTAGTAGTTTCATTCATAAATTCATCACTTGAGTTTTTTTGAAATTAATTATGTATTTACTTTAATATCAATTAATGAAAATAATTAATATAACTTTATTAGTGTTCCTCAAATTTCTTATCTTCCAATCAATTTTATTAATAAGTTATAGGTAATATAATAATAACTTTATAATTTAAATAAATTTCATATAATAATTTATTTCAAAAATACAAATACGAATAATAAACTTTTATTTAACGAATTAAATTTAATTAATATGAAATTTAATTAATTAAACAAATTCAAATTAAATTAATAAAACTGATTTAAATTGATAAGTTTTTTTATTACAATATATTTTAGTCAAGAGTACACTCCAGAATCTTCAACTTTTAATCAAGTAATAATATAGTAATTGATTAAAGAAACTATATTTGTGTTTAATCAATTAAATAATGTTATTGAAAAGTTACTTATTTAAATTCTATATTATATTCATTATATTATGATTTTAAAAAACTTTGTGTTAATGACATTTCATCATGAAGAATTTTTCAGAATTTGAGTTTAATTAATACTTAAGGCGATGACACAATACCCGCATCGCTTCAAGTGTCGCTTTGACGTTTAAGTATAATACATTGATTTAAGTGAAACTTGACTAAATAGAAAAGCGACGCTAGAGTAGAGCAACTTTCTACTTTTGATCGCTTTGACATTAGATTCTCTTTTTTTCAAATTTTATTTTAATATTAAAAAACTTTGTTTATTTGATAATTAATTCAATTTGAAAGATAAAAAATTAAAAAGCGAATTTAGCATTTGATATTTTTTTTGTTGAGAACAAGACGCTAGAAACAGCGCTAGAAGCAACGCTGTCATCACCTTTAGCAGAAGGTAGTGTTCTCTCAATATAAAGTTTATCCAATTCAGATTCAAAGTGAATGAGATGTATTATATTTCAAAAATAAAAAATCATAATAGAGTTAAGTACTCATTTTAGTACCAGTTGCGGTATATGAGAGTTTGACGAATTTAAATGACAGTTCATACAAATGTCATAAAACTTTTGAAAGACTTGTTATAAATAGATCTTGATAGTACCTTTCGTAGAATTAATTATCAATTATAATTTTAGTAAACTTATAATCATGTCAGCAGTTAAAAAATTATGGTGTGTATAAGTACTCAATTCGGAAACACTCTGTACATTGAAAAATTTCTTAAATTTTTATTGATAGTAACACAATATTACTTAAAAAAAACGAAATTTATATATTTAAATATTATAAATATATTATGAAATTTATAATTATTAAATGTATACATATATATATCTGTCATAGAGTATTAAAAAGTATTATAAATTACTGAAATTTTTTTTTATATCTAAAATGCTTAAAACTTAAGTAGAAGCTTTGAACAGCAAAACTAATGCAATTTTTATTTAATATTTTTTTTTATTTTCAGTATTAATATTTATTTTAAGTCAATATTAATTGAAATTCTATTTCATCACAAATATAATAGAAAAGTAATTTTTATTTTACTACTACATACTCAAAATAAATACCTGTCAAAATGTAATTTTGAAAAATCAATGGTCTGGCATTAAGTACTTACTATTTATTTAAAAACATATTAGAATACCTAACAGTATAGATATTGATTTTGAAATATAGTAATATCATTTAGAAGGGATTTTAGATCTTTGGATTAAATTTTTTAATTCCTAAAATTAAATTTTTCTTTAATATGCATATTTTTTTAATCTGACGGCATTCTCTGCATCATGATCTGCATCAATGTGCAAAACCAATAATAAAAAAATTTAAATAAATCTGTCAAACGCCGAAGTAATATTTTTTTTTTTTCGAATTTTAATCTAGTAATTACTATCAGAAAAAAAAATTGGATTTAATCGCTTAAAGTGTTCAATTACTGAATAAAAAAAATATTAAAATCAATATTCAATATATAATTAATAATGTAATATATATTTTTATTTGAGTTCATTTTTTGTGCAAATTATAAGATTTAATATAAATTTGACAGTCTGTATAATTAATTTTATACTCTAAACAATTTTTATTAAGAAATCTCTTCAATGTTATTTTACATTTAGATCTAGGCACTTTACTTATATTAAAATGAAACACCTATCCTTTTTTCTGAGTGTATCATTTAAAAGCTATGTCTAACTAATATAAAAAACCTGTCAAAAGGTAATTTTTACAAATACTTTGAAGCCTTATAACTCTAATAGAAGGCCATAAATACCCCCTTAATAACATGTTTTTTATCATCTGGACCCCGTCTATAACATATCTATAATCCAGGTCTATATGAACAGTTAAACTTTTTTCTGAGTGTATCATTTAAAAGCTATGTATAACCACAATAAAAGGTTAGCAAATACTTTGAAACCTTATAACTCGAATAGAAAGCCATAAATGCCCCCTTGACGACATTTTTTTTATCATCTGGACCCCTTCTAAAACATATCTATAACCCAGGCCTATATGAACGACTATAACAATATTCGGCAATATTTATTTTTGTCCTGGTACTAATTATAAATAAATTAATAGAACCACTGGGCTCTGAAGACTTTATACATTATTTTTCTTTTATTTATTTATTTTTATTTAATATTATAAATCACATAGGTTTTTTTACCGTCGACTTATTACCTGTCGACTGATCCAGGCCTTGAAATGTTTGATATTATTTTAAATAATATTTCAAATAAATTTTATATAACAAATTAATACAATAGTAGGAGAGTAATTTTGGGTTTTTTTTTACGCAAACTAACTTATATATCATGTTACATCGTAGGTTTACAGTAACGTTTTTTTGCCAATTAGAAACTCCCGCACTCTCTATAGTATTCTAATTTTGATTTACGTAATATAATAGCCGTAAATTCATCGTCTGCTAAGCCGTTCCGGTTATTTGATTTATATTTTATATTTGCTTCAAATGAGGAATCTTATTTCCAATTAGAAATACACATTTCCTTTGCAGGATTCTAGATCGCACAGCCGCAGATAATATGCCATGTTCTTGAGTACTCCGCCATCGAGGCCTTTATTATTAATTCATTTAGATTTTTAAAATTACATAAAAATTTTAAGTAATGTTAGTTTTACCTTCAGCTGCCAGGTTCATCACGGACCCTTTTAATACATTTGTTGCAGGGTAATAATAATTTTTAAAAATTGCATATTTATAGGAGTATACATAAAATTATTTTTAATCTTTTTTTATAATTTTTTTTTCGTAATACAGCGAATAGCGAATATTATATTAACGCAAAAAAAAAAAATCTCTTTAATGCGGTTTATTTTTTAATGATATAAATGTAATAAAAAACTATAAACCACAAAAATGGTTGACAGGGCAATTTTTGTTCTACATTTATATTTTCTTTTAAAGTTTTTCGTTTTTTTCTGGTTTTTGTTCATATAATTTGTGGTAGCGAATAATAAAATCTGAAAATTTTACACAATACATTTAGGTTGCGTATAAAGTTTATTTTTATTTCTAAGAATTACTAGTAGCTATTAATTTACCACAGGATTTATATTTTATTTACGAGTTCAATTACTCATAGTAATTAACACCTCTTTATGCATGTTTTGATACCACAGCATTAACCAACTTGCATTTTAAAAATTACAATAAGACCTGCATTGTAATTTTTTACATCAATATTTGTAAGCGGTTTTTTTTTAAATACACATATTTTATTTCTGCGTAAATTTTCTACGAAAGTCGTAAAGATTTTCGTGAAAATACTTTAAGTATAATGAAATTAAGTGAATCCTTGTGCCTTTTTGATATCAAAAGAAATAATATTTTGACTTAAATATATTTTATCCTTCTTTTTGCTCTATATATATGTTAATACATTAATAATATCTTCAATATAATTTAAAATTCTCTTTCTCATGAAATTAAATTTAATATTTTTTAAGTATCTTTAAAAAATAAAAATTAAAGTTTCAACAGAAAACTTTTATTTAAAAACACAATTAAATAAAAATCCCAAGTAACAATTTTGATTACTTTTTTAATCTTATTCAGTGTTCAAATGTGGTAAATATCTATCAAAACTGGAATGAAGATATTTTCAGAGAATTCACTAATTCTCATTATTCATTTATTACATTTTTTAACTTTAAGTCGAAATTGTGTTGTTTTACGTTCATTTGATGTCTTTTTTTATTCAGGAACGCACATTAATGAAATGAAATAAAGAAATTGAGAAATATTAAATGGGTTCTTATTAAATTTTTGTTTAAATTTCTACAAATATCAAGTGGAAACGGTGTTTTCACAACTTGATCAGTCGAAATTTTGCAAAAAAAAAACTGTTAAATCCCAAAATACATTAGGTAAAACTTAGACACCTAAGCAAATTTAATTTACAAAATGGTGATAGATTAATATTGACAACTTTAAATAAACAGCTCTTAATTAACCATAGAACCCTGGGCCACTTTATCATTTAAATATTTTAACAATTAGACATTTCGCAACTTTTAAGAAATTTCAGCACCTCAGTTACCGTCATTTGTTTTTTCGTCGGTATTCATCTTAAAATGGCTGAATGATAGTTGAAAAGTATTTATTTAGTTTAAAAAACAACTTAATAAATTTATTATTTAACATGTAGGATTTATGAGTTAAAAAAATCTATTTCTTCTTGTTTTAGATTTCCTTAAAATAATATGAACATTTGACATTATTATGCTATATTCCCAAATATTGAGTAGCTATTTTCTTAAATGTTAACTGTTTAAATGTCCAGTCTTCAAATGAAAGTTGCTTTAGTGTTACTGTATCTGTAAAACTATCAATATCTACATTTAGCTTGGTTTCTTAAAACAATTAAATGAATTAAATGAATTTTCCAATTTTTCACATTTGTTTTTATTCCTTTTCCACCTGCTTTAAGGAGTATAGGAGTACATACAGCAAGTCTATGTAATATAGGCTTCAGTTTCTTTAGTCGTTATATTTACTAAACCGCTTCTTACTCGACTGTAGCTATTGTATAAGATTATAAATACACAAATGTTAATTTTGCACGCCATCTATTATCCCCAACAAGAGTTATTTTTATAGATATATTAAATCTTATCGAATTTTACGATTTTAACTATATTACGATATAATTATACAATTTTACGATATTTTTTTTTTTTAAATATGATCTGTTCTGCATTCGAACATTAAAGAATTTCTAAGGAATGGCGACATTTTTATCACTACGCAATTTGTCAAATCATATTTCACATTTGCCAAATTAAATTCTAAATAATTGAACACTTGTTTTGCCTTCGTGAGATATGGTATTTTAATTCAAGCCAAAAAAATGATCTATTTAGGTATACGAGTATATATTACGTCTTATACAATTCCGAAGAATTCAAAAAATTCAAATTCCGAAGAATTTCATTAATGCTGTTCAAAAAATTATTAAGTAATAGACGGAAATACTTGTTTTTAATATATTAAAAATTTTAATGAAATTATAAGGAAAATCCTTGATTTTTTCTACGCCTATACGTTTTCTACTTCATCTACGTTTCACTCAATAACAGATTAAATAATAAAGTATTGTTTAATGGTTGCAAAATAATATAATATTATTAAATTATAAATGAAATCATTTTTTTCGAAATAAACAAGTATACAGCTATTAAAAAAACAATTTGTTGACCTTACGTGCACTTCAGTCTTACGTTGAATATGAAAAACAAAAATAATAAGAACGGAATAAAACAAATTTTTAATAAGGTTAATTTCCTTAAAAATTATTTTTCAAAATGAAAATATGCAAAAAAATTTCGTAAAATTATTTTTCTTAAAAAAAAATTAAAAATTAAAAACAAAAAAAAAAAAAAAAAAAATTTGCAAAAAAGCTAAAACTTTTCCAAAGAATCCACCCACCCACCTTATATTTTTTTTTTTTTTAAACTTCTAATTCTCTTATCTTATTTTTTTTTTTTTTGAATTTTTCTTTTCTTTAATAACAAATTTTTTCATAATTTTTCATCATCTGTAAATATTTTTTTTCATTTATTTTATTTTCTAATAATTTTCCTTTATTTGTTTCTTATTTTATTTTTTTATTATTTTTCTTTGTATTCAAATACAACTCATAAAATTTTATTTTCTGAAAACGGTCTAAAAGTTAAATAAAAAAAAATAAAAACTACAAAATACAAAAATAAAACAAAATACATAACTGTGAACATTAAAATATAAAAGAATATAAAAAGAAAAATTAGAAAAAAAATAATAATGAGCCCCACAACAACAAAAAACAAAACAATAACAAAAAACTTATAAACAAAAATTGTTTTTGTAATAATAACAAAAAAGTTGGAATAAGTAAAGATCAAAAAAAGGTCAACAATAACAACAACAACATCAAATACTATAAAAGGCGTCATCTTTGATTTACGCTACTACTATATAGAAACAAGAGAGCAAAAATTGTTTTTCTCTTCATGTCAATGTGACATAAAAGGAAAAAAAATTCTCAAATAAAAAAAAAAAAACAACAATAAAAAATAATGAAAATACAAGAAAAAAATATACCGCATCTCATGCTCTCTTAGGGATTCAATTGACATCTTGTGGCACTTAATATTTTCAAAACGTTCTCAATTTTATTCCCAATATACTGGATTTTTTCAAAATTTTCAAATTTGTAAAGTACAGAGTGTTTCAATAATATCATATTAGAATGAATAGGTAATTAATTTTTAGATTTATTTAATATAAAAATTTTTTAAGGAAATATTTGAAACGAGCTTTCACGATTATTTTGATAAGATTTTCAAAAATGACTTTTGCGCCACTTTCATAATTTTCTGGGTTAGAAGTTTAAAATTAAGTTGATATTGGGTTTTTATTTAAGACCATTTCTTTCAGAAACCTTCTGCACTCTTGCAGTTTGGTAGTGTTTTTTAAATATAGTTCAACAAACTGAGATAAATTATAGAATTTTAAATTGTTACAACTACTGTTTAAAGTATTGATAAATTTTAAATGTATTTATTCTACTATTTAAATACAAATTTGGGAGATGATTTTTTTGATCATCTTAATAAATTAATTTTTTTTCAGAAATTAGAATTTAGCTATTAAATAATATCATTTATAATTTAAGTATTTTAAGAAGCATTTAAAATGTTTTTTTTTTGTAATGCGGTTGATCGCGGTTTTTTAAAGTGTGTTCTAGATTTAATTTTAAATAAAAATTTAAAATGAAAAAATACCAACATTAAACCTATATTCGCAACCCTTATTACCACAAATTCTATCTTGTAAACTCTCTGATACTATTTAAATACAGCATCAATTAAGTAGGTACAATTGTTTATTTCAAATTCATTAACTCTGATTTTTTATAAGTTAACAACTTAGATTTTCTCTATTAATATTTTTGCGAAGAAACTTTTCTAATTATAAAATTAATATTAAACCCTGCTTTAAAATGCTAACCTTATGTAAATAGAGGTAATAAACAGATAATGAATAGGAAACTTATACCCTTTAATAGTGTGTCAAAATACAAAAGACCGGTGAGTAAGCATAAATGGGAATAAAAATATGCAATTGATTGATCGAAAAGTGATAAATTTATTTCACACTAAACTTTAGTTTTCAGCAGCACGCTTCAATTATATTGCGTTTTTAGTTTGATAATCTATCTACAATGACGCTCTCGTTTCGCTCTCATTACGTAGTCAACAAAGGAGTGTCTACAATGCAATGTATATGACAGCGTTTTTGGACATTGTTTTGTTTACAAATTTCATGAATTAATAAATATACAATAGTTTAAAGTTTATTGTATAGCTATTTCGAATAATGGTTTGTTAATTTTTTAACCCTAATTAATAATTATACTAATTTTTGTTCTGACAATACAATTTTTTAATATTTTAATTAGAAATATTTTTTAGATATATTTACGTCAACGAAAAGAAAAAAAGCGAAAGTAAAAAAATTAAACCAATTTTGGAAATGGATTAATATGAACCATAACTCACATATGTCGTAGACTCATAAAGAATTTTTCCCTCAAAAGAAAAACAACAAGAGGAAAACAAAAATATCAAACAATTTTCTTTCAAGTACCAATAAAAAAGAAAAATCAAATTTAGTAAACGATTCTTTAGAAATATGAAAGAGCTTATATTTATTAAAACAAAATATTAACCAAATTTACTAGAAGCACAAAATAACAAGAGAGATATAAATAAGTCTATAGCCCCAGAACACAAGGTGGCAAGAGATGGAAGGCTTTTTTAAAAGTAAATAAAATTTTAATAGGAAATTTAATATAGAAAATCAAAATGTTATCCCTACTTTTCCATAATTTTTATATATATATATATATATATATATGATGTATATACATTGTTATAAGTATTCTTTTAAATGTTTTAATTAATTGATGCCTCAAAATGTATTTTGTATTTAAAGAATTATTTTAAATATCTGAAGATATTTTACTAAAGATCTAACATTTTTCTGAATTAGTGATTAGAGAGAGTTTCTATCAAAAGTATATAAGACCAGCAAATGGTGAAGTATATAATTTAATTGGTAGTTAGATTTTCATAATTATTAACTGTGTATTTTTAGTTAAAACCAAAATGAGATCTCTTAACAATCGCACAGATCAGGAGGGTCCTATTGCAACCAACAACTTATCACTAATCAAATAATCAAATTATCATTTATTTTGTTGCACCAAAACCAAATTTAACATCAAACGTATGAAGCTTGATTAGTAAATACCATTGACTTATCAAGAAAATTATTATTTGATTAGGGATAAGTGTTGGTGCAATAGGGTACAGGTTATAAAATTGAAATTTATAAATAAATCGACATTCATTACATTCGAATTTTTGGGAATGTCATCATATAATCCGTCGAAAAATCAAATTAGTTAATTATTATAAGTACTTATCACAATTGATATATCAACTACTTATCATTTATATTCTTTACCTGTAATAAGACAGAACTGAAACACTGCAATGGAAATTAAAATTAGAAATTGACAAAGTTTGAAAGTTTTTGAATTCCTTCGATGTAAATCCCTTCAAGTCTCTTCGGTGCATGAAACTAACAGGTTTTCCAAGTAGGATACCATCAGCCTCCAGGTTCTCCCTTTTAGAATACATATATTAATTTCTAGTTGCAATTACAATTCATTGAAATTTAAGAATGTTACAGAAGCGTTTTGATGTTAGGGAGCATCATGTGTTGCGATAACTACAAAATAACGGACAAAATTTTCAAAAAATTATGCTGTATTCTACATTAGAGTTTGAATATTATTTTTGATGATTTTGTTTTAAGGGATTTCGTTTTAATAGATTTTGTCTTTTGGATTTTGGCTTAGGAATTTGATGCTCAACTTGATATAAGACTTGATCACCGGTGGCTGAAAAAATCACATAAGAACTTGTAGCTTTTTAATCTTATTAATCAAGCACTCGTATACTTTTACTTTTCAAATTCAAAGTTATATGAATTTTTGAATACATTTTAGCCTTTTAAAACCAAATTTTCTTAGGGTAAATGGTATCGCATATTAAACTAATTTTTTCACTCAATTAGGATTCTTTTAAAAGTTTTAAATTTTGATTTACTGATTTTTTAATTATTTTAAAATCGTGTAGATTCGTTGAACAAATCTATCGCTAGAGTAACTTTCTAGACTTTAGTAACAGTAGGTATTTACTTGTAAAATATATGTACGCTTAATAAATAATGGTACGCTTCTTATTATGTTCACCACAGTTGTAGGTACGCTATAAAGTATTTAATGTAATACCAAGACTGGCTGCATGCTCTGGAATTAACCAGTGTCCTGCTAATACAACTACTGTTCTAGCTATATCCTTCGGTTGGAGTATAAAAATGGAAATCTGGAACTAAAATCTTATGAAACATATTGTTAATAATTAAATTAAATTTTCATTTCCTATTAAGAAAACTTATCTTATATATATATTCGACCATCCATAAGTGTATTGTTTTTTTCAAAAAATTTAGTATAATTTTTTGAAATTTTAAAAAAAAATTTTTTTCTAATTTTTATGCCTTAATAAGTTTCATATTTTATTATTTATATTTTTCTTATATATGCATATATTATTTTAAAACTTATTTTCATTACTTATTTATTTTATTTATTTAAAAAAAAATTGTTTGTTTTTGTTTATTTTAATTAAAAAAATTTATTTTTATAATAATACTAAAATAAATTTAATTTTAAAATGAAAAAATACACAATATATTATTTTGATAAGTTTTTTGAAAACTTATTTCAAAAAATATTTTGTATTTTGATAAATTTTTTAAAAAACTTAAATTAAAAACTTATTTTAAAATAAAATTGAAAAGAAAAACATATTTTTCCATATACATATTTAACCAGGGACTGCTTTAACAAATAATTTATTAAAGTCAAGGTTTGTAGATCAAAAGTTTGCCATATACCTATTTAAATTTATTTTTAAAAATTTTAATATAAATTTTCAAGGAAGCTAGAAAAATATTAGTGGAATTAAGTGGTTTAATTAAATGATATTTAATTTAATTTTGGGCGATTGATTAAAAATAATTTGCCGAAAATGTTGAAAAAGGCCTATAAATAGGTTAAATTCGATTCCAAAATTTTTAACACTTAGCAATTTTGAAATTTAAAAAAAAACCCTCGAAAAACCCTTCATATAAATTAATTTGATACTGTTGGAGTCAATTTTTTTATACTATACCAGACTTCATCAAATAGTAAAGAACCATTTTGAACTTATGCTATGTCAATAACTTCCTTTAAAATAGGCCTTGATCCAACACTGAATTTATATCAAAGTTTTTTTGAATATTTAATCAAGGTGAGGTTTAATAACTGCCATATAGTTAGTTGTTGAATAATTATTCTACTATTGCACTTCCATGTAGCATAATCTACTCCATAATCTCAATTCAAATAAATCAAAAATCTACTACTTCATATAACATAATAAAAAAAATCCCCCAAAACCAAGATTTTCATTAATTTATTTCAATTTCCAAAAAAAACCTAATTTTGTAACAATACCATTTATTATTATTATATATACTCGTATAAACATTTATACTTTGTGAAATTAGTTAATATATTAAATTATAATTTTATTATTAGAATTAGATCCTTTTACAAATTGTAATTAATTTTCCTAAGAAATTTGTACTTCATTGATTTCTCATACTTAAAAATATGTACATGGAAAAATCCAGTAAAGGTCGGCCTTATTAGTGTTAGTTAAGTGTTATAAGGTCCCGCAAAATAAAAATAAAAAGCCAAAGTATGTAGGTATTATGTTACATTCCAAGATCTCCAAATATAAAAAAAATTTTAAATAAGTACTAAATACATAATACTTATATAATACTATATTGTGCAATTCTCCTGAAAAACCTCATCTGTACTATTTTCAAATAAAAAAACAAATCATACCTTTATTTTGGGAAAATTATTATTGGGGTTTCCCTGAAATAAAACCAAATTGACTTTATTTCATTGACTTATTTAAAATAAAGCCAAAAAGCTAATTTTTAAAATTTTGGTTTTATTGCAATATAAAAAATTGAAATAAAGCCAATTTTATTTTATTTAGAATTTATATTTTGTTAAAGAGTAGAAAATAGATTTTTAATTTTTAGAAATTTTTTTAAAAGCAAATTTTTAATTGGTTACAGTCAAAGGTAGGGTCATACTCTTTTTCCACAATATTTATTATCGAAAATCCATAAGTTTAGTTATTCTAAATTAGGATGGATTTTAAAGTTGGATTCAAAATCAGGATTGCCGTCTTTTCCAGAATATTTGTAAATGTGAGATTCTGAATTAGAAGGGATTATTTTTTGTATAAAATTGGTATATATCCTAATTCATACAAATCTTTATATTTTAGTGTTAGATGCGAAATCTAGCTACAATAATTTTGATAGGGAGGCTTTTATTAAATATTTTGTTACCGATATTCAAATGATTAAAACTAGATTTGGCATACAATACTAAAATCAAAAGAGTGTTATTAGAACTCGGCCTAACCTTTTCATTCTAAAACAAATTGCCTCCTTATTCAGAATCTCACATTTATATAAATAATCTGGAAAAAGGGGCAATCCTGATTTTAAATCCAGTTCTAAAAGCGCCCTTAATTCGGAATTTCTTCGGAACCCTTCGGAATAATTCGGAAATATATATATATATTTTGGAAAAAGCGTAAAAAACTTCCCACTAATTTATAGTCTCACATTAGAATTGGCTTCGGGTTTTAATCATTTGTTTAATTTTGGGACTGCAGCCTTCACTATTTTAAGTTGATTGTTGTTAAAATATATATATAAGGAATTTTAGGGTTGATTACAAAATCAACGTTATACACCTTTTACAGAGTGCTTATATAGATTTGTTTATTTCAAATGTTGAAGAAAAGGGCTTTTTGACTTTATTTAATTTGACTTTATTTCAGGGAATCATTATTTGGTTCACATAAGTTATACCAAATTTTTGTTTTATTTCTACTTTTATAAATAAACAATCTTTAGTTATTTTCAATATTTAAGATACATTCTGACTAATATTTATATACATATTCTAAGATACATGTTAATATCTACAAAAATATATCTTATAAATATTTTATATATGTAATACGGTACCGTGATATAACGCCATATGTTATAAAGCCTTAATGGCTTTATGACTCTTTTCTGTGTCTTATAAAACCATAATCGCGAAATTTTTTAATATGGCTTTAAATCACACTCGAATGACTTATAAAGCCATAATGGCGTTATGACGCACTTCAAAGAATTTTTTTTTAAGAAAAAACAATAGAAATATTATTATTTCGCAATTTATAATTTGGTGACAAATATACCTTTTATGCGTACCCAGTGTCATTGATTTTGTAACCGATTATAAGATCTCTCCTAATTCAGAATCTCTCACTACATATATACATATAAAAATATTCTGGAAAAAGCGAATACCCTGATTTTGAATCCAACTCTAAAATCTCTCCCAATGCGGCATAACGTATATATAATATGTGTACATATTCTGTAGAAGGCGTAGAACTCTGATATCTTTGAGGTCTGTACAGCCCTCTGCGAACGCGGCTCGTCTGCGTACTGCGCGGCCGCGAACAGACGCGCTCGCGGCGGCCAATACGTGTCTACCCTATACCCTTATATTCACCTTTTACATATTCAGCGTGAGCTATATGTATTATGAATAATTGCTTAAAAGTTAGAGCAGGGTATAACTGCAAATGTACCATCTATTAGATAGTTCCGTGGTTGCTCATTTGGCATATTGTCTATAATATTAGATATTGTAGGTAACATAAAAATGGTGTACGCATAATATTCCTCTATAATAGTGTGCTTGTAAAATTTTTCTTTTTCGTCATATCTGCTCATACCAAATGTTTTTATAATTTCCTCTTTTTCGAAAATTTCCTTTACTTTTGTAAAATTTGTTGGTTTTTTTTGGAAAATTTTGCTTTTAATTTTGTAAAGATGTTTTAGCATTTGCCCAAAATTTACTGATGGACAAATACCTGCAAATTGCTTATATGTTTCATCAAAAATGTCACGAACATTATTTTTTTCAACAAATAATATAATAACGATAACTGTAAAATTTTATAATATACAACAATTTTAACTCAATCATTTAATTTTAATTATATGGTGTTATGACTCAAAATTTTTAAAACACAATATGGCTTTATGACTCACTCGAGTGTGTTTTCAAGCCATATTAAAGAATTTCGCGATTATGGTTTTATAACTCATTCGATTGAGTCATAATGCCGTTATGGCTTTATCGCATATGGCGTTATATCACGGCACCATGTAATACATCATGCTCTCACTCTTAATGATTATTAGTTTAATATTTCTTTCTTATTATATTTTTAGTTTTTTTTTTTTTCATATCTTTATAAATTTTTTGGTCACAGCATATTAAGTGTAAGCATATGGTGTTTAATTCCAGAAAATTATCTAAAACCCAAAAATTTTTACCCAAATTTGGAGAAAAAATAAATATAAACTAATAAAGTATATAGTATATTCATTAACATATGTAAAGTAATATATCTATATATATATTCTATAGATACTTTGGTATAAATATTGTACTATAAAAGGATAATAGCCTATATTATATTCATAAAAAAAAAAATCTAATTTACAAGATATAATGTCGGGACCTTTTAATAAGTTTAATCTAAAGTATGTGTATGATGAATATGGGTACTGTATTTAACTAATAAAGAATTTTTTTGAAAGAAACATAAGAAGAAAACAAATTATAATTTGGAGGAGTCTTATGCGACATTCAAAATATATACCCTTTTCATAATAATATATTTGAAATTTTAAGATATATTTTATAAATTATAATGTACAGTGTGAGTACTAGTTAATTTTTTTTTTTCGTTTTACCCCCTGGGGAGCATAGGGGTTCCACAAAGCTTCTATATCGCACTCTATTGTGAGCTAGTTGTTTGACTTCTGCCCACGTTCTGCCGCTATTCTCAATTTCCTTAGTGGCTGACCTTCTCCAAGTTATCCTAGGTTCACCCACAATTCTTTTTCTCTGTGTATTCCAGTCTAATGACTGGTGCGCTATGTTTTTTAGCTTTGTCCGAAGTTTATTAGCAATCTATCTCCATTTTGTTCTCTTTATTTGGCAGAGAATAGTTTCCTGCCCCGATATTCTAAGTAATTTTTCATTTCAAATTCTCCTGGGCCATCTTATATTTTGAATAGTTCGGAGGCTTATTCTTAAATACTTGGAGCCTATTTGTTGAGGAGTTATTGAGTAGCCATGTTTCACTGGCGTAGAGAAGAATCGATTTCACACAGGCTATTCATATATTCGTGTTTTTTGGCCTTTGGTTATCTGCGGTGCATTACATTAATCTTAATGTAAATTTCAGTTTTTTTTCAGGCTAAGCTTGGGCTCTTAAAGATTCTAGAACAGGTATTCTAGATCATGTTTATGAAAATTCTGTAAACATAAGTTCGGAAGCTCAAGAGACGTTTTCCTTCTATAAGTATTTTCAAACTAGATAATTGAAAAACAGTAAATGAACATCCAAAGCTTAGAAATATTGTACACTGTTCGAGTTAATTCTTAAAACTCATATTAATACAGGGTGTGCCGAACTCAAAAGCCAAGAAAAGGAAGGAGTTGGTAGAAAATTCATAACAAACTAAAACTTGTTTTGAAAGGTGGGGGGTCTATTTTTAAAGAAAGAACAACAAGTGTCAGTGTCAGCTGACGTTATAGGCTTTTATAATTATATTTATATAATTTTCATTATCTCTCATAGTTGGGAGTCCACAAGGACTTAAATCCGAAAAATATTAATATTTTTCAAGGTTTATATAAAATAACTGTAAATTTTGCATAAAAATCTGTTTTTAAATAAAATTTTTAAGTCACCTATGCTTAAAATTCGGTTGTAGTCATCACAGTTTTCATTGAGGCTTGAAGTTTACCATTTACGAGGTCCTCAATACGGAAAAAACTATCTAGTTGCTAGTTCTTCTCTAGGCAGTATAATTAAATAGAAAACACCCTGTACAACTAATGAGTATAGCTAATATATGGGTCTAATTTTATGTTTAATATCTAATAATCCTTTCATATTTACATATGTCGAACTAAACAATTTCCCCCTACTCAAAAATTTTACATATCTATATATATATATAGTTAACTTATCCCTATTTAGTATATTCCTATCCCCGGTCAACTTGTCCCTACTTATTATATTTTTATACCAATTCATAATATTTTATATTTAATTTCCATTTGTTCCTATATTAATATTTTGTACCATTATCATTACCATATATGGTAATAATTTTAAATATAAGAAAATATAATGTAAAGTACCGTTGATTTTAAAGATATAAAAAGAAATGTATTTTTGAGAAAAGAAGAGACTTGTTTTAATTGTAATAAAAATTAGATGTATTAAACATCACTAATAAAATAATATTTTAAATTAAATCTAAAAGTTATTTTTATTTTTTCTAAACAAATTCGTTCGATATAAATGGCGCAGTCGGGAAAAAAATTTTAAATAAGAGTTTGTGTGAAAAATAAAAAAAAAAAAAAGCTAAAACTAAAAACATTTAAACTTAAATAGTGTAGAATTAAGAAAAATTATAGTTAGTGTAAAATTAAGTAACAACAAAAAACAAAAAAAAATACTTAAAAGGATAAATATACAAAAAAAAAATATAGGAAACATTTTATTTGATTTTTTTTAAACATTATTAAAATAATATCTCTGTGTAAAATTAATTAAAACTGATAACAAAACAAATATTAATAAAAATAATATTTAAATAAATATTAAAACCGAAATGAAAATGAGCAGTGCAAAATTAAACAAACAAAAAAAAAGTAATAAAAATTTTTAATAGAATATAAAAAAAAAAAAAAATAATTTATATAATATACAACACACTTATACATTTAAAACAAAAATTGAAAATTGCAATAATGTAAATGCCTTCATTACAATTAAAAAAGAAGACTCATTAAACAACGGGAAAAGTGAAAATAATACTTAATCTATTCAAAAATAAAACAAAAAAATTCTATATAAAAACAAAATCATAAAAAAAATTTGTAAAAAATATTCACATTGTTTTTAAATACATCAAACTTTGCAGTATTTTATTAATTCAGCAAAAGAATCAAAGTAATAAAACAAAAAACATTCTTAAAAAACATTTATAAAAAAAAAAAAAACAAAACACTTATTAAAAAATTAAAATAAAAAAAAAAAAAATGTCTACTCAACAAGGGCTTTATACTGTGGGGACACCTACACAACAGCAGTACACGATCGATCCCCTGCAGTATATTAATAACATCCCAGAATTTCACGGCGAACCTGAGGAATTGAAAAATTTCATCGAAGCGGTTGATGTAGTTTGGGAATTCATCGCTAAATTTGATGAAGCAGGGAAGAAATTTTTTTTTATTAACATCAAAAGGAAGATAAAAGGTGAGGCATATAAAATTATTAGTATATATAATTCCATATCAAATTGGAATAATTTAAAAATAGTTTTAGTAAATAATTTTTCGGAAAAAAAAAGTAGTAATAAGATATTTGATGAATTAAGATGTGTAGAATTTATAGGAACAGTATTAGATTTTTATAATAAGATTATAAGTATATTAAGTAGGTTAAATTTAAAAATTCAAAATGAAATAAATAATGAGGCTGATCTAACTAGGATTTCTGAAAGTAATAGTAGGCAGGCTTTAGAAATATTTAAAACTAAGCTAGGAGAGCCTATGTTTACTATTTTACAATGTAGAAATCCTAGTAATTTGGAAGAAGCCTTAGAAATTTTAACAGAAGGCAATTATTTAAATAGAACAAATGATAACTTTTTGAATAGAAATAATGCACATTATTTTAATGCAAATAATAGGTACAATTATCGCCAGCTAAATAACAGACCTAACTATAATTATGGTGCACGCCATAATTCGCCTAATCAAAATATTGATAGACAACAAATCAATATACCGCGAAGTAATCCAAATTTTCGTTACAATTCAAATTTTCGTTATAACTCCAATAGACAAAATCATAATAACCAATCTAACAACCAAACAAACAATAATAATTTTAGAACCTCTCAAAACTCTTATAATAGTAGGAATTATTCACGTATGGACATTGATCAAACCACCGAAAATTTTCCCTTGAGTGCCTCCAAAGACGCTTACCATACATAGTAATAAAAACAACTAAACGTCCATTACGGTTTATTTTAGATACGGGAGCAAATATGAGTGTTATAAACGAAAATATTTGTGACCCTAAATCTAAAGAAAAAATAAAACCAATTAAAATTAAAACATTACAAAGCGAATGTTACAGTGATACTAAAATTAAAATACCAAGTTTTAAAATATTCCAATCAAAAGAAATGATGGAATTTTTAGAATTAAAATTTGAAAAATTCTATGATGGAATAATTGGGAATAACATCCTGATTCCTCATAAAGCTAAAATTGATTATAATTTGCATTCATTAGTAGTGAATGATAATATAAGCGTCCCTATTTTTTTTAACGAGGGTGACGAAACAAAAGC
Source organism: Dolichopus griseipennis (assembly GCA_963082915.1). Classification (NCBI taxonomy): domain Eukaryota; kingdom Metazoa; phylum Arthropoda; class Insecta; order Diptera; family Dolichopodidae; genus Dolichopus; species Dolichopus griseipennis. Next base: position 48,431,395 of record OY720441.1, read on the forward strand.
ACAAGCTTATAGAACTCTTTCTGAAAAAGTACCGGTCGGTGAAGAACGGACTTATTCTAAAAACTGTATTGCTGAAATTCAAACTGCTGACTTAAATAATGAAGAGAAAAATAAATTAATGCAGTTAATAGATCAGTACGATCAAATCTTTTATAAAGAAAATTGTGATTTAACATTTACTAATAAAATACAGCACGAAATAAAAACTAAAGACAATATTCCCGTTTACACAAGAACATATAGATACCCTCAAATACATAAAAGTGAAGTCGAAAAACAAATTCAGGAAATGTTAAAACAGGGTATAATAAGACCAAGTAGTTCACCATACTCATCTCCTCTTTGGATAGTTCCCAAAAAGGCAGATGCATCTGGTAAACCACAGTGGAGACTAGTGATTGACTATAGGAAATTGAATTCTATCACTATAGATGATAAGTTTCCTATCCCTAATATGGATGACATATTAGATAAGTTAGGAAGATCAATGTACTTCACAACATTGGATCTGGCAAGGGGATTTCACCAGATTGAAATAGCTGAAAATGACATCCCTAAAACAGCATTTTCAACAAACCAAGGTCTTTATGAATTTTTGCGGATGCCGTTCGGACTTAAGAACGCACCGTCAACATTTCAAAGACTGATGAATTCCTTGTTGTCAGATCTAATTGGAAAAATTTGTTTTGTGTACCTGGATGATATTATCATCTTCAGTACCAGCCTAGAAGAACATTTAATATCAATTAGAAAGGTATTTCAAAAATTAAAAGAGGCTAACTTAAAGGTTCAATTAGATAAATGTCAATTTATGGCAAGAGAAGTTGAATATCTAGGTCATATTGTAACTAAAGATGGCGTAAAGCCAAACCCTAAAAAAATAAAAGCTGTACAAAAGTTTCCTATTCCAAAAAATCAAAAACAAATTAAACAATTTCTAGGATTAGTAGGGTTTTATAGAAAATTTATAAAAGATTTTGCCCAAATAGCAAAACCGATGACGTTACAATTAAAAAAGGGTATTAAGGTTAATCCACAAGATGAAAATTATATAAATGCTTTCAATAAATTGAAATCATTAATTATATCGGATCCGATTTTAAGGTATCCGGATTATAATAAAAAATTTGTACTAACTACAGATGCCTCCAATTTCGCTCTTGGTGCTGTATTAGCACAGGATAACCATCCAATTAGTTTTGCCAGCAGAACACTTAATGAACATGAAATTCATTATTCTTCAATAGAAAAAGAGCTCCTTGCCATAATTTGGGCAACAAAATATTTTAGGCCCTATTTATATGGTCGAAAATTTACGATTAAAACGGACCACCAGCCTTTGAAGTGGTTAGCCAATATAAAAGAACCTAATAGTAAACTCCAAAGGTGGAAAATTAGCCTAGAGGAGTATACTTATGACATTGAATATATAAAGGGCAAAGAGAATTATGTAGCAGACGCACTTTCGCGTGTTGAAATTAATATTAACGAGAAAAATATCGATAATATGTCTACAATGGCTACTATACATAGTGCTGAAGAGGATAATAGACATTACATACAAATTTCTGAATTACCATTAAATATATTTAAAACACAAATAATTATAAAAAAGGGAAATATAGACACAGTTGAATCAAAAAAAATATTTAGAAAGAAAAGAATTACTATTATAACTCGCGAACCTAATAAAAATTTATATGAAAATATTTTAAAAAATTATTTACCAAAAAAAGGTATTGTAGGAATTTTATTTGAAGATTTTAATATGTTTAAACAATTTCAAGATATCTATGTAAATTGGAAAAATGCTAATGTACCTGTTGTAGTTAATAAAGTAAATTACATCTTAAAAGATATTGCAAATAGAACTGAACTAAAAGAAAAAATATTGCAGGAGCACTTTAAACATAATCACAGAGGAATTAATGAGGTATATTTAGAATTAAAACCATTCATATACTACCCTAATTTAAAGAAAGAAATATCTGTAGTAATTAATAATTGCAACATTTGCAACACAGCAAAATATGAAAGAAATCCTCTGAAATTACCGTTCCGACTTACAGAAACACCTTCGTTTAAAAATGAAATTATTCATATGGATATTTGGTTTTTAAAAAAAGGTAAAGCGTATCTTACATTTATCGATAAACTTTCCAAATATGCTCAAATTATTTCCATTAAATCAAGAAACTGGTTAGACATTGAAAAAGCTATCAAACGTTATATAAGTATAATAGGTAAACCGAAAAAAATAATTACAGATAATGAAAAAGGCTTTGGAAGTTTAAGTTCTAAAAATTTTTTTCAAAACAATAATATAGAACTTCATTTAACTACTCCTCAATTGCATACGGGAAACTCCGATATAGAACGATTTCATAATACATTGAATGAGCACATTAGAATAATGAAAACTAAAGAAAAGTTAGGTCAAGAAATAAGAGAAGATAGTGATTATGTGGTAGATGCATTATTGTATTATAATAATACAATTCATTCATCCACAGGGCACAGACCTATTAGTTTCCAGGATGGATCACTATCCTCAGAAGAAATTCGAACATTATCATGCAAAATTAGAACACAAAAAGAAAAAACAATAGCAAATCTAAATAGAAATAGAAAAGATCAAAACGAAAATCCTATGTTAATAAAAAATCTAAGAGTTACAAAACTTGATCCTCACTTTAAACCAGTATCTCTTCATAAACTAAACCGAAATTATTATATCGATAACAAGAACCGAAAAATTTATAAATCGCAATTAGCTAAACAAAAAAAGTATCAAACTAATTAATTTTCCTACTTAATTAGCCTACCTACAATTAAACTACCTAAAAAAAAACAAATATCCTAGTACTAACTTAAAACTAAATTTTATAACTTAAATCTAAATCTTATAAATTAATTTTCTTCTTTAAGTTTTCTCTTCTGTCATTTGGATACATCGATGATTTACTTATAATCTTTTACCTAAAAAGAAAACCAATTATTTGCATTTTGTTAAATGGAAAGATATACCTATTTTTTTGAAATTGTTTCTGCTTTACTATCCTAACGCCTCACTATTTATTTTTTTTTTATGTTAATGTATATTATGATAATGTATGTAGATTAATTTTTTAAAATTTAAAAAAAAAATGTAAAATTTGTTTAAAAGTAAACAAATAAAAACAAAACAAAAAAAAAAAAAACAACAATATTTAAATATTCGAATTTGACTTTTAAGGTAATTTTTTTATTAACTTGATTAAATATGGCGCTCATATCGTTCGAGAATCGATATTCAGCGCACTTTTTTTTTGCAAAGATTGGCAGAATTTTAATGTACTTCTGATAAATTAAATTTTTAATCTTACATATTATGAAATTTTTATAAAAGGTATAATCTGGTATAATTTTAAAATATGTTCTTAAAAATGTAAATTATAAAATAAAAACGTATTAGTATAATGTATTAGTAAAGTATAAATATTGTAAACATTGTAACAAAGAAAAAAAATTGCTTAAAAAAAAAAATAAGAAAAGAAAACAGAATTGTAAAATAATATTCTCAAATGAGGACATTTGACTTAAGGGGGGAGGAGTTAACTTATCCCTATTTAGTATATTCCTATCCCCGGTCAACTTGTCCCTACTTATTATATTTTTATACCAATTCATAATATTTTATATTTAATTTCCATTTGTTCCTATATTAATATTTTGTACCATTATCATTACCATATATGGTAATAATTTTAAATATAAGAAAATATAATGTAAAGTACCGTTGATTTTAAAGATATAAAAAGAAATGTATTTTTGAGAAAAGAAGAGACTTGTTTTAATTGTAATAAAAATTAGATGTATTAAACATCACTAATAAAATAATATTTTAAATTAAATCTAAAAGTTATTTTTATTTTTTCTAAACAAATTCGTTCGATATAAATATATATATTAATAATAAGTAACTTAATAAAACCAATATACCTTTTAATAAAATGTATATTTATAAATATTTATGCTAAGATAAATATGTACATGTTCGAATACAATTTTGGTGTATATAATTTGTATGTAAGTACATAATAATCTGAAGAAAAAAAAAAATCTCAAAAAGTCAAGGGACCAATTTTCCAAAATACAAAAAAAAGGGATCAATATTTGCTTCCTCCCTATTTTAATTTTCTTATTATTTTTTATGCTATTATTGTTGTTGTAATTTTTTTTTATCTTTGAAATGTCTTTTTGTTTTATGGTTATTTATGAGATTTTTCGAAAATTTGATTATTAGGAATCATTATATATATATATATATACAAAATTTATTTAATTTATTAACTAAAAAAAAAAAAAAAAATTATTTGAAAAATTTTTAAGAAAAACAAAATGAAGTATAAAATTAGTGAACAAATTATATAAATATAAAATTATAGATATAAATATCAATGTTTATTAATGAGCTGTGAATAAATTTGTTTTGTTATTTAGCGCCTGAATAAAATGATCACATAAATAAAAAATAAATTTTAATAAGTAATTGTCTATTTTATAAATTATATTTTATATTATTTACTTATATGGAAGATATAAACATTTGGAAAATTTGTTAGTCAACTAAATTTTTATCTAAATATTTATTAATATATAGGTGACATAAGGTATATAGTTATGGACATATAATTGAGTACTAAAAGTTTTTATATTATACTTTATTTCTTATAAGTACTTTTTCTATATGAGCATAACTCTATATATTTAATAAAGCTAGATATCTTTTGTAAAAAGTTGATAAGTTGTTAAGTCAAAGTGTAACGGGTTCGAGTGGCTACCATATAACTTCATTTTCAATAGGGGGGTAACTAATATCTAATGAATCTGATTATTTTGGTATTTTATATCTGAAATACCATAAAAAATTATTAAGTTAAATGACAAACGTTCAATAGACCAATTTGCGGACAAAAAGTGGTTGGTCTACTGCAAGAGGTTCGAGTAGCTGCTCTTCAAATGTATAATACATTCTTTAAAACGTATCTATAGTTAAATTATACTTTTGATATTCTTTTACTACGCAAGTGTAAGTTTACTTTTCTTCTCAACTGTGAATTAGTTGTAGAAAATTTGATATTCAATTTTTGCTCTATATTTTAACTTTTTATTTTAAAGTGAAACGATTTCTCGATATTGAAAATTTTTTTATAAGTATAAGATTATTCTTTAATTGTGGGCGTTTCATAATCTAGGTATTTGCTTTTAGGGGCCTCGCAGGACAGACCTTTTTTCTTCATTTCCACAAATTCAATGTAACAGATGTATGATATAGAAAAGGAATTGACTGATTTTGGAAAACCTATAGATCAGATTTTACAAAAAATTAATTTTAGAAAAAGACAATTAAATCAAAGTAGTCAATTTTTCGGAGTTTAATTAATTGTTTATCATTTTTAGTTTATAATACTGTAACAGGAATAACAATTTTTAAATTACGTTGGTTCCGACTGCTAGTTTCTGATTAATAGGATTCTTACATTAGACTTAAATACAAAATTTTTTAATATTAATTAATCTTTGAGATATTTGATAATTTTCGTCATACTTACATTTTAGATGCGCCTTGGATTACTACTCAAGATTGAGATCCATAGAGTCTATACTTCAGTATTTCAGAAAAGTTCTTTAAGCAAATATGATTACTTTTCGTATATCTTAATTATCTTAATTGAAGAGTCTAATAAATAAAGGTGTTAAGATACAAAAAAGTGTTAAGAGTCTGTAAACTACCAAAACACCTTCTTCTACAAAAAAAAAAAGAACGGTAATGTAACATAACACCTTTAAAGTTTCTATACTTCGAAAACTATTCAATTTAAGCATATTCGGGTTTTCATATGTGAAAGATCGGTTCATAACATGTTTATTTAAGTAATAAAACTCGATTATATCAAAATGTATCATAACACCTTTTCATCCTTAACTCTTCAATTATGTTCAATAGCCTATCTAGGATCACTTTACCGTACATCTCCTGAAATCACTCTGTTACTAAAATAAAAGAAAAAATAAATGAATATAATAAAATTAATAGTTGTCCATAGTTTTGACTCTACAAATAAGTTCATACATATAAGTCCAAAGTTTCGATTTTTCATTTATATTTCCACAACTGTAAATAATACTTATATCTAATTTCTAAAAAATAAATATTTACAATATTTTCAGATTATAACCATAAAATACATAAGGTTAATACATACATATATATGGAGGTGATCTGTTTGTAAGAACCCGTTATAATAAATTTGAATATAGATTTAATTATGGGATTTCAAATAAATATATGTATATGTATGTATATTTTATTATTATATTATTTTAGAATTTATTCTTTATTCTATAATCTAAACAAAATAAATATAAAATCAATGCTGGATACTATTTTAATTAGAATTTGTATAATACATATTAGTAAATTTTGTTTAATTTAGAATTTTTTTATTATTAGGTATATTTGTACATAATTGTTAGTGGTGCAATTTTATTGATTATATGAAAGCAATATTTAATGAGTGTAAACAAAGTTTTGTATTGAAATATATATGTATATAATTTAAGAATATAATATGGATTCTATTTTTTATAATCGCAATTTTATATTAATTTTGAATACCTACCAATAATTAAATTTATAAATAAAATTTTATTTTATTTATCATTTGGGAAAATTAAAAAAAAGCTAAAATAAAAAGTTCATTGATATTAATAATGGTAATTATAATGTGTATTTAATACCATTTGTAATGAATGATTTAATTATAATAAATAAAATTATGTTTGAAGTCATTAAGAGAGGTTTCTAGGGTAATATATTAAACTAATTAGCATTTTGTTTGTATTTTGTATAAATATTGATATTTACAAATTAAAATTCAACTCAATTAACTAAATTAGGAGTAGCCTAAAAACATTTTATACAAATAAATAAAGTAGGTTACATAAAAAATCTATTAAATCAAGTTTTCAACAAGTTATTGTAGTATGTATAAATCTAGAATTTTGATCAAAATATGAAACCCCGGAACTGTACATACTATCAACACTAATTTCAGTTTTCGAAAACATCAAATTTCGAAGCTTTATTCAAAATAAAATTTTTGCGACAAAGCCTTTATTGTCGAAATTTTTATTATTTACCATTACGGCTGGTTGACACTGTGGTTAGAGCTCCCACCTTTCATACGAAAGGGCTGGGTTCGAATCCCAGTGAAACTAAATAATCAGTTATCTGGTTTTCGACTCGACTCAGCTACAATTCGCCATTGGGTTCAAATTAAGGGTTTAATCAATAAATAATATCTATATAAACAATAATAATATAAACAAATACAAAATATTAATAAGTAATTTAATTTTAAACATATAACTCACAGATATAGAATACCATATAACTCAAAGTACAAAATTATTACAATATAAACAAAATAGAATTGTATCTTTTTTTAAAATCTAATGCTTAGTAATATCTCATGTTTAAATTCTATGTGGAATTCATTAAGATTAATTCTAATAACACGAATATAATGTGATCTCCGGTTCCTACATGCACTTGTTTCTGTAGCTCTCCACATTACGGAACTACAACCCTCCAAATTCCGAAGGAATCCTTAATATAATTTTTAATAACACAAGTTTTATAAAGGGTTGCTTGAATATAGACTTGTCGAAAGATAGCTGCATTCGAAAGTTTAATTAATACATAAAAAATAACTAAATTGTGTTGCCTACAGTTGTTCAATTTACCCTTAAGTGAAACTAAATATTTGCAAAATTTTGGATAAATTTTCCAAACGGTTTGGATTATGAACTTTAACTTTCTATCGAAGTCAAATATTTTTGAAAGACACTTTTTTAAGGAGCTGTAAGAGCTTAAAAAATGAAAATTTGCTAATTTAAAACATTTGTAACTTGAATGCCTCTCCAAATTATTTTAAAATAATTTATAAAAACTAAAGTTCAAACATTTTTTTTTGACGTGTGTGTTTCTTAGTTATAAAAAGCTTTTTAAAGAAATTGGTTGAAAAATCTAAAAAACCATTAGTTCGAATTCTAGAAGCTTTTGATCGAATTGGGTCCAAACTAGCATGATTTCGAAATCAATAAAAATAGACCCTTCAAATTAGTAACAATAGTGTTTTATCCTATTCCTTTTATAACCGTAAAATTCAGATTCAATTTTTTGAATAGTTCCCACACACCTCCCAAGACCTGAAAGAATATTTTTGAAATTAAAAAAAATAGAAACATGAAATTTGGTACGAGAGTGCTTCTGTTTTGTTTTCAATGTACTCCCAAAACTGGGGTTAAATTTGAGTGGTTTTTCGGGTACCTCCCACATATTATCCAAGTCCTAAAACCATATTTCGTAATTAATAATACTAGAAAGCTGAAATTTAGTACAAGGGTGTTCTGTCCGGTTTACATTTTTTTCTTAAAATCTGAGATCAGAGTAAGTGGAGGTATATTTAGGTATTCAGTGTTTGAATATTACTAAGTCGGTTCCATTGACTTACTGTTGTTTCATTACTTGTTTTTTTAGTATTTAATTTATTAAATTATTAATCATTTATAAATTATCTTATAAGTTATTCAGTTCCTGAATATGACGTATTTACATTAATTTATTACAAATATTTTAGACATATAATATTATAAATGTAATATTGAATTAAATCAGAAGTATAAAATGTTTTACAAATTTATATTATATAATTATTATATAATTATTTGTATTATTAAATTATTTTTATATTTAAAAATTTTATTTATAAAATTTACATACACACATTGGAAGTTGATATCTGGAAAAGTTTTTAATCTGATAAATTTAACATGTATTTAAAATGAATCGATAAAAATATAATTTTTAATCTGTTATTTACATCAATCATAATTATATTTTATGTTATCAGTATGTTAAATACAATTAATTTATAGTCATGTTGTTTTTAAATTTCTTTATAAGCGTCCATTATGATAAAATATAATTGTATTATACGAGATTAACAATAAATTCTTTATGAATTTATTGAGTACATGTCATGAAGAGAAAACTTTATAAATTAAATAAAAATTAAATAGTAATTAATAAGTCATAGGAGAGATTTCATTTATTTATTTAAATTAATATAAAGTGAACATTACTGACCCCCATTGTGTAAATTGGTGCTTTAAAATACTGACACTATTAAACGAGAAAATACTTTCCAGCTTAAATGAACTTTCCAGATTAAATTGCGGATTTTGCAAATTTGAGGTATGGGGTTTGACCTTTGAAGCCACATCAGCTTGAGCTTTGTAGCCACCCTAACTTAACAACTTGGTGTCACACTTGCGTATTTTATTTATAATAAAAATAATCTAGATTTACTGAGCTTTAATCGGCATTTCGTGTTGGAATTAAATCAGTTGGTAATGGACAATATATTCAAATAAGTTGTATAAGTGTAATTATAATATGTATAAATAATATACTTACACACTCATACAAAACATTAGAGAAAGAAAAAAAAAGGTTATACTCAAGATGGCAGGCTTGTAATGCATGGAAGGCTACAGATATTTGAATTAAACCATAAAGTAAAGTTAATAGAGGGACAAATTCATATAAACTTTTTTAGTATGAAATATTTTTGAGAAAAATAAACGATGTTCCAAGTTTTGAATGTAATAGTGAATACTTATTCTATTCAGAAAAGACTTTGTTTACTTAATAAATAAAAAAATTTATTTACCGTTTTTGTGATAATATTATATACATATTTGCTTACATATTTATTTACTAAAAAATAAAATTTCAAAATATGCATACAATGCACACAGCAATGCACTCGGCGGTATCTTTCCTTTATGTTTAAACATAGTAGCTGTGTTTTTTCATGCGTTTCACGATCAAAATTAGCTTTATATCCCGTAAAAGCAACAACAGCAACATATAAAATCCATACATTTATGTAAGTCAGGGTCTGTGATCTGCATTAAAAATTTTACATTAATTGCAAAAGTTTTTGATTTAAATAAAATATATTGAAATAAAATTTTAATTTTTTTATAAAAAATCATCTCACATAAACAAATATAAAATGCTGATATTACATTTGACATTTGACATTCGAATATTCAAAAGTAAAGTAACGGACATTTCAAATTAAAATCTTTTTTTTTACGCGACCCACATCGTTTTTTTTCAAACCTTGATTTGACCCGAAAAAAAAACACAGTTACTATAGAATATAAACTGGCTATGAACTGTATTTTAAATGAATCATTAGTAGTTAAATCGATTAATCTATAAGTCAACGTGATAACTTAAAAACTATATTATATATATTATTTATTTAATTCATATTAATTGATTAATTTTTGAAATAATATAAAATAATTTTGATATGACGGGCCTCGGTGGTGTACTGGGTAAAGATTTTGCTTATTAACTGAAAGTGTGCGGTTTCGATTGTTTACATGTCATAAAATATTTAATTAACAAAATCACCTTGTTAACGGAATTTAATTTCGATATAAAATATTGGTAAAAACTGAAAGGATTAGTAGTGGGATGCATATTGAGTCACTGCACAAAGCTGGCCTAGATGTTAGGAATGATCATAATAATAATAATAATCTTAAATAAATTTGATTTGAATTTGAAAAATATTAATAAAATAGGGTTTTTTTAACAAAATTAATTGGAAATTAAATCAAGGCTTGAAAATGTGGTGAGCTATGATACTCTATGATGGTAAAAGGCTACAACCTACATTTTATCATAAAATCTAAAAAATAAAATAAAATTTTGAATACACCTGCGATAATTTTTTATTTTGACCCATTATTTTTATATATATATTATATATAAGCAAATTACTATTATATAAAATTACATTAACACCTTTTATATATTCATTCACCTATTCAGGTATATAAGCTATAAATTTTAAAATAAATCTAATTTTTACATAAAAAACCATTAAGAATAAGATATAAGTATCTAAGATTTATTTCAATATGCTTTTAACACAAAAATGTCATTTAAGAGAATACGAGAAAAACCCTAATAAATTCATTTTTCTAAGAAAAGAACGCCATCTAACATTAAAAATCATTAAAAAAAAACAAAACATTAGAATCTTTAATACAACATAATCTTGAGCTAAGGTAAATGACAATCCATTCATTTTATATTATCCTATTTTATTATTGATTTTTGTCGTCAGCCCCACCTCCCTCACATTCATTACACTTTCTATTGGTATATATATATATATATATATATATATATATATATATATATATATATATACATATATAAATATAAGATTATTTATTATTATGAGTTTTTTATGAATGCAAAAAAAACGAATAATTTTTTAAAGTTCAATAAAAAACGATTTTTTGAACGTCTTTATTACAGAAAACGTTTAACTCCAATAAAATGTTTTTTTGCAAAAAAGTTTTTTTTTTTTTAAAATGAGCCATTAAAATCTTTTGTAAAATTTACAATTTTTATTTGAAGAATAGGTGATTTTTTTATTTTTTATTAAATCTATAAAAGATTAAAGCGTTATAGAGGGTACTATTAGAAATGATTTTATATATGCATACCTTTTAATAGATACTTTTGTAAAATGAATCATTATTTTTGTAAAATCAATAAATCTAAAAAGGGGGTTATATATCTTAAGCTTACGTTCTATATGTGTTTTATAACATTATAATATTATTAAATAATCATCTTTTGTAGATTTAAGTGAATATTAAAATGTATTTCTTAAGAAAGTGTTAAAATGTGTTAAAATGCCAAAAAATACAATATACTTACTATACTTTCTAAGATTAATGTGTAAAGGAGTATTTTAATATTTTATAAGGCAAGCGGAAGCACTGATTATTTAAAGTATCAAAATGCCCATTCCTTTTAAAAACTCTTCAAAGTCATCGACATCTTGAGGCCCAAAAAAAAAAAAATAGCAAAATCTGTTAGTAATTTTCGTAAGAATTAAAGAATGTTTGGGAGGAATAGCAAATTCTTGTAACCCCTACTAATTGTTAATTTTTGTACCCCTACAACTTTAGGCTAGAAAATGGCTCTAAAACTGCTTTTTAGAAAAATAATTGCCGAATTTTTTTACTAATTTTAACCAATAAGTGTATAAATAAATACTATTGAGTAATTTAAAATACATATTGTTATTCCTATTACGAAAAATTTGTCAAATGGTGTACTAGTTATGACGCCGGTCTTTCATGTAAAATATCTTGGGTTTAAACCCTGGCAGATCATATCTAATCATACAAAATGTCGTAAAATTGTATAATTATATCGTAATAGTTTAATGCGCAATATAAAATAAGCTTATATAAAAACGAGGAAGAGTGTAGTAGAGTAGACTGTGTCAACTCTGGGATACCCGTATGACCGTACCATATTTATATCATCCGGTTAGTTACTTTTGGCAAAATTTCAAACATTCAGCTTTATTAGGTGTAGAGTAATGCTCATATAAAAGAAAGAGTTGTATGGCAGCTACTCGAACCCTCTGCAATAGACCAACCAAATTTTGCAGTAACTTTGGCCATTACACTAAACTATTTTTGGCAAAATTTCAGACACCCAACTTCAATAAGTATAGAGTAATGCTCATATAAAATAAGAAGTTGTATGGCAGCTACTCGAACCCTCTGCAGTAGACCAACCAAATTTTGCAGAAACTTTGGCCATAAAACTAAACTACTTTTGCCAAAATTTCAGACACGTAGCTGTAATAGGTACAGAGAAATACTCATATAAAAAAAGAAGTTGTATGGCAGCCACCCGAACCCATGGACCAAAATGGCTGGATTTAAATAGCGATGACGGCTATTGCAAAAAAACGAATTTGCGAAAATTTCAAGATCCTAGCTCCTTTAGTTTTTGAGTTATCGTGCGGACGGACGGACAGACGGACGGACGGACGGACGGACGGACGGACGGACGGACGGACGGACATAGCTAAATCGATTTTTTTTTCGATTCTGATCCGATCCATACACTTGAGTCTATATCTACCCCCCTCCTTCTCTGCGTCACAAACGTAATGGCAAATTTATTATACCCTTTGACTATATAGTCATACGGGTATAAATATATATTCATAACTCATGTGTAATATAATAGATGGCGCACAAACATTTGTGTATTCATAATCTTATACAATACAGACACAATCGAAGACATAATCAAGGTAAATATAATGATTAAAAAAACTGAAACTTGGTGAATGTCCTTTACTTCTTAAAGGAGTCGAAAGGGGGGAAATACCTATTACCTAATGCCCTGTATTACGAATTGCAAAAAAAAAACATATCTGGTCACTCTAATTTGATTTAAAAAAACTTGCCATGAATTATCATAAGAATGTCATTTATTTCTTGGATGGAAGGGGGTTTTACCAACGTTTGCTGAGTTGTAAACGTGTATTTTAAATAATAAAAGCTTTCATTTGCTCGTTTATTCACTTAAATTGATGTTTTTTATTTTTATTTCTTATTATATTTTATACGAGAACGCGTAGCTAGGTACCTTAATATTTTTTTCAAAAGAAAAGGTGGGGTATTACTATGGAATTTCGAACAAAAATATTTAAGTAGGTACCTGTTCAATTGTATGTCATTTTTATTTCTTTTGAAAAATTAAATTTCCTTTAAAATGATATATTCGTCATTTTTTGATGAACAAATATTATAATGTTATCTTGAAAATAAATTTCTTTAATTATAGCCATTTTTTTCCGAGAACTCCTGTACTCCATTTTGGAAATCGTTTTTTTATTTTTGAAAGTCTTTTGTATTTATGTAAAAGTAATGTTAAAAGATGAATTTCTTAAACTTTAAATTCTGTTTTATTTTTTTTTTAAATAAAAATGTTTTTTTTTTATTTACAGTTATTTCCCATTATCATATGTGTAAGATGAATTGTAGTCTCATTGGGACTATCTTTTAAATTTTTTTATACTCACATTATATAAAATACAGCATCCTTTAGATTATTTATGAAAAGAAAACGAATATAAAATGTTATAAAAATGTTTTTTCAAAATAACTCTCTCTCTCTCTCTCTCTTTCTCTTCCTCTTAAACTCTTAAACTTTAAACAGAAAAAAAAAATTTTATTTATATTTTAATGGTTTTTTTTTTAACCCTGCACTGTTTGTAATAAAAATGGTGAAAAGAAAGGATGATAAATCCCTTTATATCCTGGAAATTTATTATCCTGTAAAAAGGAAAAAAAAAAATGTATTTTGCATAAGTTTTTTATTTTAAATGAAAAATTATTTGTAAATTAAATATTTTTTTAAATAGTGTAAATTGTCTTGTGATGCATGACTCTCAAATTGGGAGAGTTTTAAACACTGATAATTAAAAATCGCGAGCTCAAATTTAAGAGATTAACAACTTTAGCTTGGAACAGTTACTCTAATTTTCAGTTGTTCTGACTTGATAATCAAAGATCCCAAATTTGATTAAAGAAAAAATGAAGTGAATTTGTAAAAAACTGGGTTTATACTTAAATCTGAGGTTTGAACTGAAATCGAAAATGAAACTCAACTCCATTCAACTCAATGTTTACAAGGAACTTTAAAAAGCTGTGACACGCTCCACTAAGTAACAATAAATCGATATAAATGATTTGATAAATAATATTATTGATTTGATAATCATAATTTAAACTACGAAAAGTTCTTGTGAATCCTTGAGGTAAACAAGTTTTTCAGGTTTTATGTTGTGAAATACGATAGAAAGGCGATTGAGGTAAAAGCTAAATTTCCCCGGGTGTAATTTTTTGCGCATTGATTAATTAAAATCTGGTTCGCAATTAACAAATTGAATACATATTTTTTGAGCAATTAGAACACATCAGAATAATACGTGCATAATTAGGATACACCAGATTAATAAGCGGAGAATTAATTTGCCTGCTCTGAACTAGTTTGAATAAAGTTGTTACTATAGTGTAGTTAAATGTTTAATTGATTTATGTTGTTGTGTACCAATTCTCCAAACAGAGTCGTAAACATTTTTAGTGTTGATTTTGCGTGTCAACTTTTCAACTGTTTCATGCTAATTTTCTTTATATTATTGCCAAGTCTTAAAAAATTAATTTTCTAATTTTTATAAATATAAAAGAAAAAAAAGAATTTAAAAAATTTTATAAATATAAAACAAATTATAATGGTTCTTGCAACGAATTTTAACAGTGTGAGTGAATATACCCCAAACTATACTGACGTGCTTAGCAAAAAAGTCGTAAGCGCCAAAAGCTAATTTTCGGGATAGTGGAATATTTGACATCAGATAAATGTCTCATAACTTTGTACTAAGAAAAAATGTCACATATCTAGTTGCAAATTCATTTAAAACTAATAGCTAATATGTTGCATCTACCTCTAAGTCGCATCTTTGTCTAAGGTTTAATAACCTTATAAATCTAGTATTGCAAATTAACCATGAACGTCTAATACTACCTTATCTCTAGCAAGTTCATAAAAATTGTTTTTCTTTATTTAACATATTTGTTCTTCAAAAATTCAAAAATAATTAAACATAGCGAACACTAAAAGTTAACTTACCTAAAACCATGAAAATGTAGAAACGACTTTCTTTCTTATGGCAGCAGTATAATAGTCATATGATATAATATAAATTTTCGATAAATATTCTATATAATTACATCTCTTTTATGATTTTGTATATCATAAATTTACTTTAATAGTCATTTCATAACCAATAATACGCATAAAATATCAAACTTTAATACTTAAAAAAAATAAAAATTTATGTATTTACAGTTTTATATAATATACTTATGTATGTATTTGATTCTGAAATTTTTAAATTCTTTTTAATTTAAGTTTTAGTTAATTTAATTTCTTTTCAATTAAATTTATTAAAAGTTTAATAAAATGGAACATATTTTAAAGCGTGACATATTAAATATAACATTTTCTAAGGAAGTAAAGAAAATAGGTTATGTTTTATCTTTTTACAACAGTAGGTATATATATATATAACTTTTCTATAATAGTAATTCTTTAGAAAATTATAACCCCTAACTGTAATAGTCCTATGATGTCATATGATAACGAATGATGAGTAGTAGATACAGCTAGTTATATGAAATTTCATACAATCGTACAAATTTATATTATATCATATGACATCATATGACTATTAATTATAGTTAGGGGTTGTAGTTGTACCTAGTTTTCTAAGGAATATATGCATTTGAAAAGTTACATACATAACCTATTTTTTTTATTTCCTCAGAAAATGTTACACTTAATATTTTCCCCTTTTAAAATATGTTTCTTCTTATTTAATGAATTTAATTGAATTGTACCACAGTACTTTGAAATCCTTTCTTGTATCTTTATATTTCCTTTTAATTTTTTTCTTTACTTGTTTTTATTTTTCAAATTTAAATTTTCATTATTTTGATTTTTTTTTATTTTTTTTTATTTTTTTTTATTAGATTTTAACGTTAATTCTTGTGCCATAATTAATCTTATCAAAATTACTTCAACTGGTGTATTTACCATTTAAAATTAACAAAAAAAAAAACAAAAACAACAAAACCCGAACAGAAGAATAACAAAAGTTTTATTTTTATCTTTTCTCTCACTTTTTCTTCCATTTCGTTTTCTTGCATAAAACATTATTCAAAAAAAAAAAACAACAACAAGAACAACAAGAACAAATAATGACATTTCACTCAAAAAGAATTTGCAAATATAAAAATAAAAAAATTATAAAAATTTTTAAAAAATTTATAATAATTTGTTCTTCAGTTTCTTTCAATTTTTTTCAGTTTTTTTTTCCAATTTTATTCCTTGCATTTTTATATTTCTCACTCTCTCAGAGCTCTGTGAAATAAATTCCAAAACTGAAATGTTAATTAATATCAAAAAATTATATAATTACAATTCCTATACTCTTTTCATTGCAATTTAATCGTTTTTCAAATAATATTAATCTATTTTCAAATCAAATTGAGATTTTTTCAAATTAAATTGATCCTAAATTTTAAAATAAAAATTAGTCCGCTTTCAAATTATTTTGATCCGTTTTTCTAAAACCGCCCGTATCTATGAACCAAGAAGTCGATATGAAATAATTTGAAAAGCCTACACAGAAAAAAATAGTACTAAGTAAAATTAATCAGATTGCCTTATTGAGCTATTTTACCATGAATTCTTATTGAAACTAATAAATACTGTGATATTTCCATAGAGAAACCTTTTTGATTTAATGCAGAAAATCTTATAGAATATTTGAATAGTTTTTCATATTCATTTTATATAGAAAATCATATTATATTTTAAAAACATATGATATTCTTTTTGTTATTTAGTTTTAAAAAGACAAACTCATAAATTTGTTTAATTGCAATTATGTGTTTCACTTTTTAGAATTACAAAATAAGAAGACTGTCATATTGTTTACATTGTTGAATTTGACTATCATTATTCATTTAAAATTAGTCGGCATTTGTTTTTTAAATTCTAACACGTTCAGTCATGTCGTCGTGTCGAATGAGTTGAACAAGTTTTTTTGTGTATATACTTTTTACGGACGTAAATAAAATAAAATTTTGTTTAAAAAAAAACAATTTATTTAAAAAAATAAAATTTAATTATTAAAATAAACTTTGTGAACATAATGAATGAAGAATTTCAATTAAATAATAGTGAAGTATTAATAGATGTTCCTCCATTGGTATGGAAGGAACACGAAATAATAGAAACTGAAAATTTATATCGTTCTTGGGGCTTGAGCGATTCCGCTTGCCTTTTACTAAAAGTATATGGGATAAACTCCATTGATATTTTGGAAAAAATGGAACTAGAAGATATTAGTGACTTTTTTGATAAAATAGATAATTGTTATTATGGTGATCGTATAAAGTTTAAATCAGGATTGAGACAATGGAGAAAAGATAGGGTAAGTTACTATGGCAACATATTGTTTTTATTTTATTTATTTCCAAAACATAAGAGTATTTTAAATATAATTAATATTTTTTTAAAAATCGTTGAAAATTATTTGAATTTTAGATAGGTAGGTACGCCAAAAAAATAATGTGCTTGTCTTTTTAAAACTACATAATATTAAGGATATCTTATATTTTTAAAATAGAAAATGATTTTCTACATAAAATTAATATGAAATACCTATAATATGATATTTTCATAGAGAAATCTTTTTGATTTAATGCAGAAAATTCTAATAAGTTTTCTTATTAATTTTATATAGAAAATCATATTTTATTTTAAAAACATATGAAATTATTAATATTATGTAGTTTTAAAAAGGCAAGCCCGTTAATTCTTTTCATACTTAAATAATTTTAAACCATTTTTAAACCTGTTTATTATATGTATTTAAAATACTCACATATTTTATACTGAAATTTATTTTGTGATACAAAAAGAAGTATAGGTATTATTCAAATTTAGTAATGGTACAAATTATTTATTTAAGGTGCATGTTTATTTTCTACCTGCATTTTCTTATTTTGTAAGTTCTATGTTTTTCTTAATCTTTCTTATAAACATCTGTTCATAAATTTCTGTATCTTATCCTTTTAATAATTTTAATTATTTTATTACCTACTGTAAAAAATTTTTATTTTTATTTGTAAGTTTACCATAGATTTTATTAATCGAGAATTAGTACTGAAGTGCATGTCGTAAACGAAATAGTTGCATTTCCAAAATTAAAAGGAAAATACTTGTTTTTTATTAATTTAAAATACATTTACAATAGATTAAATATTCAATAACAGTTTGTTACGTAAAATGTTTATACAATATTGTACCATTGCTAATTACAAAATATTATATTTTTACGGTACTACGGTATTGTAAAATATTGTACTATTAAATAATATATAATACCTCATTTGTTTGTTACCCAACACTATAGTAAAATCTTTTAAATATGATCACTTGTTTAATTATTTATTATTTCAGGACAAACCATTGATTTGTGACGCAGATACTTTATCACAACCATCAACGCGGAAGGTTTTGGAATGGTTAGAAAAAATATCTAACCATTTAAGCAAATCCAATTCTTCAATGGGAACCTCGATTACCACTTCAAACAGTCACATAAGTTCCTCACAAGAGTACGACCTTGGTAGTCTGTTAAAATCAACAATAAAAGGTCAATTAATTTTGCAGTACTATCAAAAAAATAGCTATTTAGATAGTAAAAAACAAAAAGACTTGACGCACTGCATAGTTGATCATTTTGTTACAAAGAATATTAAAATGTCTTACGGTGATATGAGAGGTTGGGCAAATGCAATTGTTTCCGACTTTCCAACTGAGAAAGTGGTAAGTAAATCAAAACTAGTTGAAAGCGAAAACATATTTAATTTTTTTTTTTTATGTTACTTGAATAAAGGAAACCTATTTTTTACCGCGAAAGCCAGATAAAAAAAATCCAACAGGAAAATTATTTTCACGCTGGTCTAATATAGACCATGCTTCCAGTTTCCCTGAAGGTGATGAAGTACAGCAAATAAAAGAACCAGAAGAGTACGAAATCACCCATGGTGAGTAGTACACCTGTGTTTTAAAAGTTTTTTAAAATTAACTTACAATTACTATAATATTATATTTCTTCTGAAAAATTTTAGAACAATTTTGTGAGAAAAAGTGTTGGCTGAAAAACAATTGTACTCCATGGGAAACCGTAAGAATATACTGGAAAGAAACCAGTAAACAAAGGGTATCTGAATTTCAATCTGAAAAATCTCTATTGCTTAGCATACTTTTACAGCAATGGCCAAGATTTAATGATGCTGCAGGTTATGAGTTGGTAAGCTTTATTTGTACAATCGAAAAACACATTTAATTTAATTTTTCTGTATTTTAGATTGACATGGACTTTGAAGCCATTTATCCTGGGAAAGGAAATTATTTGGCAATAAAATACGAAGATTTTTTTTCCAAAATTTTACTAGTTTTAGAAGAGGAAATAAAAGATAAAAGCTCAAAAGAAATGCTAAAATATTTGTATAGAGAAGACATTTCTAAAGGTTATTTTTCTTTTAATTTAATTATATAAAATATTTTTTTTCAATTAATTTTATTTTAGATTCTAAAGATTGCATTACGTCTCTGCTTTTACATTCTATACTTCAACCAGTCCGATTCAAAAAAACGTATAAACCAACAATAGCAGATGCGCAAGCTGATTTCGTGGTGCATATTAAAAATATTAACAATTTAATGCCAGAACTAGAAAAAATTAGGCTGGAATTTAAAAATAGAAAAGAAACTCTCCAACCAAGGATTGTCGTCGTTGGACCAGAGATATATGATTTAAAGGATCTATACGTTTTTTGTGACGGTATTAAATATAAGTGCTGTACGTATATTAAATGTATCGAAATAATTATAAAACTATGTTACGTTTACAAAATTGAATATTCACAAAGAAGCAAGTTAGTTTGGGTATTTTTGGAGCAATACTTTTTTGAAATAAATTCAGAAAAATTTTCATCTATTTCTAATCTTATAAGTAAACTAAATTTCAAATAATTAAATTTCAAAATATTTTATAATAATGCCCGAACTATCCTGCTTCTTATGTGAAAAAAAATTTGTAACATCAAAAAAACTTATAGAACATTTAAAATTAATTCATGGTTTACCTCCAATATATAAATTCAAATGTAAACAGTTTAAGTGTAAACAACAATTTCACAATATATATTCTTTTAAAAAACATATGACAAAACATGAACACGAAGATGTAAATATAGATTTTAACGAAAACAATGAACACAGTTTAAACATTGAAAATGATACACTTGCCAATAAATCTGTTCGTCCGTCTGACAAAACTGAAGAGTCACTTGACAATCTTTTGTCAAAATTTGAACAAATGACATTATCATTTCTTTTGAAATTACATTCCAACACTTCATTTGCACGAAAAAATATTTTAGACATTCAACAGCTTGTCGTCGATTCAATAACAGTTCCTATTTCGGAAATCATTAATCAATTACTCTTGCAAAATGACAACAAATCATTAGTAGACCAAACTTTGCAAATTATTGCTCAACCATTTTCCAAAGTAAATACTGAGTATAAATTTTTTAAAGAACTAGAAGCTGTCGGGCTTTATAAACATCCTCAAAATTACATAATAAGTAATGACCTTTCAGAAGTAATTATTAATAGTAATCCTGCGATGGCATCTACAAATGTTGAAATTTGTCTTTTAGATATACCTTTTCAAATTAAAAAATATTTTGAGAGTGAAGGAGTATTGACAGGGACTTTGGAAAACATAGCACGACTTTCAAATAAAAAATCTTATGAACATTTTCTTAATGGAGAATTTTGGAAAAGTCTTTATATAGAGGAAAGTGAAATTGTTTTACCAGCATTCCTATATACAGACGATTTTGAAATTAACAATCCGTTGGGCTCAAAATCAGGCCAACAAAAAATTTGTGGTATATATTACAGCTTTCCTGTTATACCAAATTACCAATATGGAAAACTTTCTAATATTTTTGTGGCTGGATTTATTAAATCTCGAGATTTAAGTGAATGTGGTAATAACGTTTCTTTTACGCCTTTAGTTGAAGTTTTTAAAAAATTGGAAGAAGTTGGTATAGATATTGAAACTAATAATGGTTCTTTTCACATATATATCAAGTTAGCTCAAATTTTAGGTGACAATTTAGGATTGAACAGTGTGTTAGGCTATGTAACATCATTTTCTGCAAATTCATTTTGCCGGATATGTAGACGGAATAAACATCAAACTTATGTTGATTGTGTTGAAATTTCGGATTCAATTAGAAATAAACAAAATTATGAAAATGATTTGTTACTTAATAACCCTCAGTGTACAGGAATTAAAGAAATATCTGTATTTAATACACTTTCAAACTTTCATATTACAAGTAATTTAGCATGTGATATAATGCATGACTTATTTCATGGAATATGTAAATATAATTTTTCAAAAATATTAAATTATTTCATATATCAAAAAAAAATATTCACTTTGGAAACACTTAACTATAGGAAGCAAATGTTTTCTTATGGCGATACTGAAATACAAAATATTAGTCCTTCGATTGAAAAAAACCACATTCAAAATGCTTCCTTTAAAATGAGCGCTAAGCAAATGAAAACATTTTGTCATTTTATTACTCTTATGATAGGTGATTTAGTTGATAGAAATGACGAAGTATATAAATTTTTGATTCTTTTCATTAAATTGTTAGATTTCTTACTTTTACCTAGTTTTGATGATAAGTTTTTAAATGATCTTAAATTAATTATAAAAGAGCATAACGAGTCATATCAAAATTTGTTTCAAGATAATTTAAAACCAAAATTTCACAATCTTGTTCATTATCCCACCATCATTAAACAGTTAGGTCCAATAAAGTATTTATGGTGTTTTAGGTATGAGGCTGAGCATCACATTCACAAGCTGTATGCTCATGGTATTACATCTAGAATCAATATTCCGTTAACATTAGCTATCAAAGCTTCTTTAAGATTTTCATATTGTATTGCAAATAATAATTTCTTCCAACCTCAATTCATATATAACACTCCAGAAAGTGTTAATTTAGAAAATCAACCATACTTTTCTTGTTTAAATGTAGAATTAGATAATTTTAATTTATTTAAGAGAGTAAATCGAGTCACATTCCGGGGAACAACATTCAAAAAAGAACATGTTGTTACGATAACTAAAGATAATGAATGCTTTGTTTATAAAATTGTAGATTTTATCATAAATAATGATGATATAAAAATAATTGTAAAACTTTGGGAAAATATCAGTTTCTCAGAACACTTTCAATCAATTTTAATCGGAAATGAAAGTCAAACTTATACAATTGTTGATTTTATTTCATTAGATGGACCACCTATTCATTTTTACTTAACCAATAACGGACTTAAGGTAATTCGCCCAAAAAAATATTGGAGATAAATTATATTAATTATTGAAAAACTTTTAAATTTACTTTTTGCATTAAATACGTTTTATATTTTTGAATTTGAACATTTTAAATTAATTATTATTTTTTAAGTAATTAAACCAATTTAAAAAAAAGAAAATAAATATTTTATTTTTTAAAAAACAAAATGTAATTTATAATATAATTTTAGTTAGTTTTTACTTAACTTTCAATAAAATTAATTAAAAATAATTTTTGAGTATTTTATTTCCTTTATTTATTTAATAAGTTTCCTAATAGCAGTAAGTATATTGTTTTATTAAATTTTAATAAAAACTATCAGAAATTTAAGGAGATCATCACATTGATTTTGAAAAGACTCGCACTTCCTTTTAAGAAGAATTCTTATTGAACAATCAATAAGACTTCTTCTTAATCTTATAAGTTTATCATGTAATTTTAAAAAGATCCGCACCTTATTTTAAGTCGAATTCTAATTGAAATCAATATGATTTCTTATTAATAATATAAGGTTATCATGTAATTTTAAAAAGATCCGCACCTTATTTTAAGTCGAATTCTAATTGAAATCAATATGATTTCTTATTAATAATATAAGGTTATCATGTAAAATATTGGCCAAAATTTTTATAAGATTTTCTCTATGGTTTTGATATGACGTTCTTCTTGGAAAAAAAAGGTAGAGAAATCTTATTACTTTTCTTCTATTTTAAGTGGTAGTTTTTGCTCTGTGATACGCCCCAATTCTTGAAATAAACTCAGGAAGGAATAAAGAGTAAGATAAGTTCCTAGTTAAGATGGTACCTAATTTTTTGAAGGCTATTTTTTAGAGCGGGATTAATTCGAAATTTAGTTTTTAATTTTGCAGTAGTTAGATCTGCTATCAAATCTGTGAGTATCTTTTTTCGAATACCTATGATAATCTAACTACTGGAACCCAAGAAACGGAGTCGATTAAAAAAGTACTAATTTAATTGAGGATTTTAGAAAATTTAGAACTACAACTGTATTTGAAAAAAGATCAAATTCATTTGAAAAGCGACCAAATTTATGTGAGCATATTATATTTTTAATTATAAACATTGAATGAACATATAATTTGAGTCTTCAATGACTTTCTGCAACTTGAACCTTATTACGTACGTAGGAGTTTAGTATATCGTGGCAATATGATAGATTTGATAAATTCTAAGACGTTGATAACCAAGAAGACCAATCTCGGAGAATTATAAAGGAAATACCTAGGAGTTAAAAACTTTAATCTTTTACAGACCTAAGATAAATCAATGAACCTACCTTTTGACATATTTTTTAAAACCAGTTTAGTAACACTTCCCAGTTGCTCCTAAGACTTAAAAATATTGTAAACTATTAACCACAGTCAAGACTTCCCTCAACACAGTAGCGAAAGTGTTGAATTTAATATTGGTTATTGAAGAATTCTAGCTTAGGAATCGAGGAGTATCATAATTCTCTCATAATTGCAGTTCATATTTATTATTCACACATCTATAAAACTAATATTAAAATTAAAAAATATTTTATAAATTATTGAACTTAATTAATATGAACTTATTTCACACCATCCTTTCAAACTTATTATTATGAATTAAAGAAACAACTGACTAAATTCAAAAAAAAAAAAATCACTGATAACAGCAGTTAAATAAAAGTAAAAAAAAAAAAAACAAAAAATAAAAGTAATTGCTGTCTCTTTCTTGTATTTGTAATAAATCAAAAAAAAAAAATTTTTTATTTTTTTTATTCTTGTTGTTTTTTTTTTAAAATACTACTTTAATAACATGAAAATCTACATAATAAATCACATAATTATATCATCTTAAATGAACATGAATAAAATATAAAATAAAATAAAAACAAGAAAAAGAAAAAAAAAAAATAAGAAAAAAAGAATAATAATAAAAACTTTTGAAAGTAGCATCAGTACCATTTTAAGAAAAAATAAAATATAAATGAGACAGATAGATATTTAAGAAGAAAAAGATATATAATAATATTAACTGTTTATATACCTACTTGTACTTAACTTATTTTTATCGAAATTTCATAAAAATAAAAAAAAAATAAAAAAAATTGGGCCAAACAAACAGTAGGTACAATACGTTTTTAACTTAAATAAAAGATAAAATATGATTATTTTGTAAATATAAATATATAAAATAAAAGTAAATAGGTAGGTACATCACTCTTGTATTCTTATTAAATTAAGTACATTATGTAGTTATATAGACTGAAATATATATATATATATATATATACTATAAGATTATATTTATGTCAATCTTTTACAAACAAACACATTCATTTTGATTTTCCAACCATATGATAAGATTTTTCTTTCATAAATCCTTTAAATTTTTTTGTGAACACTCACACACATCTACACATATACCTAAAACACAATTACACAAATACATAATATAGGCTACAATAAGAACCCGAAATAGGTACAAAAGACTTATAAAAATGTCAAATGGATTTTTTTTTTCTTTTTCTTTCATATTGTGACATAGATATTCACCTTTACAGGTGAAATTTTTTAAATATGAATATAAAACTTTCTTTTTTATTGTAAGCTTTTCAAAAAAAAATGTTTTGTACAATTTAAAATAGTGTGTTAACAATTCGGAGAAGACAAGTTTACAAGTGTTTAGTATAATAACAAGTCTTTTGTAGTTAGACTACAAAATATGGTATAAAAAACTCAAAAGAAGAGATATCTGGGGTTTTTAATTAAAGGTGTCTGTGTTGGAATCGTCAAAGAAGTATTGTTTGGATTTGAATTCAAAAATATATTAACCATTTATTGTTGAACTTTAAAACTATATGATCCCATCGAAGAAAACTTCTTCTCGTCTATAGTTTTACAGCTTTTACAGTTTTTATTTTTATTTATTTTATTTTTATTAATTTATTTTTAATAAATTCATGATATTACAGTTATAAAATTACAATATACTAGACTTAGACAATAACTTAAAATTGGTATAAAAGTCTTAGCAATTATAATATATATATATACAGTTATGGAGTATAAATACAAAAATTAAATATATATTTTTATTAAAACCTAATGTATATTTAACAATAAAATATTAATTTATTTATAATTCTAACAATTTTTTTAATAAAGCCTGATCTTTTTTTAATAACATTTTCAATTTAAATGTGAAGCGACTTATATTACTGCAATTCTTTAAATTCTCCGGAGGATAGTTGTAAATTCTTATTGACGAGCAAAAATTACTGTTTCTAGCCAATTCAGTTCGAGTTTTTTCATGACATAGTTTTCCCATGTTTCTTGTGTTATAATTGTGAATATTCCTTCTTTTTGGTAATAAAGTTTTACTTTTAGTAACACCATTTTCTATTTTAAGTATAATTTTAGCCTTTTCCAATATTATTAATTCGTCTAAGTTAAGGAATCCGGTATTTTTGTATAGATCATCAGTTGGAGTACGCCAATTTAGTTTGTATAGTATCTTGATTGCTTTGTTTATTAATATTTTCATTTTCATTTTTAATGTATTTGAACAACACGACCATGTCGACACATTGTATCTTATATGAGACATGATGTGTGAATGAAATAAAAGTTTAGCTGATTTGTCATCTAATATTATTCCACTTCTTCTAATAGAGCCTAGCAATGGCATTATCTTTTTTATAATGTAATTAACATGATCATTCCATGATAATTTGTCATCTATTATAATACCGAGATATTTATAAGTTTGTTCTCTTTTAATTTCTCTACTATCAATACAAATTTTTGGATTGATATCAGGCTTATTTAGACATTTAAAAATCATGTACTTTGTTTTTTCAATGTTCATTGTTAATTTATTTCCATTTAACCATCTCATATATAATTTCAAATCATTATTGACCAATCTTTCTAATGTTTCCGCATTTTTTGCTGTATAGATAAGCAATGTATCATCAGCAAATATTTTATAATCAGCTTTAATGTTAGAAAATTGCATATTATGCACATACAATAGATACAAGGTAGGTCCAAGAACTGACCCTTGTGGCACACCCATATTTATGGCACGTTCATTGCTACAAACACCATTAACTTTCGTTTTGATAAATCTGTTTCTCAAATACGTTCTTAGTAGTTCATGTGGTAGTCCTCTTATTCCAATTTCATATAATCTGTCATCAGTTATTTTGTTATATCAATTTTTTTTTTAACATTCGTTTTTAATTTCTTTATTAGTACCTAAATATTAAAGATGAAAGTCTTTTTTGAAGTGAATTTTTTAGAGAAGTCTTTTTGGTTTACTTGAAGTCTAAAGTCTATATTCAGTCTTCAACGTGGTTTTACAGTTATATTTTTATTTTAACATTACATTTAAATCTATGTATTATCTTAATCAGTAGCTAATTAAGTTAAAGCTTTTAATTTGAAATAAATTTTAAAGGAAACCTATTTTATTATCCATTTAAAACGGTTTCAAATTATTTCTAATTTTCTTTATCAGTTACAATTAATTAAGTTGAAATTAATTTTTGAAGTACATTTTTAAGAAAAGCCTTGTTGATGTTCTTGAAGTTCAAAGTCTTTATTCGGTCTTCATCGAGCTTTTACAGTTATATTTTTAATTCAACTTTACATTTAAAACTATTTATTATTTTAAGTAATTATTTAGGTTAAAGTTTTTATTTAAAATTAATCTTAAAGGAAACCATTTTAACTCTAAATTCAGTGATTCATACGTCTTAATCGAGCTTTTACAGTTATATTTTCATTTTAACTTTCCATTTAAAAGGGTTTCAAACTATTTTTATTTTTCTTTATCAGTATAATTAATTAAATTGAAAATCCACTTTGGGGTTTTCCTATACCAAATAAGAGAAGTAACTGCTTTATTTTATCTTCAAGTCTTATTATTCCCCTAAAGTCGTTAAATCAGTTGGAATAGTTCAAAAGCATAACCAAATCAGAAAAATTAATTTTTAAACACCTTCTATATTATTATCTTTATTCATACTTTTTTTTATAAAAGATTGACAATCTTTCACATCAAATACAAATACAAAAAATTTTTTAAAACATCATTAGTTTATTTAAAGAATGATAAAGAAAAACCAAAAGAGAATTAAAAAAAAAAAAACAAAAAAAAACACAAAAAAAAAAGAAATCAAAATCAAAACCGGGAACCAGTTACCTCAGGAAACACAGAAAAGGAGAAAACTTTTTTTTTTCCATTTTGTCAGTTCCAAGAAAACAAAATCCTTACAGAGTTATCTTTTGTTCTTCTACTTCTTCTGTTTTCCTTTCTCTTTCTTTAATTTTTTCTTCAAATTGACAAACGTTTTTGCTAATTTTCAAGATAATTTTATTTCCCTTATGTTCATGTTGTCTCTTTCTTTTATATTTTTCATTATATACGTAGCATATTTTCGCATATGAAAAATGAATTATGAAGTTGTTTAAGAATATTAGGAAAAAATTATTTAATTTTTTTTTTTTTTTTATTTTTCTACCTTTTGCAGTTTTGGCATTTTTCTTGGAATATTTTTATCTAAAAACCAACCGACATTTTGTCGTAAGCTTAGTAAAGTAAAAGTATAAGTCGTTGTCGTTGTTAGGTATATCAATCAAATTTGGAAGTTTTCTCCTCATATATAAGCGTAAGTTGTAGATTTGATCAGTTAAAATAAATTAAAGTTTATCATTTATTTCCAAAAACAAATGATTCCTGAAGTGGGATACACAGCCGACCGCCAGCGCCAGCTGATAAAATATCTGTAGCCCATATCAAACAAAAATAACAACAACAAGCTATACCTCATCAAGGTTAATTTACTCATGTTCTACATAGTTCGCATATTACTAATTCTTTTTGATAATTTTTAATTAATGTTCCAATTAAAGTTCTTTACCAACATAAATATTCTAACAGAGGACTCATTAAAAATATAACGATCATAATTAGGTTCGTTTTCCTTCTTTTTTTTTGAGGGAATGGGGTAACACCCCTTAATATTTTACCTAACAATTTTCTTAAAATTCAACAGAAGTCAAACTTTTAAGTTATTACAATTTATGACTAACAAAAGCAATATAAGTAATTACTCATATACTATATTACTTCACTGCTAGCGCCTCCCCTCCCCCTTTCAGGTAATCATCATGCATCATATTAGCCAACGTATTAGTAATTATACGTGATAAATAAAGAATTTTATAAAAAGTTTTTGGGGTGAATGTTGTTTTGTTATTGGATTAGATAAAAAAAAAAAAAAAAAAAACTTAAGAAATTATTTTAAAGATTTTTTTTCTTAAGAATAAATTCAATGATTTTAATCTGATTACAGTATTGACATAATTAGATATAACAGAATTGAGGATATGATATAAATTGTGGGGAGATTTAAATTTCTTTTAACAGTTTTGGCGCATAAAAATAAAAAATATTTAAAATTTTTTAACTTTGTCTTCCTATTCATGGCGTTGCATCAGTCACTCCATTTAAAAGACGCTTTTAGTATTGTCATTTGTTAACATATTTTGAGGCCCACCAAATTATTAGTAATTCATTGAGCATGACCTGTTTATGAAAAAATTAAAGCCATAATGGGAAATGAGCTTTTATTATTGTAATTTGTTAACCAATTTTGAGGTCCACCAAATTATTAGTTATGCATTGCGCACGGCCTGAAAAAATTAAAGGCATAACTGGCAATGAGTCAAAAAGTTTCTGAATTTAATATTCTGAATTTAACTTGAAGTCTCCATTCATTTTTATTCAGTGCTAGAATGCAATCTTAGTCTAATTAAAAAAACTTATGCGTAATTTTGATTTTTACAACCTTCAGCTTATATTATAGAACCAGAAGACTGCAATTGCTAAATATTGAACGTAGAATACAAGTAATTTGGGAGCTTCTATTCCAACCCTAGAGTAATAGAAGAAATAATAAGCCATATTTCGTAATTATTACAAATCTATTGATCATTATTTAAAATTTCTCCGGAAAGTTTTTTTGTGCCAATTGATCGATCTTTTGTCGGTATAATATTCTCTTTTTCACAGTACCTTTTATTTGGATGAATAAATAAATTAAAATTTTTACAAAATTGGAAAAACAGTTATTTTAAAAATTAATATTTTATATCAAAGTTTATTCCTATCTGAAAAATTGTATTTTATGGTTTTTGATAACATTCATCATTTTTGGCCGTCGTAGATGCAGCTAGGATTCTATTTGTTAAACATTATGTTAATGGGATATGCAGCTTATGTGATTTTCTAAAATGGCGACTCCAATTTAAATTTTAAACTAACAATATGTCGGCTCTCATAAAACTGAAAACATATAGAATTTTTAATTTAAGATAGAGTTGGTTTCATAATCATCATACTTTTCAATTTTCCATAATACTGTTATACACATTGTACCAAATTCGACAATTAGTTAACATTTTGTCCAAGTCGGTATTTACTAAAAGTCAATATTTTAAAATCAAAATTTTGGAAGTCGACATATTTTAAAACTCGACATAAATTCCCCGAATCTATATTTATCAATCAATTATGCATTCGCATCCAATAATACTCAAAAGTTGTTACATTACCCTATTTTCGAGGGATTAAGACTCCTTACTCACAAGAGTCACTATTATTCCAATTTTGGTAAATTTTCAACTCGAATAAAACATTCTTCATCAAATTATTAGAAAAATTTCCCAAAAATTCCAAAAAAATTCTTTTTTTACCTGTATTATTCTTGGAAAAACTGTTTTATGTTTTTTTATGTTTTTTTTTGTTTTCCATTGAATCAAATTGCTGCATTGAATAGATAATGGTGTGTTTGTTTGTTGTTCCTTTTTTTTGTATTTTTAATTGTTTGTATATACCAGTAATTTTTTCCCTCTAAATAACATTTTAATACTCTACCATCTTTTAATCTTTATTCATTTGTATACGTGTAATTATACTTCTATCAAATACACATCCTTAAATTAATATATGCCTATATATATATAAATATATACCTCTAGATGTATGTAAATATTGTATGTAATAAATGTCGCAGTAAAGTAAAATGTCTTATTATAATGTAAAATGATAATATACATTTTTTGACATGATATCTGATGACTTCCTAACAATTTATACATGTTTTATAATTGCTTCAAATTACAACCCCTGTGACAAGAAATGACACAAGACACAAAGATTCAACAACAAAAAAACAAAAAAAAGATAATTTGTGGATTATTTTTTCGATATGATGAGGGATTAAGAATCTAACATGAGTTTATAAAAAAAATGACTCCTATAGGGGTGGGGGGAGATAAAAAAAACAGAATAAAAAAATTTTGGAAAATAAAATCTGAGGTTATGATTCATTAATATAAAAATTATTTTAACCTGCTTTCTTATCAATAACGGTTCCTGTCATCATATACAGTTAAGTTTCATTTAAAAAAGTTTTTGGAAAGAATTTTAACGAAATATTTTCCAAATAATTCATTGCATACACATGAAAAGTCTTTATCTTAATTTACTAGGGTAATTTTAACCGATTAATTTTCATACTCATCCCTACAGAGAATTCTAATATTCTGTTTTTTTTGTATGCATAGGGTTGTGTGTTTATAGGGTTGTGTGTTTATAGGGTTGTGTGTATAGGGTTGTGTATACAAGAATAATATTTAGAAATAAAATAAAATTGTGACTATGGGGTTCAGAAAAGGCATGTCTTATATTAATAATAAAAGAAGAAGATATTATATAAGATATATGTATAAGATAAGATATTAGATAAAATATTAATGTAAGATAATGTCCTAAACTGTATTATGATATGAAAATTTTGTTTAATTATTAGGTATATATTATACATTCAGATCAAAATATATTATATAATGTAAATTTATGTGTTTAGTAATATGTAGTATATTTTATATATTATGATATAATTTAGTAGTTTTAAAGTTTATATCTATACTATCTTAGAAATCAAAACCAAATATAGGTGCCTAAGGAACTTTTTCCAAAAATAGTGAATTTTTGATTGATATGTTAATTAAGATGAAGATGATTTGATTACATTATAATTATAATATTTGAAAATGATTAAAATTTGAGAAATGTTTATTTTAATATTAAATTACTTAAAAAATTTATAGAAAATATTGGTATTATTTCCTATAAAACTTTTTTACAATTTTGTTGAAGAAAAACAGTAGCTTAGGTATATTATAAATTATAAACAAGTTATTATTAATAAGAACTTAAAAGTTTAATTAAATTAAAATAATATTAAATCTTTCGAACTAATCAACTGGAAAAATTAATTTTATACTTGGCACACGTAATTAGGAAGTAACGTACGTAAAAAGTTAATTAGGAATATTTACACTTATTATATACTAGGTATGATGAGATGATTTAATTAGCATGGAGTATTATGTTTAGGGTTAGGATCATAATTTTTGAAAAATTTATGAATTATTTGAAATTTAAACAGCAATTTAAAAATATTTGAGTCCCCCCATGAATTGATGAGATATTTTTTTTAAAGGGGGTTATGGATGGAAAGACAGTGTTCAGTCAGACGTAAGAATGCTGAATATTGTTGGAAGTTGAGAAGAAGCTGCGCAAGACAGAAGCCAATGGAGGAAGGCTTTGGACTCGGGTCAAAAGTAATAATTTGTTTTGTCGATAGAGTAAGAAGGTTATGGAAAACTTCGAAAGTCATCTATTGGAGCTGTACATAGTCTCTATAGATAGTATGCTACTTTCTAAGAGCAAAACCACAACTTGTTTTGAACCAAAGCGTAGGATGGAGCTTGTGATACAATGTGTACAACTTCTTTTCAAGGATTTTTGGGAATCAGGTTTTGGAATTATAAGATATTGGAACTATCTAGAATGAGGCAAATTGGATAAGATAATTAGAAGAAATAAGTAAATATTCTTAGTCAACTCTTTTATATCACACCCATCTGTATTAATTTTCAACTTAAGGGAATATAGCCTTTGATTATAAAAATACTTAGTTATAATTGAATTTTTTTGCTTGAATCCTTTGATTATTGAGTTATAACTTTAGTTATGGAAACGTATTATGATTATAATACGTTCCTATAATTTGGTAATTCATAATGCATCTTCATCACATTCAAAGCTAAATTTAGCTATTTAACCAAAATAATCAATTATTTCTAATCCCTATTCCTCGTTCTTATAATTCCCCCCACTATTCGTTCTTATAATTCCGATATCCAAAACCAAACGCTACATTAATATTTAAAGTTCATTAAGATTAGTTTTACATTACTCAGATGAACCTCGTACTTTTTACTTATGATAACTTTCGATATTTCCCACCTACCTTTAATTATTCATTCTTATGGCCTATATGGGACTGAAATTTTCAATGAATCTAGATCTGATATCTCTCAATTAGATCTTATTGAAAAATTTATATCACACTGTATTTTTATTCATTTTTATTGAAAGAGGAAACCAATTCAATTTTTCACTTTTGCTGCCTTTTTTATTTTATTGCTTTAAAAACAAAGAAGGTACCAACTTTCTTACCAAATTTAAACATTTAAAAATTAATTTCAAAAGAAACCTTTCAACAAATTCAAAATTTAAACAAATCGCAGGTACAAAAAAAAACCAAGCATTAAAACAACTTTGAAATTTCCAAACTTTTTTGTTATAGTCGAAGTAAAAAGTTTAAAGCGTTTTTCTTTTAAATGGCATTGTTTTACTTTTCCCCGCTTTGTAAAAATATTCACTTTAAAAAAACATTCAATAAAGCTGATGTATTTTGTCGAATTTTTTGTCCCTAAAAAATAATTCAACTTTTTTTACATTTTGCAATAAATTTAATTTGATTTTAGACCTAAATTCACTTACAGACTTCAATAAAACTTTTTGTTTTCCAAAACCTCCATATAAAAAATAACCTAAAAACAAAAGCAAAGCACAAATTTATTTAGGAACTTAAAAAGTTAAAGGTCATCCTATGTACATAAATTCCATTATTTAGGAAAGTATAGCATAATTTTATATTTTTCCTTAGCATTTTTATGCTAATTACATTTAAACAAGGTTAAAAATTTTTTTTATTTATTCAATTTTCGCAGGTATAAAAAAAAAATTTTTAAATTTATTTTTGTAGCGGATATAAACTTTGGAAATGGAATACTTTGGGAAATGGAAAATTTTGTTTTTTTTATCAACGGTTAAAATATTTATTCAAAAAATTTATTTTTAAAAAATCTAACGCTGCATAAATTTTGAAATGGTTAAAAGTATTGTTTTCGTTATAAGTTTTCATTATCCTTTTGCGTTATGCTGGAAAACTTTATTGGGACTCTTTACCTGATAAACCAAAAACATTTGATCATTTTTGATAATTTCTGAATTTTCTTTTGTCAGTCAAATCAATTTTGGTAAGAATTACGGGGTTGAGTACGAAATTCCAAAAAAAAAATCGATTTCCGAAATATCATTTACATCATTCCGAAAATAAATAAATCTTGATTTTGAATCCAAAAATTATAATATAAATTTGTAAATCCTATTTATTGATATATAAACAGTGCCCTACCACATACAATGTGATAAGCAATTGATTTGGCCTTTCATATTCATGAGCGGCAGGAATTTTATTTTTTTATAATAATCTTAAAGTTACTATATCTTTCAAAAATATAATCTTGCACTTATATCGTTTTCATTCTACAGAGTTAATTTTGTATAACTCGAAAAACCAATTACGTACTGCTAAAGAAGCCAATCTTAAAGGTTTCGGAATCAAATGCCGGTCATATAATATCTTAAAAAAAAAATGTATCGTCTTGGTAAATAGGTCTTGAGTGAGATAATGGATGGCGCACAAAATTTGCGTTGGTGAATTCATAATCGAATTAATAAAACATAATCGAATATTCAACGCCTAAGTGAAATATTGATTTATGAGACTGGAACTTATTGTAAATGACTTATTGAATACCGTACACTCTTAATATGAGCCAAAAAAAAAAAAAACTCAAAAAATAAATTAAAGTCAAAAACTATTTACTGTCAAAATTAAGCCACTTGTGCAGTCTGAACACTATTTTTGAAAACTAGTTTACTTCTTGTTAAATAGTGTGAACAAAGCTTAATACATTTTTAAACTTTAAATCTTGAATTTGTGCATTTGTAATAAAAGGGTTATAACACGATTGATAAGGATTTTATTGCTAATATAGAGCATAATTTTAATTAGATAAAGGGTAGGGACTTAATTTGACTTCAAAGTTAAAGATTGTTCAAATTTGATATTTGCTTCTATATTTTAATATTTTATATTTGGATTTAAAAAAGGAATTAAAAATTTTGTGA
Source organism: Dolichopus griseipennis (assembly GCA_963082915.1). Lineage (NCBI taxonomy): Eukaryota > Metazoa > Arthropoda > Insecta > Diptera > Dolichopodidae > Dolichopus > Dolichopus griseipennis. Next base: position 48,466,842 of record OY720441.1, read on the forward strand.
TCCAAAAGAACTATTGAACTCCTAGACAAATTGTAAAACCCCTTCTTCTTCTACCTGTTAATCTATAAATAGTATGTAGTTGAATATTAGCTAAATAATACTAAATGCAATAAAAGAGCAATTGAAGTAGAGCAAACCATTTTTTTTGTTTCAAACTTTTTTGGTTTCTTCAAAATTGTGGTGGGGATATATTTATAGAACTAATAATGATGGGAGTTGATTGTTAAACTTAAAATGTTAGTTCTAAATATTCTTTGACGCTTTAATTTGTCAAAAACTTTAACTTACACAAAAAAGTTAAAGTTTTGAGGTTCAGGTAAAAAGTTTATAAATAGTTTTGATTTTATTATTAAAATATTTATTCAACTGTTAAATTAGTTTCTGCAAGTTTTATATTTCGATTTTATCTCAATTATGTAATTTTATGGGTAATACCCCTAAAAAATGTAGGTTAATTTCTTTTTTATTTTGTTTAATAATGAATTAATCAATAAAATGTAAATTATAGTACAAATTTGTAAATTCCAAAAAAACATGTTTAATAAAAGTTGCTTTAATGATACATTATATACATATATATATATATATATATTACAAATCAAATCACAAATAGGGTAAAATATTATATTAAATTACTTTTTAGAATTTAACTTCCGAGTCAACTTGGACGGGTGACAAAATCTTACTCTAATATTAAAATTAGTTTGTGTAGTTTCTTTAAGAACAACATTTCTTCTAAGCGTTATTAAATACATACATATGTATTACATACACATATTTAGGAATCTTTAAGGGAATATTAAAACCTTCATTCATTTTAATTTTAAAAATATTAGATTCTGATTTTAAGGTGAGTTCTAAAAGTTATAAATTTCATTAATCCCGGAACAGTTGTTATATGCGTATGACTATAAGTCAAAAGGGTATACTAAATTTGCCATTACGTTTGTGACGCAGAGAAGGAAGAGGGAGGGGGTGGATATAGACTCAAAGGTATGAATCGGATCAATAACGTCTGTCATAACTGAAAACCTTGTATGAGTTGTGTATTTAAAATTTTGTCAAGTCTATTTAACGGTCATACGGGTATCTTAGTGTTGACACGGTCTTCTCAACTACACTCTTCGTCGTTTTTTTTTTTGGAAAATACATCTTCTTAAAATACAGTTAAGCAAATTGTTGAAAACCAAAACTGTAGAACCAGGAAGAAAAATAAAATACATAAATAAATTAAAAATATTAATAAATATGTGAGTATTACACCCAAACTTTATGTCCAAATGCAATTAATGCAAAAATCTACAGTTTATCTTTCTTTTTTCAAAACCGAACCAAAAATATCCAATTATAAACTTTTAATTGAAAATTTTATACTAAATTTAATTTTTTGATTATTAAATTTAAAGTTTCAAATATTTTTAACCAAATTTAAATAAAAATTGCAAATTTAAATAAAATTTCTTCTTTCTAAATTTTATTAATTAAATAAAATAAAAAATTAATAAGTGATTTATTTAAGTCCGAAAAAATAATATTAGATCTTCAATATGTGAGATCTTCAAAATCTGGTTTTTACAAAATGTATTTTTAAAAAATTTAAGTTTCAGTGTACAAAATCTTGTTTTTATAAAATCTCATTTTTACCAAATCTATTTTGTTCTTTGTCAGCAACGAAGCATTTTAATAATGGGGGTTATCGTTCGCCAAACTATTTATACCTTTATATTGTGTCCAACAGTAAATCCTTTCAGAATCTCGCATACAAAATAATCATGTTGTGTTAACTCTGATCAATTCTACTGCCGTTCTGATGTTCTATCTTTCAGACTCTGAAGTTTTGACGAAGGTCATGGAAAGCATCGAAAACCATCCATTGAAACTGAACACAGTTCCTTTGGGGAGTGTGTGTCTTTAAAGCAATAAAACCACACCCTTTTAAAACAGAACTTTAGAATTAAGCCTTTCATACAAATGTACAGTTTAATTTTGATGATGAGAACCTTACAGCCAATCTAAAATCCCTCCATATACAGACTCTGGCATTTAGATATAGACAAATTGTTTGGAAAGAAGATATAGACAAATTGTTTGGTCCTATTTCTTACAAACATCCCTGAGTAATATTAAAGTTAACCCAAAATAATAAACGAGTTTTTTTTCAAACGACATTATGTATTACTCCCCTGGCAAGGTGTTAAAAGTAATTTTAATTTTATTAAACACCTTGTTATAATGAATTTATAATAATGAATGAGTGAAATATGAATGCACTCTATATTATTTCTATATTTGGTCACAAATCCCAAAATTATTCAGAAACTTTTCAATTCATTCCGCCCTCTGTTATATATAAATACATAATATGCATTAAAGACGCTAATGGATTCTTACTAATTTCCAGCACGGAAACATCATAATTTACAATGTCATTTCCATATAAAACTGATAAGTAATCGTTAAATATAAAAGGGAAGCAATTACATTAGAAATTTTCTTTAAAGGACTTTTTAATCCTTAAATACTTTTTAAGTTTTTTTTTCATGAAATTGGAAATAAACGTAACAAGTATTTAAAAGTCTTAAGCCAGTTAGTGTGTAAAGTAAGGGGTTTTTATAAGCGTACATTTTTAAAATGATAATATTAAGCATTGCAGTAGCAAATTCTGTAAGTTAGAGGAGGAAAAATTAATTTTTTAGAAAAATCAACAGAATTTAGAAAATCCTTTTGAAAAAGAGTCTAGATCTAATTTTTGAAGTTTTTAATTTTGCATACCACTTTTTATAAATTTTTACAGCTGTATTTAAGGTTGTTTCAAAAAATCTAATTTTATGATTTTGACGACTTATTTTTAGATATGCTACGAGTTTTTGAAGCACTATGAAGGACTGTTAGTCCTGTTAGTTCAGAAGAACTGTGAAGGAATGTGCTTTTTGGATAAATTCCAACACAACACTTAAGAAACCTGCGCAAGGACTCTTTATAACTCAAGATGATTTCCACCCAAACTTTTTAAAGTATTTTCTATGACGCGCGATGATTTCAAACCGTTACCGTTTAAACGCTTTAGATGCCTCACAATGACTCCCAACCAGTGTTGTTGAAGAACTTAGTATGACTCGCGATGATTTACAACCATTTTCGCGTCAACACTTTGGATGACTCACGATTCCCAACCACTCTTGTCGACATATTTTGGATAACGCAGGAATTCTCCCAATCTCGTTGAAGCACTTTGGATGACGACCGAAGAATTTATGCATTCCACTATTGATTCCAACTTCTGAAAAAGGACAGCAAAGCCTCAACATTCGGACGAACAAAATAAAATTAATACATGCAAATTATTATTAAAAATTTTTTGAATAAATTCCAAGAAATGAATATGCAATATTCTATTTTAAATACGAATTTTCCATTTCCATTTTCCATTTTTACAGTTTCCGAGAGAGTTTCGTTATCTATTTGAATGTACGTTTCTTCCGATTATAGTTTTTAATATTACAAATTAACTTTAGAACATCTAGAATTACTTTAAGAACTTACAAAAATAACTTTTTTTAAAAATGCAATAATTTTCAAACTAATTGACAAAAATTTATTATATGTAAAATTTTATAAGTTTCAAAGAAAGTTTACAATTTTTTTTTTTTAAAGAGAAAAGTTTTGTGGAAAAATTCAAAATATTTAGAAATCATGTAGTTTGCTTAATCCATGAATCTGATCCATGAATTTCCTGGATTTCCCAATGGATTGTCTTGATCTATTAATTTTAAAAGTGCAACAATTTCTAGTTTTTGTATTTATGTATAATATGTAAAATGTAAATAACCGTTTAATTACTTCAAGTTTTTAAATTATGAAAAAAATAAAACAAATGAAACAAAAATAAATTTAGTTGCCACTTTTTCTAATCATTTTTATGATCTGAAGAAAAAGTTTATTTTTTGAAAATGATTTTATCATCAAAGTTAATTTTCTAACTCTTCTATACTCTCATATTCAATATTTAATTTACTAAATTAAAACTTTTTGTATATACTCTGGGATTAATGAATTTAGTGTTTACCTTAATTTTCATTAAGTTTCCAAAGAAATATTTTTGAAAATGTGCCAATTAGTTTTACTAAGCTTGTTTGTATACCAGTCTGCCTGCCTGACTGTCTGCCTGCTTAGGTGTTAACCAATCTTCTGCACAACTTATTGTGAAATGAAAACTTTTTTAAAATATTGCAAAAAAATAAATTTTGTGAAATAATCTCAACGCCCATCAAGCCTACAGTACAGTCTACAGCATTCTAAATTTCAGAACATCCTTACAATGAAGTTCTTTAAATTCAAGTGTTATATGGGTTTAATCCAGACGCTCAATAATAGATACTCTTATTAGTTTTATAAATAAATGTAAAACAAGTCTATTGTTTATATTCGGGACTTCAACTTACTGTTATGCGAAGCAGCTATTTATTTATTAAGTATTTCCAAGTGCATGCAGCCTTTACAACTTGACGTGCCCTTTATGCGAAACTAAATTTAAGAAAATTTTTTTTTCACCTTATATCATATTTAAGTTAGAAATATGAAATTTAGAGACTAGTACAAAACCAAATGCGGGAATAGGTCTTGGGAAATTTAGAGACGAGTTTGGGCCTTTAAATTATATGTCGCATTTAAAAGAATAATTTTTTTTTTATCTGCCGTTAAGGAGCGAAGAGTTTTTCAAGAAATAAAAAACTAGAGATACTCTAGTTTGTATTCAGATTCTTCTAACTTGATAGGGCATTAAAATTACTGAAGAAAATGCATCTTGACTCCTTACAATTTTTATTTACAGAATAAAATTCTAAGAGAAATCCTTAGTTTAGTAGCAACTCCCAACTATAAATCCCAGAACCTAAACATTTTGGATAAGGACATATCTTGAGAAATCAACATAAATTTTTTCGAAAAAAAAATTCGGAATCTCTTCCTATTTAATGGTTTTGAGTATTCAGGTTTTCCGCAAGTCAAAAATTACGAAGAACAGATGTGATAGAGAAGCAATAAATTTTTCAACAGGTAGGTCTTTTTCTAGGTTTTGGGAAATATTAGACGTTCACTTTCATACTAAGGAAACAACAAGATCTCTACCTCTATACAACATCAAACGATCTTATTCGTTTAAGGGACTGTTTCTAGCGGTAGTTAAGGGCTTTCATTCTAATTTTCCAATTTCTTATTGTCCTTCATAATTGAAATGTTACAAGATTTTAAGCCGAAAAATATAGATATTTTTCATTATTTTTATAAAATAACTGTTTTAACAATTAAAGTTAGTACTTTCTTCTAATTCTTTTTACCATATTTTGAGATCATTGAGATCTGGAAACCCTTTATTTAGACACTTTAACCTCATAATTGGAAATGTTTTAACAGCTTAAATTGAATAATTTTGAATGTGCTTTTTTAAAAACTCTCAGTTCCTTCATTACTAGTTAAGTTAGACATGCACTTTCTAACTTTCTGTGTTTAGTTTATGTTGGAAAAGTATCTTTTATAACATAATATTTATATAGAGAAATTGGGAAAAAAATGTATCTATAAATCTTGATTTATTTTGTCCTGAAGACAGGAAAAAATAATTTATTTTTTAGTTTTACTTTTGAAAAAAAAAAAAAAATTTTTCCCACTAATTGAAAAAGTTTTCTTCTAACCTAAAAATGAACTTAGTTTTAAAAAGTTACACCTTTTGAAAAATGCAGAAAACTATCATATGTATGTATGTAGGTATAAAAATATCCCATGTTCCTGAAGGTGTACAGGAAGTACAAAATGGATAATATTACTTTGTGAAGAAAATTTTGCCAAAAATTACCTACATAAAATTCTGCAGAATTGTTTGAAAATTAAATTTTAATTTGAGTTTAAAAAAATTTTTTTTTTTTTTTTAATTTTAAATTGCAATTTTCTGCAAAAAATTTTTGTTTATTTTTATTTTAAAGAAAGTTCTAAGAAGGAAAATTTTTATTAAAGACAACAAAATGGCAGATACAATATTAAAAGTACATCTGACAATGTAATTTAAGAAAGTAAAAAAAGTTTTTTTCTTTTCTTGGAAAAATTTAAATTAAAAATTTTCTTGTTTTTGTTTTTGTATTTTTAATTTAATTTTTTTTAATTGTTCTTTTGAGAAATGAACACTTCAATCAAAGTTTTAATTTAAAAAAGCTAACAACAATATTTTGAAGCGTCCGTTTTTATTAGATATTTTAATGGCTGATCTTTACATTGAAACATTTCAATTGAAAAACTTTGTATTATTAAATCGGCACACATAATATTTCTAAGTTGTTTTGGCTAAAAATTTTTATAAAAAGAAAGATTTATGTTAAATTAAATTTTACGCGAAGTAATTGAGAGTTAATCAAGCCTATTACACAAAACGCGAACGTAGTTGTGGCAGGAATATATTATTTCGACAACTATTGCAGCCTCAAAAATTTCTGTAGATTAAATTTTAAAATGCAAATCAAATCATAGCTGTAAAGTTGTTAGATATTTAAAATTGTTAAGAAACCGCATATTTAATATATACTTATATAATAATCGAAATTTAATTGAAAGTTAATCATCTTAGTCATGCCTATTACACAAAACGCGAACGTTATTAAGATGCGTTTAAATCAAATATGCAGCTATTGCAGAAATTTCCGTAGATATTCTTCAAAACCCAAAACAAATCATTGCTGTAAATTATATTACATATTTAAAACAATGTAATGCCAATATGGAAGAATTGGTCCTCGAATTTAAAAGATTTTTGATTATTTTTTTGATGTACTTTAGAAATTATTCAAATGTCAGGCAAACAAGCCTATCTAAAGATACAAATGAGAACCAAGGCGAAAGTACTAAGAGTACATTATTCTTAGTATTGGAACTGATACTTTTGAAATTTATATTCCACTTTAGACAATACTATATCGTAAGTTTACTATTAGAATGTTTCTCAAACTACAATAGCGACAAATTCTTTTTAAAACTCAATAACTAAAAAAGAAAGAGATTTGAAATTCACACAAAGTCATTTTAAGACAATTTCTAGGTTCCCAATTATTTTTGGTTAAAATAGAACCAAGGTTGCGGGGAGCTGCCATACAACCCTTTTGAATCAATATGAATTGCTTTAAAACTTATTATACTAGGAGGATGAAAATTACACACGAAGGTTAGCTATATAATAAGATAAGAAGTTATATAAAGTTTCAAAGTAGTACGGCTTCATTTTCGAAGAGCTGGTGGAAAAATTTTAGAACCTTGCTTACATATCTTCAGAACTATGTAAATTACAAAGTTGAACTTAAAAATAGACAACTAAAGTATTATAGCAAATTTGTTTGCAAATTTTGAAATTTTTCGGGGCAAAGTTTAATGTAGCTACCGAAGAAATTGCTGAAACCAAAATGCATATCTTTGCAAGACTAGATGGTTGGAAGATTAAAATCCGCATGTAATGTCATATGGCCATCAATTTTTCAAAGCTGCCATAAAAAGTTTCCAACCCGATAACTTCAAATCTGATGAGGCTAAAATTTAAAATGGGCAAGTGCGTTGACAAAGCGGGATTTTATTCGACTCATTTTTTTCCCGGGCTTGTAAATGTTTGTAACATATAAATTTATATTAAGTTCCAAGCATTTTATACATTGTTTCCAAGTTTCTTCTTTTGATCTTCCTAAGCATTTTGGCGTTCATGTATTACCAGATATTCTCAAATAATTTGAGATCTGGGCTCTAAGGAGGCCAATCTAAAAGTCTTTCTTCAAGAAATTTTCAGTATTCCATGTAATAAGAAGCCGTATTGGGGCATTATCTTGCCGAAGAACACAATGACGACATATTAAACTTACAGTTCATTAATAATTACTAGTGCTTTTAAATGAAAACTTACTTGTTAAAAAAATTCTCATTTTAATTAGAAAGAACTTTAAAATAAATTTTGAAATATCTTCTAACAAATCCTTGGTAGAGAGTCTTTATTTATAATTATTATACTAATGCATAAAAACGAAAGCAGTAATCAATCAAGTTTTCTTTAAAATGTATGTTTTATATTATGCATGTAAAAGATTCCAAACTTATAATAGTTCCCAAGAAAATTACAGCAAATTAATTATATTTGATAAAATTTACCTCATAAATAAATAAATATACAACATCATCAACTATTAAGAACTTTTTTTACTTCAAATTTCATTTTAATCTTTAGATACTATAAAAACGAGGAAAATTATAGTTGCCCTTGTCAACTTTTAGATACCCGTGCGTGTATTAAATAAATAAGAATTTCATATATTGCAATTGAACTGTTTGACAGAAAATTCAAAATATTTGTTTTTTTATATTTAATTACAAAAAAAATTAATAAAAAAAAAATTAATTAAAAAAAAAGATGAATTTAAAAAATAATGACCTAACCACTATACCATAGAACAATTAATAATTTGCCTATAAAACGAGTTTTTATTTATCTTAATTTTTTTTTTATTGTAGTTTAATTGTAGTTGCTATGGTATCAATTGTTTGTTTTAAATAACAGTTTTAAATTTTTTTATAAAAATATTTAAAAAAATGAATAATTTTTAATATAAGTGAGAGTTTTCTGTCAAATTTTCTATAAAATAAAATTTTTCATACATAAAATAAATACATATATTTTATTAAAAAGAAAATAGATAAAAAAAAAATGAATTTAAAAAAAAAAAAAATTTTTCCTTAGCCTGAATTCGAACCGAGACATTTTGGCTACAAGTAACGTGTCCTAACCACTACACCATGAATCGTTTAAAAAGTTAACTACATTTTGTTTGTTCTTATATTTGGTTTCTATTTAGTTATTTTCAAAAAATTTGTATGGCAGCTACCCGAAGCCTTTGTCCGATTTTAACCAAAAACAATAGGGAACCTACAAATTGTCTAAAAATTACTTTGTGAAAGTTTCAGAACTCTAGCTCTTATAGTTTTTGAGTTATCGTGCTGACGGACGGACGGACGGACACACATAGCTAGATCGATTAACTTTTCGATGCTGATTTGATACGTACCCTTGACACTATATCTAGCTCGTATATTTCGATGCGTTACAAACGGAGGAGTAATTTTAATATACCCGATTTTCATATATGTATGCACGGGTATAAAAAGTATTGCATGTGTAAAATAGATTAAAACTTTTTTTTAATTTATTATTAATTAATTTTATTTATCTTATCTCAGACAAAAAACAGATTAAGTACTGAACATTATAGTGTAAGACAAAATATACATTTTAAGTTTCTGAAATTGAATTTTTCAAATTTAATATTAATAATTTGTTTTGTATTTAATTGCAAATATAAATTTTACTTTTATAAAATTTAAATAAAAAGTTTTTAAATATAATGAAATTTAAATACAAATTTTATTAAAGACGTTTAAGTTGTAAACACTTGCTGAATCCCAGTTAATTTTGTTTTATATTAATTAACTCTGTTATAAAACTGTTTGTAACTTTTTAATAATTTTGAGACTTAATATATTAATATTGTAGAGATGCATAAGTTTTAATGCAAGTTAAACAAAAATTTATAAATTAGAAAACTTTTTTAAAAATTTTTAACATTTTAAAATACTGATAGACTAATAGTGTAGTGATACACCATGTTGATTAATTAATTCTTTAAAGGAAATTCCTCTAACACAGTAAGATCTACCGGCGCGTTCTATAATCAGCAAGTTTTTTTTTTTAAACCTCGTTTTTAAGAATTTTAGAATCGGATAATTAAAACTGAATCAGAACTGTTAATATTTCCTAAAATATAAAAAATGGGAGATTTTCTAAAACGAGATTTCAGATCCAACCCCTTAGGTTTATCAATCTATACAACAAGTACAATAAGAGAAAGTAACAGAAGTGAATACTCCAAAATTGTTGTATTAAAATTGTAGCGTAAATTATAGGCTGGAGTTAGTAGTTGTGACGTAACTCGCATTGAATTAGGCAGGGGTTAGGTATAGATTTGGTTCCAGAATTTATTCTGCCTTGAAGTATGAATCAGACTAGAATAGAAAAGCTAATCGACTCAGCAATATGTTTAGGTTTGGGAGGGGTATAACTTACCGTCCTGGTTGACTTTACAGATGGCTTTAAGATGGGGCGAGTATTATTGTATTAAGAAGATTATAAGATTTTAAAGTGGTTTTGCAAAATTTCATAATATGGGGGTGAGTGTAATATAAATATTTAAAGTCTATATTATGCAGTATATCCCCTTGTATTAGGAGACCTACCAAACTAAAATTAAGAATGATTATTGAAGGAATTCGAAAGGTTAAAATACCAAGTCTTAGCGAAATGTTGATTTAAAGTCTTAGGTTGTGTTTATGTACGAGCTATGATATGTGATAAGAGCGTCAATAAGAGCATAGCTTAGAAAATTTATATTGTTTATCGATGATCAAGTGATAGTTCATCATAAACACTTTTATTTAAATCATGTATATAGTTTTTGACGCTATGCTGTTATTGACGCTTTTATCACTTATCGTACCTCTAATATGAACGCATCCTTAAAAAACTTGTATTATTTACTTGAAGACATTTAATTAACATTGTTTGTCTATCGTTACTTTTTAAATTTATTTTCATATAATATGCGTATTTTATTAATCTATATATATAAAAGCGAAAGTTTGTTTATTTGTTTGTTTGTTTGTTTGTATGTAGCGAGTTGGCTCCTAAACTGCCTAGCCGATTTTCATGAAAATTTGTAAATAGATGTTTTTGGGTTCGGAAGGAAATCATGGCCCAAAAATTTTGCTCTAACGGACCGCCAAGTTGGGGCTGTGGTGCAAGTATTTAAACTTCTTTGTTCTAAAATGAAAACGGTTTGACCGATTGACTTCAAATTTTGTATACGTGATGCTCTTTGAGAATTGAGTAGACACTATTAAAAATTTTGGAATTTGTTAACCCATGTCGGGCGGACGGGTGGTCAAAAAAAATTTTGGGTCCAAATTTTGTCCGATTTTACGAAATTCTGCTTTGGCTTAAAAGAAAGCCCCAAAAAAAATTTTGTTGAGTTCCATTAACCCATTGCGGCCCAACAGCTTTTTATTGGTTTTTTCAATACTTTACTCTAAATTCGAAACGGTTTGACCAATTGACTACAAATTTTGTATACGTGATGCTCCTTGAGGATTGAGTAGACACTATTAACAGTTTTGGAATTTGTTAACCCATGTCGGGCCGACGGGTGGTCAAAAAAAATTTTGGGTCTAAATTTTGTCCGATTTTACGAAATTCTGCTTTGACTTAAAAGAAAGCCCCAAAAAAAATTTTGTTGAGTTACATTAACCCATTGGGGCCCAACAGCTTTTTATAGGTTTTTTCAATACTTTACTCTAAATTCGAAACGATTTTACCAATTGACTTCAAATTTTGTGTACGTAATGCTCCTTGAGAATTGAATTGACTCTATTAACAGTTTTGGAATTTGTTAACCCATGTCGGGCCGACGGGAGGTCAAAAAAAATGTTGGGTCCAAATTTTGTCTGATTTTACGAAATTCTGCTTTGGCTAAAAAGAAAGCCCACACAAAAATTTTATTGAGTTGCATTAACCCATTGGGGCCCAACAGCTTTTTTTGGTTTTTTCAATACTTAACTCTAAATTAATAACGGTTTGACCGATTTTCTTCAAATTTTGTATACGTGCTCTCCTGTGAATATTGAGTTGACACTATTAACAGATTTGGAATTTGTTAACCCATGCCGGGCCGACGGGTGGTCAAAAAAAATGTTGGGTCCAAATTTTGTCCGATTTTACGAAATTCTGCTTTGGCTAAAAAGAAAGCCCACCCAAAAATTTTATTGAGTTGCATTAACCCATTGCGACTCAACAGCTTTTTATAAAGTTTTTGGTTACTTTACTCTAAATTAGAAACGGTTTAACCGATTTTCTTCAAATTTTGTATATATGTTCCGTTTTGAGAATGAAATTAGCTCTTTTTACAGACTTTCAATTGGTTAACTCATGCCGGCCCGACGATTGACAAAAAAAAAATTTGGAAGAAAATTACGTCCAATTTAGCGCAATACTGCTTTGCCCAAAGAGAAAGTATAGTTCCGTTAACCCAATGGGGCACAGTGGCTTTTATAGATTTTTGCGTTACTTAACTCTAAATTAGAAACGATTTGACCTGTTGACCTCAAATTTTATATGTGTGAAGCAACTTGAAAAATGAGTTGAGTATGTTAACAGTCGGTCCTACGATTGGTCAAAAAATTTTTTTGGAAGTTTTTTTGAATTACAGAAAGTTTCAAAAATTACTAGAATAATCCTAGAAAAATCGATTTAAAAAGATTGCATTTAACATGTGTAAACCGTGTGTAATTTTTGTGTTAACTTTTTGCAGTAACATCAACTCCTATTAAACCTCTATTGAGAGGCACAGCAACGCGCACCGGGTATTTGCTAGTTATAACTATGCAGAGATTCCACTATATAACAAATCAACAAAATAGTAAACATAACATTAACTACTATTTCATGAAATCTGCATTTAAATGTATAATCAAAAAGTTAAATTAGTTTTAAAGTTTTACATATTATTTGTAGGTTTTGTAACATATACATTTCTTCTTCTACAACTTTCATTCAGTTTGTTTGTAATATAAAAATTTTTAATTATAATTTATTTTAATAAACATAGTAATAAAAAAAGTGTTTTGAATATTGAAATTTCAATTAATAATGATTATGAGTAAATAAAGTGTATTTAAATTAAAAAAAATAATTAAAAACTGTTTGTTAGTTACTATTTGTAAGTTTGTTGTTAAACGAAAGTTAGACGAGTATTGAAAATTATTAAGATCGAACCAAGAGTTCGGATTCAGGAAGCTTCTGGTCGAACCAAGGACAAACGAGCATATGTGGGAGATCAATAATGATAGAACCTTTAGATTTGTAACAGAATGTTTCCTTCTCCTGTTTTCCTTGTATCTCTAAACTTTGTAATGAATTGAAATGATGGTCTGCCAGGTATCTCCCACAGACATAAAAGTATATATTCTTAATTAATAAAGATGTTTTATTGGTATTCGGTATATGGGGGTTTCTGTTCTGCATATATTATGTCCCTCAAAATAAAGAATGAATTGGAGATTGGTCCAGGTACAACCTCGCAAGATCTAAAAAGCATACCTTGGAAATTAAGTTCTGTTCTGTTTTCACTATTTCCTTAAAATTTGGGATTAATTGAAGCGGTTGCTTGGATACCTTTCTACATCTAACAAGCATATATATCTTAAAAATTAATAAAGATATCTAGAAACTTGAAATTTCGTGTATACGTATTGTTGCATTTTTTCATTTTATTGCCAAAATATCGTATGAATTGGGGTTAAGACAACTTAAAAATCGTAAGGTTTAATTCAAATTCAGGGTAATCTTTTATTAAATATTTTGTTTCTTGTAAATGCAATTAAAATACAAATTCTCATATGCAAATATCATGAAATAATTAAATCTTTTTCATTAAAATATTAAAATTCAATATAAAATTTTAAAAGAAAATTTGGGTTTTACACTTGGACCTGTTGTACGACAGGCTTCTCTCTAGTTTATAATAAATTATACAAATAATTACTATAAAATAATTTCGAAATTAAAAATATTAATAAAATTTTTTTTTTATACTTTCAGGTACGTACTCATCAAATTTTTACTTCTAAACTATATGCTAAGCTTTTAAAAGGTTGTATAACATGTTCTTCCAAAATTCATTCTTTGTATAGTAGTTATATCATTATTTTCATATATTAATAAATTAATTTATATCATAATTATAAATTTATGTAATATATAATTAGGTTTGCTGGGAGTGTCAAGTATCACAATTTTGATAACAGGTAAAATTTTTCCAAAACCATATCGTGAAGAGCTACTGATAAGTTGTATGATAAAAATTTACTATTGTGAATTGTTATAATTTGAAGTTTGGAAATGAAACAGTTAACTGTATGGTAACTATTTATTAAATACTTCAGTTTGAACAAATCTGTATTTCAACTTTGTGTTAGAGTATGTTGAAGATAAACTAAGGCTTAATATAAGGCACAGTGCTATGCCAAATATTATAAAACTTGCAGCGATTTTAAGATTTTTCGACCATGGTAACTATGAAACTTTAATAAATTGTTTAATTGAATTTGTAAACAAAAGTCTAAATTCAAATAACTAAAATTTCCTCCTCGTCCTCCTCCTTGGCACTACGGCCCATAGTGAGCCTTCGCCTCCCTAATTATCTGCTTCCAATTATTTCTGTCTACGGCATTCGTTCTCCAATTGTGTATTTGTAGCTCGTTTACAATTTCATGAAAATTATCTTTCCATCTAACTCTTGGTCTGCCAACTGGTCTTTTTCCAACTGGATTACCATAGAAGATTCTGGATACGGACCTGTCGTTTGGCATTCTGGAAATATGACCTGCCCATCTTAATTTTTGTTTTTTTTTATATACGAACTTAATTGTAAATCTTTAAATTGTTGTATGCATTCTTCATTCGTTCGAAGTCGAAGCGATCCTTCTGACGTTCTGACAGGACCCAGAATTCTTCGGAGAATCTAGCGCTCAAAAATATCTAATTTTTCTTCTTCATTTTTTCTAAGGCTCCAAGTTTCACATCCATACGATACTGGTCTTATCAAAGTTTTATACAGTTTTATTTTTGTTTTCCTTGTGATATAGTTTGATTTAAAGAGGTTTAGCATGGAGAAATAACATTTATTTCCAGATTTCAGTCTTTCGTCTATTTCTGCATTATTTGAGCCTTCTATGTCAACTAATGATCCTAAATATTTGAAATCTTTAACACTTTCAAATTCCATATCTCCCACAGCAATTGTTTGTGTATGCGGTTGATTTCTTGCTGTTATTTGAGTTTTAAGGTACTTTGTTTTCTCTGCATTGACTTTCAAACCAAATTGGGCAGCTTTTTCTTGTAATTTTATAAAGTTTTTTTTACAACATTTATGTTTCTGCCTATCAGGTCGAGGTCATCAGCGTAGCCTAGAATTTGTGATGATTTACACCAAAGTGTTTGTTTTGTTTCAATCTCTGATGCACGGATAATTTTTTCAAGTGCCAGATTAAATAACATTGGCGCTAGCCGATCTCCCTGTCTCACTCTTGTTTTTGTTTCGAACGGTTCAGAGAGGTCACCTTGAATGCGGACACAATTTTTACTGTTTTCAGTGGTAATTTTTGCCAGGTTGACCAGTTTCTTTGGGATTCCCAGTTCCACCATTGCGTTCCATAGGGGACCTCTTTGTATGCTGTCGTACGCTTTCATAAAACCTACAAAGACGTGATGAGTGGGGATGGAAAATTCTCTACATTTTTCCATTATTTGTCTGAGACTAAAGATTTGATCAGTTGTAGAGCGACCAGCTACAAATCCGCTTTGATATTCGCCAATTATATCTTTATAATAGCATTCCATTTTTGTGCATAAAATGCCAGCAAGTATTTTGTATACGCTGTTTAATAGTGATATTCCCCTGTAATTATTGCATACCATTTTATCACCCTTTTTGTGTATCGGCACTATGACGCCTACTGTCCAATCATCCGGCATCCTTTCCTGCCTCCATATCATTAATATTAAATGATAATACGTCTTTACCGGGCGTTTTATTGTTTTTCAATAAATTAATTTCTTTTTCTACTTCACCTAAAGTAGGTTTGTTAATATACGGTTCAGCCGTAAGAAAAACCTGATTGGTACATATATCGGTGTTACGCTCATTTAATAAATCGTAAAACTAAAATTTAATTCAATAATATTATGCTTTATATTTGTCATTTGTTTTAAAAAATTATTTATTTATATTCAAATGAGCTGTTGATTAAAAAAAATAGATAAATTAACATATTTGAACATTCGCGATACCAAATTATCACATGACATTTGATTAAATTCACAATAGATATGAAATTTACATACATTTGACACTGGCAATGTGGTTAATAAAAATTTTTGAAAATTATCACAAATTGTGATAAATGACTTGTGATAATTGACACTCAAAATTAGCCTAATTATCTAAACTGTTTGATGTCAAAAACTGTTTTAATATTTTTCTTCACTTATTAAATAAAACGAAGATGGTTATATCTACATTTAAAATTTGAATTCGCTTATCATAATAATATTGAATATTTAAAATAATTACAAAGATCTTCTTAAAATTCTTAAAATTGAAAAGCATAATAATACCTATTTTTATAAATAGAACAAATCGATATTTAAATTAAAGGAGAAAATAATTTATTTTTATGGTGCACACAATTCCTTATCTGTTTAAAAGTTTCAATTAGTTCACTTAAAGTTTCATAATGTTATTTAAAAGCTCAATAAATTGATAATTTAAAATTTATTTACAATGCAATACAAATTAAAATCAATTTAATATTTCTTTGAACTAACTGCAAATTAAAATCTTAAGTATAAATTTAATTTGCATTTATTTTTTTAATCCGCTTTTTACTTTGTGAACTTTAAAGAAAGAAAACAAAAAAAAACGTTTCTATTTTATAAAATGGTTTCATTTTTTTAATTTTACAGTGAAAGTCATTTTAAAAGCAAACTAATGAAAAAGAATTATGTTAATAGCAAAATTAATATTTAAATTATGTTTTTTTTCTTTTAACAGAGTTTTTTTTATTATTTTTGAAAACGGATATTAGTGTTG
Organism: Dolichopus griseipennis; assembly: GCA_963082915.1. Lineage (NCBI taxonomy): Eukaryota > Metazoa > Arthropoda > Insecta > Diptera > Dolichopodidae > Dolichopus > Dolichopus griseipennis. The sequence goes on from OY720441.1 coordinate 48,483,614, forward strand.
AATTTAAAACTTTGTAGTTTACTATAAGTAGTTGTGTTTTAGTTAAAGTGAATAATTAGGATTCAAATTTGTAGTAGAAAGGTAGGATTCAAAACATTGAGTACAAGAATGATAATCAATCATATAAATTTTGAATTTAGCTTGAATTCGAATCTAACTTTTTGTAATAAACTACTACTTCAAAAATGGTTTTTAAATTTAAGTAATTTCAATTTCAGTTTTATGCATCCGACCCATTGTCTTAGAATTCCAATTATTAATATTCCAAAATAAAAAAGCTTAATATAATTATAAAAATAATCAGAGAATCATTATTTGGCCCAATAAGCTTATTTTCATTTTCTTGAAATTTTAAAGCAATTGTATGACTTTTTTATTTCATTTTCGTTCTTCATATTTATTAGTGATCAGTTAAGCTCCGTACATTTTAATGATGAATAAACTTACATTTTTATTTAATTTTAAAGTTGTTTTATAAAATTTTTAAATATTTCTAATTAATTTTAAAAAAAATTATTCTCAAAATAAAAAATTGGAAAAGAATTAAGTTGAAAACTCAATGCACATATTCAACGCTTTTACAGTTTTATTTTTTTCTTAGCTTTCTACGCTTTTTATGTTTGTGATACATTCAAATGTAATAGACGCTTTTGATAGGAATTCACAAAAATTGTAAACAAAAAGATATTTTTTAAAAAAAAAGTAATAACTTTTAAATAATAGAAATACAAAATAAGAATTAAATTAAATCAAAACAATTTAATATTATTTTACGCTAAAACACCTTTCATTAAACTTTTTTTTCTTTTCAGTTCACAAAAAAGCCGTTCCTTAAATTTTTTTTATATTTTATTTTAAATGTCAGAAGCGTAAAAACACAAAAAAAATGAAAATTTACAAACTTTGTGCTTTTCATGCGATTTATGTTTTCCCATTTAGTTACCTCTCATATTAATCTTAATATTTGACTTTATTGTTAAAAGCGTGTAACTTGTTTTAAGCGTAGCATGCACTACATTGAGTTTTCACCGTGACAAGAAAATTTTAAGCGTCAAAACCATTTTTAGCGTTAATTTTTTTCTCCTATGAAGTTTACTTATACAATGAATTCAAACGTCAAAACATCGAGTTGCCAGTGCAGATTATAATTGTCTATGAGGGAATTTAGAATAAGGGAAATAAATATAAACATTTTTAAAATAATTGAAATTATTTAATATGAAACCATAAACTTTTAAATTTTTAATGAAAATTAATTCGAATATAAGGTTAAATATTTATTTAAAATTAAAAATTTTTTCGACGTTTATGTAATTTATTAAGTACGCTGTCTCAACTTTTCAGACTTCCATTTTTGTGTACTTTCGATCAAAATATATCATATTCTGATGTACAATTAATATTAACTGTTAAAAATTTTTTCTATCAAATTTACGTATTGTTGTTTAATTAATGTTGTTATAAAATAATACTTTAAATTTCATAATCTACAATTTTTAAAACGCAATATTATCCATTTTTTACCCAAATTCTATTTATTTTGTAAAGTACTATTGCCGATAGTCAAATGCCCTTATTAAACATACATCTTTATATTAATTATCATTTGCTCTTAATGGTTTTCCACTGTGCATACATTTTATTATAGAAACAATGTGTTTGAAATATTAAAATAAAATTTGACATTGTATTGATTTAGCTAATCTATTGTGTATTGGTTTATAAGTTTTTTAATACGATGTCATCCTATCCAATATTAATTATATTAATATAGATTTTATTATATTATATTTTTTTTTAATTTCCACTAAAATTATAATATACACAATAATGCCAACTCTATAAAAATCTTTTAAATTATATTTCTAACTGTACATTCCCCAACATTGAAGAGTAGTGTTTTTAAAAAAACACAAAAATTAAAAGTCAATGATAGTTTTGTAAAACAAAATGAAAATATCAAAAAAACTTTCTCTTAACAATTTAATGTAATTTTTCTTTTTTTTTTACAGTTTTAAAAACTTTTCTAAACTTTAAGTCACTTTTTTACATTACGAAAAAAAAATTGTCATAAAACCCAGTTAATTTTGTTTTTTTATTTTCTTTTATAATTTAATACTTTCTCCATCCTTTCTATCTGGATTTTTTTTTATTCAAATTTGACATAGAAAACAACTTAAACTTAAAAATATAAATAAATAAAAATTTATAAAAAGTACAGGTAAAACAAATACAATAATAAAAAAATACAACTAAAGTTTACCTTTAATTTTATTTATCTTCATTTTAATTTTTAACTTAAAAAAAAATTTCTTTAAAAGTTTATTTGTACTTTTTTTGTCTCAATGATCTTGTTGATATAAATTACAATCTTCATATAAAATTATTAGCTCATAAAGGACCTTAGAATATTTTTTTTTTTTACCGTTACAATTTTTTGTATCCTTTTTCATTTTGTAATCAAAGTTATTTATATTTAATAAAAAGTTAAACCAAGTTAAATATGTATTTTATTCAGTTCATTTAAAGGGTTACCAGGTATAAATAAAAATTAAAGTGAAATAAATAGAAAATTAAAAAGTTCATTCAGGTCATTTAATTCTAATTCATTGCAATTTATTCAATTTTTTTTTATTTAGTAGGTTGTTTCTTCATCTATTTTTTTTATAATTATTATTTCTATATCTTTAGTTAATAGAGAAATTGTTTTAAAATTTGAAACCAAAGGTTTTGAAAGGGGCACATTTTATAAATTCTATAAGAAATTCATTATTATTGAAGTTAAAGGTTTTAAGGAAATGCCGTTATAATTGTATACGCTGTCAAGTAGTGCAAAATAATTATGTTTAAGCTTTCATTACTTGGTTACAAATTTTCTCAGGAGTTCTAGGTTTGGTGTCCATAAAGCTATTCTTAAATTTGCAATTTTCACTCTTAATTATGTTCAATCGGAACAATCTAAACATAATTCACAGCTATCTTTCCATTCTTAAAATTGCATGTTTCTATCTTGAATAAATACAGGTGGTTTTGTAAAAATTTTTTTAACATGACGGTATTGTAAATATTTGTTCAATTACTGACTTAAGTTATAAGTTTTTAATTGTTATTAAAGATCTTCTTTGTATAGTTTGAAGACTTAAGCTTCTCAATTATTTGAGCAGTATGAACGTATTATGTGGTATTGTACAAATATTTTCCAAACGGACTGATGAACGCACAGAATGAAATTAAAGTGTAATTTTTATATTAGAAAAGTATATTTCCAAAAATTATTAAAAAAAAGCATTAAAGTTTAAAAGAGGTGATATAAGTTAAAAGCTAATTGCTTTGAAATAGTTAGAATTAGTAAGTCTTGAAAAGTATTTAGCATAACGACGGTGCTAAATTACATTTTAATTAGAAAACTAAAGTTTTTATTTTTTAAACTCATCAAGGCTGTATTAAATTTTACAATTATGGTTCTAAGGATGAGTCCTAATTAAGAAGTTCTTTAATGGTCAAATAATTTAAAAAGTAAATGCTAATAAGCAAATTTGGGATTCTGCTAAAGACTGTTTTTCATAAAAATATATGTTTTGTAAAATTTTCTTATGCCTTAAATCTAAAATAGGTTAAGCGGTATATTAACTTAGATACGATGTTTGTAACCACCAAAAGAAAGCAAGGTACAAATAGAAAATATACATAATAATTTGCTCAGCCTAACCTCCGGAGTCGATTTAGTGATGTCCATCCGACGTCTGGACGTCCATAAACACGATAACATAAAAATAATGATGCGATCTCAATAAAGTTTATACTGTAGGTTACCATTGATAAAAGTACGGAGGGAATGAAAATGGGTGCGAATCCCACAAGTTTTTATCAAATTGAGGTCAGACGAGCATAATTCCGGAACCAATGAAGATACAACTTTTAAATTCGGTAGTGTATTTTTCTCCATTTGCTTTATGTCCCTAAAATTTGGGATCAATTAAACTGGTTGTTCTGGTATATCCCACACACCTCCCAAACCTTTAAGCATATCTTTCAATTTGATGACATAATTTAAATTAGCCACACTGAATTTCAGTATTTATCTATGCCTAATAATATCATTTTCAAAGAAAATTTAAATAAAAACTATTTTATTTCAAAGTATAAGTCATATTTTAAGCGCTTTAAAGTTTTAGCTTATGAAATTGCATTTTTATTTATGACAGACATTTTTTTATAAGCTCGAATTTAAAGTGAACTAAAAACTAATATTTAAATAATAATTTAACAATTCTAACAAAGTAATTTAAATTTAACTTTGTGAACTGCAATTACTCGTATTTACCTTATGATTCGCCATACAATTTGTCAATATTTATATGCAGTGAATTTTTTTTATAATAGTTTAATGCTTTTGGATTCGAGTTCAATAATATTAAATAAAATTATTTTCAGTAAAAAATTGAATAAATATATAATATTATTATAAGAGTAAATATTGTATTGACCTACATAATAATTAATAGCTTCGTATAATTTTCTTTTCTAAAGTGTTTAGTTAATTTAAAGACCTATTAGGAATTATAGTACTGGGGATTTATTATTATTTGTTGAGTGCACAAAGTAAAATTAAGTGAATATAAATATATTTATATTTCATTTATTCTTTGTTAATTTTTAATGATTGAATAAAATTTTACAATTACTTCAAAGTAGACAAATATTTAACTTTAGTATATTTAAATATATAAGTTTAAATTACTTATTATTTGAATATTCATAAAAGGCTCTTTTGAGTAACTTATGTTGTATTTCTACCGATTGCAGCATAATGAATGAGGAATGTTGGCTATTGACTTAAGGAGCAGATCAGATCAGCTTCGAAATGAAAATAATGTGTAAAATTAAAATGTCCAAAGTGTAGATATTTGAAATTTTCATTGCTATTTTTGTTTTAACGGAGTAAGTTACAAAACATGGCAACCACTTCTCCACTTTTTCAATTTCGGGTAAATTCAATATAATTTTTCGAAATCAGGCATTTTTGTAAAGCCTGATATACTAAAGACCAAATATTTTCTATCGAATTAACTTAATTTCGAATTAAAGAAAAACAAAGTCCAAAATTTTTGGGATGAAGCCTTGTAAAAACTACAAAATATTTATTTTTTATATCCTTTCAAGCTTATTTAAAACTTTAGATAAGTCAGGACGATGTATTCCTTTAAAATGTAGCTGGATGGAACACTTACAAAAGTAGCGACCTCCTATTCGAGAAGCTCGGGTTTGGAAAGTAAGTTCATAGGGTTCATGTTAATGTCCTAACAAATAATGAATAACTCTATATACCTATAATAAAAAATAAATTAATAAAATAATATAAAAAAAAACAAAATATAAAAAAATTATTTAATTGAATAATATAACTCACAGATACAAATAAAAATATACTTACTTCGATTGGCTTTGGTTCGAATCCCATTAAAATTGAGAATAAACTTTGAATTTTTATTTGGTTTTCGACTCGATTCAGCTATCATTGGTTCAACTTAATAATTTCAATTAAAAATCTAAAACATTTCACCATGTTTCGAGACCTGCTAGCTCATTTACTAATTGTTCGTGGAATTCATTGAGATCAATTCTTATAAGAATAATGTATAATATGACAAGTGTATTCGCCCTTTTTCAACATGTATCTATGGTATAGACATACTTATTATAAAAGGTTTGTTGATCGAAGTTAAGAACCTATTCTTTATCATATGTTTTTTTTGCAAATATTTTGTACTACAATGGCTTTGTTTGGACACCTCAAAGTTAACAAGGACAATCATCTTATAGTTTTTGTTGTAATACAACCTTCTATAAGTACAATAACTCCTTTCAGATTTTTTCTCAAAATTGTATAGGGTAAGTTCAAATCAAGTTTTTCATTTTATAACTGTAATAACAAAAGGAAAATTTAAACAAAAGTGGAAAAATAATTTCATGAACTTTTTGTAGAATCTTATTATTATGTATGTATGTGTGTATGTATTTTTGATAGAATAATATTTCACCTTATTTCATACAATTGAAAGCTTATTGTAAAAGGGTTTAAATATAAATGTGAAGGTTATATAAAATAACTATATAATAAAATTTTTTATATTGTATATATTTATATACATAATATATATACTTAAAAAAATATTCTTACATACATTACAAATATCCTTGAATTCTGTTAAGAAAAAAAATTAAAGGATATACAATCGAATAAATAGATTATCAAGGATTATCATACTATTAGAAAAACTACTTGTCATTTTTTTCTTTCTGAATAATTTTTCCAACAAATTTTCTTTATATTTTTCTTCCACAAATTTTTTTCTACCACTACACATATACATACATGCATATAAAAATGAGAATATATTTTATAGATAGTGCATTAATAAAATTTTTTTTTAAATTTTATACTTATATGTATTGTATATATACATAAATGTATTTTTATATTAACGCAAATTATATGCTAATAGAATACAAAAAAAAAAAATTGGAAAATGTTTTTCGCGACTTTTCCATTACTTTTTGGTTTTTTTTTTTGATTATAAAGATTCACCTTTATTGGATTTAGATGAACTCTTTCGTTGCTCTCATTGAATTTTATTATTTTATTATACAATAAAAATTGTATTTTTTAAAAAACAATAAAATTCAAATCTTAATAAAAATGCATTACGGAAAATCAATGAATAAAAAATAAACATTAATATAATGTATTTTGTTTATTATTTTATTAAATTTTTTTTTGCATTTTAAAAGTAAAATATCGAAAACTTCTAAGAGCATATTTTGAAAATGGAATTATATTAATAAATTTTATATTAAGGAAGAATTATAATGGAAATATAAAAATTAAGTAGCTAGGAAATAAGAGGAACTTATCGTATGAATGTGTATCAGTTCAGTTTATGTATTTCCATTTAATGTGTAGTTTAGTTCATTTGATTCTATAATTCATAGAATACTTTATATATTTAAAATTTTTGTATTCTTTGGAACATCAAATTAATAAGTTTATAAATTATTTATTATTAAGTTTATAAATTATTTATTATATTAATCAAAAACTTGATTTATTTAATTCAAATTTTATCAGAACTTATCAAAACAACTAATCAAGAAATACTAATCATTAAATTTTAATACCTTTCATTTTAACTTAATTAATCAAAACTAAATTAACAAAAATTCAAAAATCCTATTTATAAAATTTAAATAAAATTAATGCTTAAAATGTATTAATTAATTGCATTAAAATTTAATTGGCGCTACGAATTAATACCTGGAGAAGTACAAATAAATTAGTTGTTGTAGAATATTTTGGTAGATTTTTTAATTCCAAAATTATTTGGGTTATTTTTTTTGGGTTTGCTGCAGTTGCGTTGCGACAAATTCTTGTACCACAAAATCTTGCTTTCGAAAATCTTTTAAAATAAAAAAAGTTTTTTTAAAATCAGGTATCCAACACTCAATTCAATGGGAACTTAATTGGATATACCTATTTCATACACTAACTTAATTTTTAATCTTTCTATATTAAGTATATAATTTTGTAAGCCCAGATTTTATTTTGTGATAGCGTGGAAACTATTAGTCGAATTTTCATAAGTGATTTAAATATTGAAATAGTCCGGGGTCGGGAAATCTATAATAATGTCTATAGGGCGAAAAGTTGTTGAGTTATATCGAGATAGCGCGGAAACTATAAGTTAAATTTTCATGAGTGATACCTTAATTTAAAGGTTGAGATGGTTCGGGTACGGGAAAACTATAATAATGTCTGTAAGGCGAATTTTTGTAGAGATATATCGATATATAGCTTTAGGAATAATCACGCGATTATGTGATTTCCAAACCAGAATTAAATACAAAATGTAATACATAGGTTTAATAACATAGGTTTTAAAATAATTTGATATCGAATCCCTGCATATTAAATTATAAAAGCTAGATTTGGCATACATTTTAGACCCAATTAAAAACGATCATAGTTTAATGATTTAAATGCAACAAAATTTACAAAAAATAAAAAAAAAATATTTAAATATTTTTATATACATGATATTTTACTTTAGTTTCGCCTTTGGAACAAATTTAGGAAAATTATGAAATTTTAATATAAATATTATATAGAAGTGAGTTTTGATGTCCATTAATTTTTTAGAATCAATCGACGCAAGTCCGGGCAAAACTGCCTTTATTATTAAAATGTGTATGTGAAAATAGAAGTTTTAAAAGAAAAACTAAATTACACACCAGCTGTCTTCAAATAATTTGCTCGTCTCTGATTCTAAACCAAATCACAAATAACCTAATCCAATTTCCATCCATAAAAAATTAAAACATCTTTTTAAAACTTCATTTTTAATTTTTTTTATAACATTTTGAGTATATTAAATATATACTCAAAATGTTATAAAAAAAAATCAAAAACATAATACAAAACAACTTTGTTACATTAAACATTAACAAAACCAAAACTAAAATAGATTTAAAAAAAAAAAAAAAAATAGATTGTAATAAAAATCTAGAATAAAATTTTCGTTGTTTACTCATAAATTTTAGAATTTTAATTAAAATTATTTTTATGTCCTAGATATGTTGTAGTTTTTCTAATCTCGATTTTATTTTTTTTTTTTTTTTTTTTTTTTTTTAATTAAAATACACATTCACACATTCTTTCACTATATGTATATAATATACATATATACAATTAACATGGGTTTATGTATATTATCAAAATATGTATAAAATCTCATTAAAACTTAACTTTTTTTTAACCTTTCATCTTTGCTGCTTTTTTTTGTTTTTGTTTTTGTGCTTTTTTTATTTCGCAAAACTAAAAATAATGATTCACACTATTTTAAAGTAATACCACAGTTGCAACTTTTAACCACAATCACAAATGGTGAAAAATAAAAACACAAAATGTACAGAAATAATTTCACCATGCCATTAAATAATCATAATATGAATTATAGTGAAGAATGTGTAAGGGCGTCGTGAAAAAAGTCCCAAAACAAAAACTTCCAAAATTAAAACAAAGTTTTAAATTTTGGGAAATTCATTTTTATGCAAAGTCCACAATCTCGAAATTGGAAATTTTGAGTTTTTCAGAATATGCATATTATAGGTTTACATATGTGTCATTTTGAATTGGAAGTGATATTAGAGTTTGATATAAATGCAGGAAATTCCTCTGTCTTAGAATTTTTGTTTATTATAATTTATTGAAATTATGTTGAAAAATTAGGTTGAATTCCCTCTCAAACAATATGTATATATTGTATATGCGAGCTTCAGGAGAACAATAATACGTTGAAGAATTGGTAAGAACTGCATGTTAATGAGAAACAAATTTTTGATTTATATTGAATGTCGTAACTTCTTGAGTCATAAATGTCTTAGGAGTTTATTATCCATTTCCTAAGAAACTTTTGATTTATAATAATATATTATAGTGAGACTTTAGGGTCTCAACACTGGAACGATATTATTTAGATACCTTTTGGAGGGTTATAGCCGAGCATTGGATGAAACCAGGATTGTTAACTGTTCTGAAACATAAATTTTAAATAAGCTAAACTCTAAAAGACCTTCAGGACTAAACACTTTTCCTGAATATAAGCCAGTAATTTTCATAACAATTTAAATTTTATTTGTAACATATATAAGCCTTTGTTTTTTTGCACGAGGGAATGAAATGCTCGAAAGCCACCCATTGAAATTGTGTGGTGTTTCTTTGGGTATTATGCGATTTTAATACACCAAAACCACACTCTTTTTATGACAGACTTTAGGAGGGAACCTGTGATACAAATTTCAAATTTACAGTTTTGCTTACAAGGATTAGGATATGCAAGGACTTTGGGATTATGAGGGAAGTTGGAAATTTGAAGGGATATTAAGATGTGAATTTAATTAAGTCGTACCTATACGAACTAACAAATTTGGGGAACACTTTAGAAGGAATATGGTTGCATAGTTTCGACATGCGCATAATAAAGAGTTATTAATCCTTAAGAAAGGTATGACTCAGAAACATATACTCAGTATACATATGCTATTAAAACTTGTTTTTTTCCAGTTGATTATCATACCTTCTTTAAGGATTAATAACTTTCTAATAACTAATTTATAACTTAAATTCAAGAGTCCTTTTGAAAAGCCTGTATCAGAGCTTTGTGCCCCAATACATTTTCAAACAAAGGCCATAACTAAGGCGAATCCAAAACTAGATTAAAGTTAGTTTTATTTTAAAAAGGTTTCGAACCCACATCTCTCAAATCAAAGGTTGACACTCTACCCAGGACGTTTAAAAAATTATTAATCTTAAAAAGAGTAATGAATCCTAAATAACCGGTGGTCTACTTCACTTTATTACACAAAATATTACCTCATTATAATATTAAAATGTTTATTGGGAACTTTTTCCTTGGAAACTTTTCTCATAGAACCTATTTGTATAATAGAGAAAATGTGTTATGTATAAAGTTTTAGTTTTGTTTTCGGGTTTCTGTGGTTTTTCTTTGCACAGTAGTTATAAAAAGACATTGTAGAGATGCAAACTCTATACATATATATATATGTTATATATATATTCTCTTTATCTATTTTGATCCTTTTTATTTCTGATTTTAATTTTTATAATAACGTCTAACTTTATTATAATATAAAATTATAATTATAACAGCATATATATATGTATATATAAAAATAAAGATCATTAATCTTTGACGTCAATATAGCATCTAAATATGCATAGGAACCATGATTGTTGTTTCAATCTTTCATTTTTTTATTAAAACATAACGCCAAAATAAAAAAAAAAACGACTTCAAATTTCTCAATTATAGCTCTTCATTAATTTTAATGGAAGGAACACGCAATATTTTTTATTTCATATTTTTCCATAACTACAAATACTAAAACTTTACTTTAGATCATCATAATCCTTCAAGAAGTGTAAGGACATTAAATTAGATCAAATTTATGACCAAAATAAGAAAAACAACAAATTAGGATGAGAAAAAGGATGAGATAAAAAAATTTTAGATAAAAAAGGACATTTTTGTTATTTTTTTAATAAAAGAAAATTTGCCAAAAATACTCATAATACTAAAAAAATCATCATCATCATAATATTCAACAATATCATTATCATCATAATCAACAACACTATATAATATTGACAATTTACATAAAACATTTGAAAACATCTACACTTACACAATCATATAAACATACACTATAATAATCATATATACAGTAAAAATAGTGTCGTATAAAAAAAAACAAAAATAAATTACTTTAATTCTTGAATACTAAAACTTATCTGTAATACAAGACTATATAATTTTCCGAATAGGTCTATTCTAAATAGGTCTAAAAAAAACGTATCTAACTCTTAAAGATAACCTCTGCTTTTCCTCAAAAAAAAAAAAGAAAATTTTTATTCCTTCATTATTATATTACGGTAAAAAAAAAAGGACGAAAACATAAGAACAGCACACGAATTTTTTATTCCTAGGATTACGTGACGGACATTTATAGATCATATATACGTGTTCATTTGATAATATTATTAAAAAGTTCACACAAAAAAAAAAAATACGAGCGCAATATATATATAGAGATAGAAAGAGATAGTAGAAAGAGATAGAAACAGATGAGAGTTAGAGGTAAATGAAGAAATTTTGAAAAATAACAAGAAATTTCTATGAGACACATATATGCAATTTATATGAATATGAATTTATTGTATGATGATTTTTTCTTCACTTTCAACTGGTATTTAAAATTATATAACGGTTCGTTTAGTTCTTAGTTCGTTAATATTGAATTCAACTAATTATAGAGATTGGTATACCGGAATAAAAGTATGAATAATAACAGATTCAAGAGATTCATTGCATTTAACGAAAAATTTATTTTTGAAATACTGCAGACAATTTAAGTTGTAACGTACATACTTACGTACATTAATGTCCAATGTAATATATGACATCTAAAAATTTATTGAAAATGTCAAAAGTGACAAATAAATCTCTTTTCGTGATTGTTCTAGACCAGAATTTCATATTCATACTTTTCCAAGACATTTATTTATGAATGCCTAAACAACAGTTGTTTGTATTACTCGAAATAAGGCGGACCTCGCTATCATACATTGGGATGTTTTTATGTATGCGAGGAAAATCTGTAGTTAGGTGTTTTTTGGGATTTGTAAGTTTGTATATGCAGGCTGCAAATTTACTAAACGATACTCTAGATTTTTTATGTCGGTTATTCATGTCATCTTGCTCTCTTCCTTGGGTCTATATAATAGTGTAGTAAGGGTCTATATAATAGTAGTAATTTTGGCATGCTCAATTGTTTGATCGTTTATTTGTGTTAGATGTTGTGTTACAGCAGCATTGACTCTCATCACCTTGGTCATATTAAAATTGAATTTTAGATCAACATTGTCTGGAAAATTTTGTTGTTCGTTTTGTTTAGAAGTTCTAATAAAATCATCATATTGCGGAATTAAGAGCGCAAGAAGCAATATGTTTTCTGCGAAGTTTAGGCGTTCAAGCCTTTGAGTTAAGAAAAAAATATTACTTTATTTTATCTTTAACGAACATACCTCTTTCATTATGTCATCCAGAACTATTTTAAATAGTAAGAATAAACTACTTTTGATTAGAATGTATTACTTCGTTGATCTTTCTGAATAACTGCGACTTGGGCATTAAAATATAGAAATTTTATGATATGTAAAATTTTTAGTGGCACTCCTCTTTTTCTAAGTGGTTTCCACAATACAACACATTTAATGAAGGAAGTGAAAGCCTGTTTTTAAAATCAATGAATACTAGATATAGTGGTGATCTTCATTCTATAGACGGTTCTATTATTATGTGAAATGTATTAGACTGCTCAATACAACATATTCGAGGTCAGAAACCAACTTTGTTCGACATTTAAGTAATAATAAAATTTAATGGTTCTTAATAATGAGCTTCCACTAAGTCGTTATTAAACACTTAATGTTTTATTAATCAAAATTGATTAGTATGACATTTTTAACTATAACCGCTTAATTTAAAAGTCGATTAATTTAAAATCTCTGCTTAAATAAAGTTAATATTTTACTCAAATAAAAATTTTAAAAGCAAAGCCCTAGAAGGTTAAAGACAATCGGTAACAATTAAAAATAAAAAATAGTTTATTCATAAATGACGTAGATTAAATACTTTGTGGATATTATGTAATGTCATAATTTATAGATGTCTCAGTTATAAAAGCATAACCATGACTCGTCCTAAATTTATGCAAACAGATATTAAGTTTTTCTTTATTTTTTATATAATTTTTAATTATGAATTGAAATAATTTTAAGTTTTGTAACAAATCATATAACTATAACGACCAATTAAACTATTTATAATTCTATTAGACCCACAGTGAAAGCCAGAGTCGTATGCAAACAAATAATTTATATATATATATATATATTGTAAATCTATTGTAAAATCTAATATATAAAGAAGAAAATTTGTTTGTTTATTTGTTTGTTTGTTTATTTGTTTGTTTCTTTGTTTGTTTGTCCAGGATTCACGTGAAAACCACTGGTCCGATTGACACCAAATTTTAGAGGAATAATTTTGGGAGTCCGGGGGGTGACATAGGCTATGTCGCATTTTTATAAGTCAGCAGGTTGCGGCTCCAGAGCCGTTTTAAGCTTTTTCGTTTTTTTGATGTCGAGTCGAAACGGTTTGACCGATTCACTTGAAATTTTGCACGAATGTTCTTCTTATTAAACGGAATTAATGGTATAAAGTTGGTTGAAATAAATTAACCCCTTTCGGCCCGGCGGGCTTCCAAAAAATTTTGTGTTTCCGATTTGTGTCCAATTTTACAGGGTGGTTTTGCAGTCAAAAAGAGAGGCTGGCACAAATTTTTGTTGGGTTCGGTTAACCCGTTTGGGCACGAGGGCGCAATGAAGCTTTTTCAATGTTTTTGATGTCGAGCCGAAACAGTTTGACCGATTGACTTGAAATTTTGCACAAATCTTCCTCTTAGCAAACGGAATTAGTTGTATAAAGATGGTTCGAAAATATTAACCCATTTCGGTCCGGCGGGCTTCCAAAAAATTATTTGTTTCCGATTTGTGTCCAATTTTACAGGGTGGTTTTGCAGTCGAAAAGAAAGGCTGGCACAAATTTTTGTTGGGTTTGGTTAACCCGTTTGGGCTCGATAGCCCAATGAAGCTTTTTCAATGTTTTTGATGTCGAGTCAAAACGGTTTGACTGATTGACTTGAAATTTTGTACAAATGTTCCTCTTAGCAACCGCAATTAGTTGTATAATTTTGGTTGGATTAATTTAACCCATTTCGACGTGGCGGGCTTCCAAAAAATTTTGTATTTCCGATTTGTGTCCAATTTTACAAGGTGGTTTCGCAGTCGACAATAGAGTCTGGCACAAATTTTTGTTGAGTTCGGTTAACCCGTTTGGGCACGAGGGCGCAAAAAAGCTTTTTCAATGTTTTTGATTTCGAATCAAAACCGTTTGATAAATTGACTTGTAATTTTGCACAAATGTTCCTCTTAGCAACCGCAATTAGTTGTATAAATTTGGTTGGAATAATTTAACCCATTTCGGCCTGGCGGACTTTCAAAAAATTTTGTGTTTTCGATTTGTGTCCAATTTTACAGGTTGATTTTGCAGTCTAAAGAGAGGCTGCAAAAAGTTTTAGTTAATTCGATTAACCCGTTTTCCACGACGACGCCATGAAGTTTTCTATAAATTTTATTTTCTTATACGATTAAAAGTATTTTATTGAAAATTTTGTACCAACATTTTAATTAAAACCCACATGGTTAATTTGGTTTTGACCTGTTTGTGCGTTTTGAACAAAGATTCAATGAAATTTTCAGTTTTCTTCAAATGAAATCTAAAAATCAAAAAATTCAATTTCTTATATATATACAATATTTTAAAACAGTTTTTCCAAAAAATAAGCCTACATTTCTCTCATCAAATCATAAAAAAACGAGGAAGAGCGTATTACAACTTTCAGGTGAGTACTAAACAAAATACAGGTTGAAAAGCAAATTTTTAAATCTTTTCTAAACCATCGACTATATTTTATTCAAACGTTGGCAATTCAAGATAACTACTATTGACATAGTATAATGACATAATGGCAAACTTAGTATCCCCATTTGACCAATAGTCATTTTAATTCAGTTAACATTATTCGCCGGGAACCTAACATCCTCAACTCTATCGTCAAGGAGCACCAAATTCTCAAGAAGCACCATGTATAGAAAAATTAGAGATAATCGTTCAAACTGTTTTTTAAAGTTTTTGTTTCGCAATCGGTTAAAAGAACTCGACAAAACATTTTTTTAAGCATTCCCCTAATTCAAAGAAGTTGTACCTACTTTCAGAAATTGGACGTAATTTACTTAAAAATTTTTTTTTGAACAATCGTCGGGTCGACAGGGGTTAACAATTTCCAAGTCTGTTAGTAAATTGAACTTCATTTTCAAAGAAGAACACATATACAAAATTTGAAGTTAATCGGTTAAATAATTTCTAATATATATAACAAAGCAACGAAAAAACCTATAAAAAGCTATTGGGCCACGATGGGTTAACGGAACTCTACAAATATTTTTTGTGGCTTCATTTATAAGCAAAGTAGTATTTCAAAAAATTGGCTGAAGCTTGCGTTTTTACAATTTGCAAGCTTCCGGGCAACGCCGGGTAAATCTGCTAGTTTATTATAAAGAAACAAAGAAAAAAAAAAAAATTTAAGATAATTGAAAAATACAAGAGATTCCCAAAGTCTAAAATATTAATAGCATCAGAGCATTCAATAACATACCAATTCTTGTATTTTACTTTACTAATATTTTGATTAACTTAATTATTATGAATTTTGAATGTGTCAATATTTTGCAGAGATTCTTTCCATTTTAATTAAGTATAGAATAGCTCACATAAATCATACCACCATAAAAATAGAAGTTTCACTTTCCATTTTTAACCTGATTTTCAATTACCTGTTGCCTATGACAAGTGACACAATGACATTTTTCAAGGACAAATTTGTCTTATTTCTTGTCTAATATAACTTTGAATTTCAACACGTCAAATTAATTTTATTTTTAAATTAACTCCGGTGCTTAAATCTCCTTCATCATTTTCTTAATCTTTATCTTATAGTAATTCAAAAAAAAAAAATTTAATATAATAAAATGAAATAGAAATACTATGAATACTAAAATATTTTTATAACATACTCGCATATTTTATTTACTAATATTAAGTATTTGTCTTTGTACAAGTTTTACTCATTCTTATGGAACCCTACTCGCTCACTCTTAACAAATGATACAAGTACTTTTATATAGGTATGTATATGTATGCAGTTATGTTTATAGACAAATTTTTACTGTAAAATAAGAAAAGATCTCTGCATTTTCCATCAACCTTATTTTGTTAAAAGGCATAAAAACAAGTGTTTTTTTTTAAGGCATTTTTAAATGACAAGTGAAAGCGTTCTGTTTCGTTTTTTTTCACTTTAGTTTGAAAGAGAGAAAAAATAAAAAAAAAACATAAAAGCATAAAAAATATGGGTAACAGGATTAGTACAAGGATAAGTTACAATACAGAGGGTTTTTTCATTTTTTGACATCCTTTTTGGATTATTTTTGCGTACATAAATAATCTTAAAAATAATATTTTTATATTTTTTTTTTTTTTTTAACTTTGGAAAAATTATTTTGTTTTTCCAGGGTTTGAACTCAGAACTACTAAAAAAGATTCTTGGAGATTCTTTTCTTCGTAGTCATTTGCAATTCGTTAAATGTTGTTCTAAAATCAAGTTATAGAATCGTTCAGCTTCAATAAAGATCGATGTTATGATGTAAGAGTTAATAGTTTAGTTAATCTATTCCTGAACCTTGGAACACCCTTTTTCTAACTTTAAATGAAACTCTTTAAAATTATTGGAGAAATGAAAGTTAAAAGTTTTTTCTGTATGCCAGCACAACTGTAGGAATGAATTTCATTTTTTAGAATAATATAACAACTTAGGTTAGGACCATGATGTTGGAGAAGTGAAATGTAAGGAGAAATATCATAATTAGCAAGAATTGAAGGGAAGATAAAATTATTTAACGCCTGGGGAGAACAGTCGTTAGAATGCTGACCTTTCATGCAAAAGGCCCGTGTTCGAATTGTGAAAGTTGGAAAAAACGTTTATGTGGCTATCGTCTCGACTCAGCTACTTAAGTTTTTTTTTATTTTTTATATAATTTTTAATTATGAATTGAAATAACTTTAAGTTTTGTAACAAATCATATAACTACGGCGACCAACTAAACTATTTATAATTCTATTAGACCCACAGTTTCAAGTTAATATTCGCCATTGGTTTGAAGTTAATAGCTTTATCAATAATTATTTATCTTTAATAAAAAATTCATTAATATGACAAATATAAATAAATAATTTAATTGAATAATATAACTCACAGATATAGCTGAATACCATATAACTCCAAATACAAAAATATTACAACATAAAAAATTAGAATTATATCTATTGAAAATCTAACACTTTTCTACACGTTATAAGCCTAGTACTATCTCATGTTTAAATTGTATGTGCGAAATTCAATAAGATCAGTTCTAATAACAAAAATAAAATATGAACTCCTGTTCCAACATATTGTATTTATGGGTTAGGCAGGTTTTTTAGACTAACAGTTGAACAGTTAACACTTAAAAATACATAAGACCGAAGACGAAGAGATCTATATTATTTTTTTAAAAGTAGCAGATTCTAAGATGAAGCATTTTTCCCTCGTTGACAGTACGTCAGATGACAGCATTTTTTAGCCGTTCTCCCAGTAAATGTGTTTTTCACATTAATCTTGAGTCATAAAGAAATTGCTGAAAATGATACTTAAAGTGCAATAGTGATTAATTCTTTGGAGGCAGGCATAAATGATTTTAACTCAAAAGAGCATGAAGCAATTCCTACAATATAATGTAGAAATAGACTCTTAATCTTTAATAATCGTGCAGTTTCTTAAGCACTGCCTCGGTAATATTTTAACTGTTAGCACTTAATGATGATTGTGTATCGTCTTCAAATCTCTAAATAGAACACTCTTCAATTTTAATGTATAAAATAATTACCCATGAATATTCAGTACGAATAAATGGTTCCTTAAAATCAAAATATCATTATAATAAATTGAAATGCCTTTAATAACGGTTTCTCAACAAATTAACGGTTTCTAACTTTTAAAAATGCCGAATAAATGTGTTTCGGATTTAATTTAAAGCTTTTTTGTATTTTTTGCATTTTAAATTAAACATCGCTCCGGCACTGATTGTTTAACAGTTTTTACATTACACATAGTTACAAATGTTTCCGTACTCAAGTACAGTTACAATAATTTGATAAAAAAAAAAAACTAAAACTTAAAAAAACAAAAAAAAGCATAAAAAAAAATAAAATTAGAATAGGATCATAAAATTTCATCTTAATAGAATATTTATAACCAAAAGACGGTTATAATTAGGGTCAAGTTTTTTTAATTAAACTTTTTTTGAAATAAAAAAAAAAATAAAAAAATCAAAACTTTTTTAATTGTTAAATTAAAACCACATTTAAATCCTGTTTGTAAAATTTTTTTTGATTAAAGGGATAACAATTTGGTTGTTTTTGTTATAAGAATATTTAGGTCAGGACATGGAATTAATAAGACAAGATTGAATATAAGATTAATACATAAAAATTAAAATTTGATTTATATTAGGTATACTGTGCTACTTATGCATACATGTCAGTCATAAATTAATTAAAGTTTTTTGAAACAAAAAAAAACAAAACTTGTTGAACTTTTTAAAAAAATAATTTGTTTTTTTGGAACGTGTTACAATAAATGTCTAAAATTTAATCCCGAAAAATGTTTTAATTATTTTTATCCTTTTGTGGAATTTTTTATTTTGATTTTTTTATTTTATTTTTTTATTTGAGCTTTTTTTATTATAGAAGAAAAGGTCCGTCCTCAAAAACTTTTTCCATTTTGTCGAAAAAATATGTCGCGAGAGTCGCATATAAAACACAAGACTTTTCGAGAAATCTCTAATTCTACCCGTCAGAAGGGGTTTACATTTTATGATGGTTACCCGTGAAGAATAGCTTTCATAAAGTGATGGGAGTCTAGAGATTCTAAGAATTTCGGAAACGTCAAGTTCTAATAATTTATCAAATACTCAACCGATTTAATTGAAATTTAGTATGATGATTTTTTTTAGGCAAAATAAATAACATCTTCGAAAATCACCCAAATTGGACCGCAGGTTCGGGAAGCACCTGTATTAATTGACCAAACTTTACAACATATATTAACAGACTTTAGAAACTTTATTATTCAAACAACAATATGCAAGATCAATTCTTCATGGATTTATTTCTACGTTTTTAGCACCTTTTTCAAATATTTTAAAAAAACATGCGCCTATAGGGTTTCACCATGTCCGGCCTCCGTCGTTCCTTTATATTTACAAAAACTTTTACATTTTTTAAAAAAAATTTAACTGTGGGTTGATATTGCAAAAAAGATAATTTCAAGGTAGAGGTTTTTTTGTAGCCCCACCCATTACGATACTACAGCCCCCCTGCGTTGAAGAAATCTCTTTATTTAAATTGTTATAACTATAATTTTAATAGGCATATTTTCAATCTGAAAACGGTAAAAGACAACTGTCTTTATAAGCAAAAGTATAGGCAAAAGTTTGAAAGGCAAATTTATAGGGTTGTCATACGTTACTAAAATTTACCGTTATGCACAACTCAATTTTTGCAAAAATTTTCTGCCTTCATATTTTTTAAACAGCCCGAGCTGGAGACTAGAAATTTTGGAAGAAATCAAATTTTCCGCCCCTTGTTTAGGAGCTGCAAGGGGCCGAAAATTGAAATTTAGTTATTTTAAAGCAACTTTAATTATTGCTTTAAATAACTGTATTTTTTCCAAGTTAACTACGATTTCATTTCTATTTAATTGGAAAAATTCATTTAATTAAATTAGGTAAAGATTGAAATATATATGTATGTATAAGTATTAAAAATAATTAGCATAGTTTACTTTTGTTAAAAGGAATATTAGCACTTATACTTCCTGCAATATAATTATAAATTGAATAAAGAGGAATATTTAAGTTACTATCAAAATAAAGGGTTAAATTAAAAAAAAAAACAGGATGTATATGTAGCAGTTAACTGTACTTGAAATGCTTTATTAGTCCGATTATCTAATTATTAATTCAGTCAAATATTCAGGCAAATGGAAACAAACATCAAATGGTGAACTGACCCTCTGAAATGTTTTGTTTAGTTTAAGCTTGTGCTAAAGAAATGAATTCTCAAGAAAGTTTATTAACATTCAACAAGTTATTCAAATTCAAAAACAAATTAATTTAAGAAAATTTGAATTATATTCAGAATAGATATTTTATTCAAGTTTCAATCTGATTAAATTTAATAACTATTTTTGAATATTATACAAATAATTACTAGAACATGGTGGTTTTGCTCTCATTTTTTTCTAAAATGTTCCATTTTGTATCAAAAGCATAACATTTAATATATATATATATAATATATATATCACGTTCTGCAAATTTTTTAAATAATATTAAAAAAATTGTATAGGTACCTAATTTTTAAATAAATAATAAAATAGTAAAATTTAACTATTTGTTCTGATGTTTGTTTTCCTCATGAATTTAATACAAAATTTATATTTTGCTTTTTTAACGGTACTTTATTAAAAAAAAAACCTCTATACAAAAGAAAAACTGTATTTTTTTTTTGTATATATATATTTTGTATACGGGATATTTTTAACAATTTTTTAAACAGTTTTTTTGACACTTAAAAATTTGTTTATACCACTTTTTATGTTCTTGTCTTGTTTCCTTCGCGTTTGTTACAATTTTTTGTTTATTCCTTTAATCTTTTATTTTCCTTCTCTTTCATTCATAGATTATTTTTTTAAATTTTATTATGTCTTTTGTTGTTGGTGTATTTGTTACTATTTGGGATGTAGTTTATAGCCCTGTATTTTGTTTATGCACATTTTGTGGGAAGGTGAAATAAAGTCGAACGAAAAAAAGTCGAATCGGCAGTATTACAAAAACAATGGAAATAAAGTCGAATATAAAAAATCTAATAAAAAATTAATAAAAAAAATTCCGAAAAAAGGAGAGTGCCCTGATTTTGTATCCAACTCTTAAAACCCAGAATTTCGAAAAAATCCTTTTACAGAATATTTATAAATTAAGAGGGATCTTGTAGTTGATTGTTAAATTTGATTTACCTCTCTTTTTCGGAACATTTATACATCTCTAAGTACGAGATTGTCTATACATTAGATGTGAATTCAAATCAGGCTTTAAATAATTTATAATCGGGAGGTTTCAGGACAGTTGCATAACAAGATAACCTGATCTAGTTAAAACTCTTTGGAATTGTATTTCGAAAGAATTTGTAGAAGAATGTTATAGTTTCTTACAAAATCAAAGTTCTAATAACGTGTTTAGTGGGGGTTTTAAAGCAGAATTTCACATTCACAATTTTTGGAAATAGGATAGAACTGCCAATACGACTTTATTTTCATTGTTTTTAGTAATAAAGTCGATTCGACTTTATTTAACTTCCCCCCATTTAGTTTACATTTACTGTATACTTGATTTTTTCCTGAAAATTACTGATGTTTATCCAGATTTGGCATCAAAAAATAGAATAAAAAATAAAAATAAAAATGAAACAGTGTAGTGGTACACGTTAAAAAGTATTTTCGAATTTTTAATAGTGTTTTTGACAACACAAAAATATTTTCTTATTTTAATTCATTTTTTTTTTTTTTTTGTTTTTCTCTTTTATGTTTTTCCTGTTATTTAATATAAAGTGTTTTTTTATATATATATATATTTCACTTTTATGTTTCTTTTATGTTTTTATGTAATTGTTTTTATCTTTTTGGTTTTTTCGGTTTTATGTGTTCGTGATTGAGCTGATTATATGCTGTTTTGTTCACCCTGATTGTTGGTCTTTCATGTTGCTTTTTTTTTTAAGAATTCATATCCGTTACCATTATATACCCGTATCCGTTACAAATAAAAACAATATAACGGGATAAAATAAAAAAGAAATAAAAGAGATGATAAAAACAAGAGGTTTGTTTTAATTTTCACCGTAATTAGAATTGTAGTAGTTTAAAATGGTAGATGATGTATGATGTGATAGAATATTTTATCTTTTGTATTGATTTATTTTTAGAGCTTTATTTTAATATTTAAATAAATAAATCTAGACATATTTATCAACCATATCAACCTTTTTTTTTTTATTCCTTTTCCACTTATTTAAGGAGTATAGGGCATTCACCAAGTTTTTATTTTAAACTAGGCTTCAGTTTCTTTAATCATAATATTCACTAAGCCGTTGATTACTCGGCTGTAGCTATTGTATAAGGTTATGAAATATGAATGCACAAATGTTAACTTTGTGCGCCATCTATAATCTTACACAAGAATTATTTATATATTTTTTATTAAATCTTATTTTATATTACGATATAAACTATTACGATATAATTATGCAATTTTACGATATTTTGTTTATTAGATATAATCTGACCGGGGTTTGAACTCGAAGGTATCTTGAACATGAAAGGCGGCGTCCTTACCACTACGCCATTGGTCAGATACGAAATTACCAAATCAACCAACCCACTCTAATTTATGAATGACAGAATCGTCAAACTATTAAAAACAAGATAAAAAAAAAGAGAATAACAAAGTTGGACAATTAATTGTTAGCTTCGGCTTAAAATTATAAGACTTATTTGAGTCTGAATATATAATGTGAATTTCTTAAAACTGGAAATAATTCTTTGAGTTATTTAATATGTAATCCAAAATTATCTTATGAACAATCACAATGAATCAAGAACTCTTTGATAATTAACATATTCGAAATTACAAAAGAATTTTTAATTAATTTTCTGATATAATCGAAAACATTCATTGAGTATGTTCAAAATAAATACTGGGGTTTAGAGTTTAAACACTTTTTCTTGGATTTCATTCTGTTTAATAAAAGTAAAAGGTTTTACAATTATTTATGAATTACAATTTAATCAAAATTAATTTTTAAATTTTTCCAATTAACGTAGGTCAGAACTTATTTTAAGAGTCTCAGATATTTAACTGTTTAATATTTTCTTCGAGAGAATATTTTAATGAAAATTTTATTTGTTTATATCTTAATCAATGAACCAACGTATTTATCATATTGTATATTACCTTTCGGGTTCCAACCCTGCTCAGATCATAATCAACACAAAAAATATAAATAATATAAAGCTGACTTACCTCGTTTACCACAGTGTATCTAATTTGTGTTGATATATCTAAACAAATAAAAAAAAAATATAATATTGCGCCTTGGCGTATGCAATTTACCGTTTGTTAATTATTTTTCAACAGTTGTTGCAAAACTATTCTTCAAAATGATGGATAATTGATATTTAAATAATTTCCAACAGAATTATATAGATAGACAATTTCTTAAATTAAAAAAAAGTATTTTCATCTATTTACTTAGATTTTTGAGTAAATTAAATATAAATGAAAAAGCACTGTAATTGCATAAAAATAAAAAAATAAACAAACTTGTTATTGCAAGAGGTAATTTTTAATATTTTTTCAACTTTTCTATTAAACTTTAAAGAACTTTTTTTTTTTATTGTTATTTCAAAATAGCAGAAAATGCTTAAAAATAAAATATATTATATATTATATATAAAAATCATTTAAAAAAACTACTAACATTAGAATTACGTAAAAGACTTTGTGTGTACATGTATATAACATTGTATGTGTTAAATATCCGGAAAATATTTTTTATTATAATTTTATTTATTTTTATTTTTTTTTTCTTTTTTTTTCATTTTTTTGTAGGAAAACCAAGGGGCGATAGTGACACTTTTAAAACGAGTATGTATTAAAAGTTGATAAAATAAAAAAAAAATAAAAAATAATCATCAAAAATAAAATTTTATATTTTAATTTTTCAATGTGAAAATATTATGACATTTTTACATAATTTTGTTAAAATGTCAAGTTGAAATTTTACTAATATAATAAAAAATGTCTAATGTTTTGATGGACATACTGATCTTTGTGCACTGATTCAAATCATTATACTCATATCATTAATAAAAGTACAATATTCATTATTCACAAAAATTATTAAAAATACAAAATCATTTAAAATGCTGTCTTCTTGTATAAAATGTTGCCATTTTCATTTAAAATACATTAAAATCATTTTGTATATTACATATATAGGTACTAATTTTTCCCTACTAATATTTTCCTTTCTCTTAAATTTTTTCAAACAAATTGAATTATATATTATATATTAAACTCAGTGAAATATATATTATATGTATGTATTTACATACAATAATATATTTTAGATTAATATTAAATTTATTATTATGTAAGTATTAAAATATCATTTAAGTACCTATTCAAAATTTGCACTAAATAGAAACACCTATATAATAATTACACAAGAAGGGAATTTTAAGAATTTTTAAGGAAATTTTTAAAAGGAAATTTTATTCTCATCTACATTTATTCATTGATTATTCATTATCCGATTAATATTGATATCATCATAATTCGTGTTTTTTCAAAATTATTAAATTATGATAATTGATGAATGAAAAAAAATACGCAAAAAAAATTCAAAACGATTTTAATTATTAGTACAAAAGTATTTGCGAATTTAAAAGATTTTTTTTTTTTAATTTTTAATCGAAAATCAAAGCCTACTTTGATTGTTTTAAAGTATTTTTTTTTAAATTAAAATGGTGTCAACATGATTTTTTTCAGTTTTTATTTAAAACATTTATTTTGAATAAAAGTTCTAATATCATCTATAGTATTGCATATTGATGTTCACAATTTATTATTATACATAACACTTTTTAAGTTTATGAAATAAGGTTTAATTATAAAATTTTTTTTTGTTTAATTTATTAAACAAGGTCAAACATTAAGAAAAGTATTTTTTCCTTTCAGAACCTAGTTTTGCTCCTTGCCAATTGTATATACTGCAATTTCTCTAGCAACGAATTTTACGAATTTGAAAATTCAGATTTTATCAGAACTTAAACAGAAACCACCATCGGAAAGAACAAATACCAAAAATTTAGTTTATACGGAAGTTCTTTTGTAACACTTTTATATTTCTCAATAAGGCTTTTAATATAACATAGGTGAGTAGGCATGCTGATGAAATCTTTTTCCAAAAGTGCGCCTTTTATACTACCGCTAGGTAGTAAGGAAAGGGGCAACAAAATGCAAGATAATGTATTTTAAAAAAAATTAAACTCAGCGACTCTCCTAGTTTTTAGAATACCTGTATAGAAACAAATAATGTGGAGCGATGAGTTTAGGTTTGAGGTGTCTATAATGGGGGATGGTAAAAAAAAATTACAAATACACATAAAGAAGCATTACACTATTTACATAGACAATCCAAATATCAGATTGTTGAAAATTTCTAGGGTCGGTTATAATTTCAGGACTTATGTCAAACAACAGAGAAGAAAGTCTTTGCTTAGTAAATGGAATTGTACAGAAATTTACTGAAAACCCAGGTTTTCCACCTATTCCATGATTAGCAGTTGCTGTTGATGAATATTTATATTTCTTCAAGTTGGCGGAGCTTGTCGTACTTCCGGCAAAAATTATGAAATGCCTTTCGGAAAGGATTATGCCAGTTCTCGAATGGTCTTTTAGCAACCTAGATATGAGTTGCAATGAAACTTAATTAGGAATAGTGAAAAAACGATTGTTTCTACAATTCTAAAGTGATTAAAGAAAATTGTTCTGAACATTAACAATACCATGAATAAAAATCATGAATTTAAATAAAAACTTGGCAACCTTGACATCTTTTAGGAGTCTAAAAACCCATGATTCCTCTAACTATATTAACAATAATGCGTATACATTTTAAAAAATTCGTATGAAGTATATTGCAGTTGAAAAAAGTTTATACTTAAGTTATTTTATTAGTATTTACGCAACCTTGCTTCAAGCATATGTTATAATTAGTTAGTTAGAATGAGTGTTCATACTATTGTTTTGTTGTCTTTGGTAAAATGTACATTAAAAAATTTTGCTTAATACATTTTAATGAGTTTGAGTAGCTACATAATCTAATGGTTAATTTTTAATTTATTTTGTATAAAATTTATTTTGTGGTAAACAAATTGTGCTATAAACAAATCTTTATTTTGCCAATTTGTTTCATTATACCCGTGCATACATATATGAAACTTCGGGTATATTAAAATTACTCCTCCGTTTGTAACGCATCGAAATATAAGAGCTAGATATAGTGTCAAGGGTACGTATCGAATCAGCATCGAAAAGTGAATCGATCTAGCTATGTGTGTCCGTCCGTCCGTCAGCACGATAACTCAAAAACTATAAGAGCTAGAGTTCTGAAACTTTCACAAAGTAATTTTTAGACAATTTGTAGGTTCCCTATTGTTTTTGGTTAAAATCGGAGAAAGGCTTCGGGTAGCTGCCATACAAATTTTTCGATATTTTATGAGTATTTTTAAAATTAATAACGAAATAGAAACCAAAAAATATAAAAACAAACAAATTGTTGTTTAATTATTAATCGATTCATGGTGTAGTGGTTAGGACATGTTACTTGTAACAAAAATATTTCGGTTCGAATGCAGGCTAAGGAAAATTTTTTTTTTTTTTTAAATTCATTTTTTTTTATCTATTTTTTTTTTAATAAAATATATGTATTTATTTTATGTTTGAAAAAATTGTATCAAACAATTGATACCATCGCAACTATAATAATTTAAAAAAAAAATTGAGATGAATATAAGGTCGATGGCTTAGTGGTTAAGACGTCGACATTTTAATTGGAAAGTGTGGGTTCGAATCTCGTTGAGAACATATTTTTTTTTTAAATTCATCTTTTTTTTTTAATTAATTTTTTTTTTAATAATTTTTTTTCAATTAAATATAAAAAAACAAATATTTTGAATTTTCTGTCAAACAGTTCAATTGCAATATAAGAATTTCTTATATATTTAATACACGCACGGGTATCTAAAAGTTGACAAGGGCAACTATAATCTTCCTCGTTTTTTTTTTAACATTAATCAAACTTTGGAATCTCTTGCACAAATCATCAAAAGTATCATAACAAGGCTTCTCAGGGTATTAAGTGATTTTCATAATTACAACAAATAATTTAAGCCAACTTCTTTTAAAACAAAACTTTGGGTAAGATATGAAAAAAGGGGTGTAGTCTTGGCTAAGGGAAAAAGGAACTGCAAATAAAGTTGAATAGTAGGGAAAACTTTTTAGGGCAAAAGTTCATTTTAATTCGTTGCAAATTGTAAATTTTATTCCGAAATTAGTCTTTGTTTAAGTATTTATCTTAAACACTTTGTAAGGAAGTATATTTTATATTCTAGGATCTCTCACTATAAATGAATTGTCATAATCAGTTTGAACCACCTAGGTATTTCTGCAGTGAAGTACTTGTCGCCTCTGGGTTATAACGCTTGTATATTGTTTGAAGGGATACATTATTGAACTCAATTGAATACAACTAGTGTTATTTCTAAAATATATCTGTATAAAGAGTTTATGCTCTAATATTTAAACTAATATGACAAGGGGATTGAAGGTTCCTTGGCGGTAGGCACATGCGAATTGTGCGATTTCAAATTGATAAAGCTCTTTTGCGTCTTAACCTAAATTGTATAAGGACTTACGACTTAAATTATATTAGGACTAAATTTTAAGGACTTCAAAGGAAAAAATAATTACATTATAAATATTTAATTTCCAATTAGGTTTCAAAAATATGTTTATTTTATTAAAATAATATATAAAAATATTTTATTTTAACAAAAGTTCACGAGAAGGATGGAAAACCTTAAAAGACAACATGCAGAGTACCAAAACTATATTCCTTCGGCTATTAAATGACTTTCATTACCCGAAAGCTCATCCTTTTGTAACCTTTCGGTTTAAAATACTGGTTTCACTTGCAGTTTGAGTGCTGGAGATCACGAAACTAAAACTGCGTAGGATATAGAGTTTATTTACACTTAAAACAAATTATTTATTCTATACGACTTGCTTTGAAACAATTAATGGGATTTTGTTTTTTTTTAGAATAATATCAAATTAATACAATGACTAAATTAAAGCACACTTCATATAGATCAATATTGACATTCATTTTGTTATAATAATAATAATAATAATGGAAGTAATAAAGTTTCCAAAAATTGCCAAAAAAAAAACCATTATTATCACCAATAGTTTTCTTATGTAACACTTCAAATTTATCAATTTAAGTTTTCTGTAGTAGGACTTAAAGAAAATACCAAGTGTTGTATTAATAATCTTACAAAATAATAATTTAATGTGACAATTTTTGTGTAGGCGTTGATATGTTGTACAGTTATTTTAGGTAGGTACCACAATAACTATAAAATTAAAAATAAAAGTGAGGGATGGATAATAATAAAATAAACCAGTATAAATACACAATTTCAATGTTTGTTGTCATCTTTCAATGCTTTTAATTTTATTTTCGAAATTTTTATTCTTGTGGTAATTTTCAGACTTATTGTGTAAAAATAAATTCTATAAATATTATACATATACATACATATTTATATACATATATACATAATTATATATATTAAATTTCATATTTTGATCTTATACCAAATGTCATTTTGTAAAATATTTACTGTAAAATTAAAGAAGGATACCGTATACAAACGATTTTTACGTATGTATGTGTGTTAAAAAAAATTGTCCCAAAAAAATAACAAAAAAAATTTACGCATAAAACGTTACAAAAATATTTAATAAAGTCACGTTTTTACTCATGTCACATCATAGCAATCATTTAGAATAGACGAAATAAAAATAATAAAAAAAAAAAAAAAAAAAAATAAAAATAAAATAAATAAAAATAAAAAAAAACTGTAGAAAAAAATTTAATATAAACAAATTAGTATGACTTTTAAGCGTTATTTTAATTACAGTATAGTAATCATTAGATATTTTGTATTTGTTTTTGTGAAATGTGACATTTACAAAATATTTCAGGGTTGTACAAAACTCAAATTTTGAGATCGTTTTTTGAGTAATTTTATGAGTAAATTAAGCGGACTTGAGTTGATTTTGTGAAATGAGTATTTTAAATTATGATTCTAGATAAATCTTAACTAATTTTCTTAAATTTAGCAACCTTAAAGCAATATACATGCGCATACACAGATTGAACCAAGAGTTGAATTGAGTTGAAGAGTTTTCAAGTTTAAAATCGCGATAATTTTTTTATTATTTTCACTGCAGGAATCGCTGCTTGTGTTATTCTTGGTTTAAATTCAGAATTATTACTGATTTATGTCAATTCTGCAATTTAAAACTATAGTGATTTTTAAAATTTTATTATTTCGAATAAAGTGGTTCAATGGATAATTATTTTTACATAAACTTGCATTTAAGTAAAATAAAATGCCATTATTTGACTGATTGCTCAGTAGTTAAAGTGGCAGCTTTACAATCGAAAAATCTCGGGTTCAAACCCTGGTCGGATCATATTTAATAAAAATACATAGTGTATAATTACAATAGTTTAATAAGAAGCCCAAATGCCAACTAGGCAAAGGACTAATATGATCTCATGTAATATTTACTATTGTCCTGGTACTAATAACAAATTCAACAGATATATTTAATAGTACTAAATAACTACTAGCTTTCAAAATTATGTTGTACTTGTATGGATCGAATTTCAGAAAATGCAACTAATATTTTTAATAAATGATTTTTAATAATATTTTTTTTAATAATGATTTCTTCATTTTTTGATTAAGATTTCTCTAAAAATTGAATAGAGTGTTCGTATGATCTGTTTTGATAATTTTTAGTTTCACAAAAATTTTACTGAGCCAAATCCACCAGAGTCAAAATCTTCAAATACCACTTTCTTTTCAACACCTCGATTTTTTTTTTAACAGAATATTAAAATTATACCTAGTATCTTTGGGAATTCTAAATTAATTAAGTTTGAAGGTTGCTTTATTCTAGAGATTTATTTATTATAGAGATAAGATAAGATTATATAAGAGATAAGTTCCTAAAACAATTATTCCTTCAAATCGTATATACAAATAAAAAATGGTAAAAGAAAGTTGACACAGTTCTTAAGGTATTAAGTAAAAAAATTTATAAGAGCATTATTAACTCAGACTCAAGAGTTTAATAAATTAGGGTAAAAACTTTTTAATAAATTTTCCACTCTTGGTTATTTTTTTTTAACTTCTTTGAGCCACAGTGACCTCATTCAATCACTATGAATTAAAGTGAGTTTTATACTTTTTCCGGCTCCTGATGAATATACTTTCTAGTCTAGGGTTTAGTCGCTTTTTATTATGCCCAAAGAAACTACCAACAAACAACCATTTTTATAATTAAACACTTTACAAAAAAACAGTTGGACCAACATAAAATTAGAATTCATAAAATATTGAAAAAAAAAACCGACTGAATAAATAAGAAAATAAAACCAAAAATTAAATAACAGTACTTTTCTTATATTTATGAGAGCATATTATTATTTTCGTAAATATATCTGAAAGTATTTTTATTTTTTTTTTTTCTTTTTATATTACTTTTAAATATCCCTACCACATATAAAATAAAGTGGTGGGGATGGAATCAACAACGTCCTATAATATTTTTTTAACACACTAAGTGTTATTGGTTATAATTTTATTTTTCATATTTTGTATATGAAAAATATTATACACATACACATATATATACATATGTGCAAAATAAACAGATGTGATGAAAATATGAATTTCATACCATTTCCATCTTAACTTTTGATATATTATACAATATCATCATAATTATATATGTAGCTTTACTTTATTAAGTTTAAAAAATTATTTTTATCGATTTTGGTAATTTTTTAAATAAATTTTTTTTAAAAAAAAGTTCAAAACTGATTTGGTGTCAGAAAAAATAAAAAAACTTTAAAATTATTAAATTAAAAAATTGATTTTTTAAAGTTTAAGTTTAAATTTTGTTATTTTTTGAATTCTTTAATCAACAAATTCAAATCAAATTTTCTGATTTAGAATTTGAATAAATTATTTTCTATTGTGAATTTTGGTAAATTAGGTTATGATTTTCTGAATAATATTTAGGAGGTATTTTGTCAACTGTGCCTAATAAAATAGAAATTTTTTTGTGTATATATGTAATAAATATAAACTAATGGGGTCCAGTGGTGTAGTGGTTAGGCATTTGACTTATTGACCGAGGAAGTTTACAAGTTATAAAATATTTAATAGAATATTAACAAAATAGTAATACCTATTTCTTATTAGTTAATAGAAAGTATATTAGAATTGGGATGCATAACCGACTTGAGGCCTAGATATTACGATGGCAATTTCTATTTTCCATATCAAAAAACAACAAATATGAATTATATTTTTAAAAAAAATAAGTATTGTAAAGATTTTTAAAATATCCCTAAAGGTATGCAATTTGTCAATTGTTAATTTTTCTAACATGCTAGACGTTGCGCCAATTTTTTAATTAGAGTAGGTTAGTTAAGTTAGGTTAAGTTTAAATTAAAAAAATTAATAGTTATTGGTTTTTTATGTTCCTAGTTTCTCCAATATTTATAAGAATAATATTAAGTTTATAAATCAAATAAATCCTAAATATTAAAATAAAATACCGATTTACATTAATATAAAAATTTCATTAATAATTCAAATGTTAAGCATAAAATACAAAATTTTCCATAATTTCTACAATTTAAGATATTTGTAAGATTTATAAAGGGATAAATAAAATTTAAAATAAAAAAAAAACAAAGCCACTGAAATAAAGTCAAAAGAAATTTTTAAAATATCCCTAAAATTATGCAATTTGTTCATAGTTAGGCTACAGAAACAAAGTCATAAAGCACTTGCTTAATAATACATCTGATTCAATTAAACTTATTTTATTTCATCTTTTGAAACACTGTAAGTGTACCACCAAATATTGTACCTAAATACACAAAAATTTTTGAAGTAAAAGTTGTATTTATACATCTACTAACTACTGAATGGGATCCACAAACTTCTCACCAAAATGTAGAAAAAAAGTTCGAACATTTAAACAAATTTAAAGTGAAACTCCTTGAGAAATGAAAAAGTCAATCTATTTTTTTTATTTAACTGTTACTTAAAGAACCCTGAAGGGAAATACAAAATTCAAGAACTTCCTTAATTAGGACCTTCACTTTAAATTATTAAGAATTCCAAAACTATTAACTAAAAATGCTAATTTAAAAGACTCGCTGGTTTTTCAACTTTTACTACCCCTTAAATAGCAATTCATAAAGTTTACAGTTAAAAATAATAAATTTTAGTAAAAATACTGCTTGGTACATTGTTTTAACTCACAAAATTAAAGTGCTATTACTGTAAAATCGTTTTTTAATTACCTTAAACTTAAGTATTGCCCAGTTTAACAACTATTCAACCTTAGTTCACTGGTAAAAGACGGATAACATTTACTTCTCAAAAATTATAATAAACACTTTAAAGATTAAACTTATAAACATAAATAACCTGATGTACAAAGCTTTTAAAAAATTTTCTTTTTAATTCCATAAATCTGTGGAAAAAATGTCACGTTATTGCAATAGAATAACCATTCACTATCATTTAATAACTACCATTTAAAAATAAGAAACATAAAAAGATCTATAGATACATTAGTAGGATTAAAAAATAACCAAAAAAATAAGAAAAAAAGAAAATGTATTTTGGCTTACATCACGTCATCGTAATCATCATCTACATTTAACAGAATCATCTTTCAACCACGAACCTACGTTCAATCCATTAAAGATATTTTTAACACTCTTATAAAACATCTGTGTACAAGAGTTCTTCAGTCTATATAGATTATATACTAAACATTTAATTATCCTTCTAAAAATCCTACCATTGTCCTATGGTAATAAATACTAGAGAAATTATTTTTTATATTCTTCCAATGTGATACTGGGTTAATTGCTTCACATTTTAAAATGGGTCTTAAATCATTCTTCTGGTGCATGTTGTTATTTTGATTCATGCAGGTATCAATGAATCTTTCAGAATTTTATCAGGTGATCTATACTGAATGATAGACAACAGCCAGGGGTTCCGAATGAAACGAAATAAAAATGAAAAGTTTTGGAATAAAAAAAATATTGCTCCAATTTCCATTTTCAATTTATCGTTCCTGGACTTTATCTTAATTAAATTTTTATTACGTTCTTTTGGAACTTTAATCACAAAACAAAAAGGTCCGATGAAAATAAGGTTTCTTACGCATTTGCAATTTTTGAAAAACCAAAAAATTAAAACACCCCGTTTCTTGAGTCCCAGTTGTCGGTCTGACATAATATTAAAAAGATAAGCACAGATTTCTTAGTAGAACTAAATACAGAAAGAAAAATTAAAAAAGCCCCTCCAAATTTTGATGCCACTTTTTGTAACTTTCCAAATTTTTTTCGTCTTTTCAGTGTTTACTAAAGAGAATTAGGTTTTGACTTCTTTTTTTCAAGATACGACATTTTTTCAACTTTAAATCGATATTGTTCCAAAAATTAAGTATAATACACATATTTGGGCTGGTGCTCCCCAATTGGCACTGGGATAACTCGATAGAGGGCAAAACTGAGCTATTCGTCTTATAAATGATCCCAGTGTTACCTCAAAGCGCACTCAACTTAGCCATCGGCGCACACTTTGGTCACTTCCCTTGTTTTATAGATGATAGTGGGGACGAACACGTGCTCTAAAGAAATAAAACAATTAATGCCTCTACTCAAAGTTTTACAACCTGTAACAAGGAGTGCAGCAGATGTTCATCCCTACTGCCTTGAATTGTTAAGATGGCGAAGTACAGCTTAAGGAAATTCATTTGTTATGCGCATGTCAAAATTATTGAAGCACATTCCGTTCAATGTGTTTCCTTATGTTGTAATTTGTATGTGTATGACTTAATTAAATTTAAGAAGAATATTTACATCTTTCTCTTCAATACCCCTCCCAATTTTCCACATCCCCCATAATCCTAATTTCCCAAATAACCTCCCCACAATCCTAAAATCCTTTCATATTCCCATCCCTGTAACCAAACTCTACATTTTAATCACAGGTTCCTTTTTAAAGTTTGGTTCAAAAAGGGTGTGGTTTTGGTGGGTTAAAGTCGCACGCTACCCAACGAAATTTCGCATAATTTCAATTGGTGGCTTTCGAACATTCCATTCCCTCGCAAAAAAAAAAAAAACAAATACTTCATGCGATCTTCGGACCAAATTTTTTTTCCGTTCTATCCATAATAAAAGTTAAAGAACAATTTAATTTTGCTCCAACATTGTTTCCTTCTGCATCCCTGACAACAGCACAATGCGCTTTATATTTTAATAATCTACGTGTTACCCAGACGAGAAATAAAAATTTTCGCGAATTCGCATAGATATTGTTCTTCAAATTTAATCCTATTCAACGAATAATTGTATATATATATATTTTGTATATTTATTTTTGTATATACAATACAAAATAGGATGCAAAAAATTTATTGATTTTTTAGAAACAAAATGGATGAGTTGCTGTTGTTAATTTTTTTTTAAGGATTTAATTGAAATTCAATACTGTTATCAATAGCATCAATACCTCAAAAATATGATTCTTAAGTGCTGCAAATGAATTGATTTGAATTCAAATATTTGTATAATACAAAATGTAAAATTTATGATTTTAAGTGGTATTTCGTATTCTTGGTGATGTATTGTTTTGTTATCTGAAATTCAAATCATTGAATCCATTGTAAATTAGCCTATTATATGCAGAGGAAATATGAAAAGGTTTTTTTCATTATAGATTTCATATAAATTCCCAATTGTAACCAAATTTGAGATTTTTTATTTGGAAATATTTTGTAATCGAATTTTAGAAAAACTATCTCAACAATCTACCTGAATTCATACGCATATTGAGTTAATACGCATTGACGTATAATTAAATTATTACATTACAACTTAATGGACAACATACCAAGGGCTTAAACAAAGTCATGTGATCAAAATAATTTCAATATATGATGTTTGATCGACTCGCATTGACCATGTATCTCTTGTGTCTTAAGAAACATGTGAATTTTTTTTCAAAATCTTAAGGAACTCTGGGAGCTGCTTGATGTTTTAGCTTGATTCGGCTCAAATACGTTCTTCCTATTTTTAAAAAGAACATTTATAATGAAAATTCAACTGTCTAAGCCAAGCCTATTACTGCAGCTAGGGCTAAAGTCATGGGATTGAAAAAATTCCAATATAAGTTGTGCGATCGACTCCCCTTAACCATGTATCTCTTGTATCTTAAGAAACATGTGAATTTTTTTTCATAATCTTGGGAACTCTGGGAGTTTCTGTCTTAGGTCGATCTGGCTCAAATAGGTTTTTTCTATTTTTAAAAAGAACTGAATAGAAATGAGAATTCAGCTGCATAAGTCAAGCATATTACTGAAGCTAGGGTTCATCCAGGAAACAATTCAAACCAACACACAAATTTTTAAGCATTTTTTGAAAAGTTTTATCTCTAAAACGGCTACAAATACAGACACTAAAGTTACCTTAAAATATTCGTTCAAATCTTGGCTACATTTACCGTAATTTGGGTTTTTAATTTCTTAGAGTTTTTAAGTGTTTTACATATTTTTGATTAATAATTTGACAGATCTACACTTCCGTATTTTTCCGATATTGATAATTTAGAAAATAAGAGCTTGATATTAGTAAATAATTCCAAATCGAATAAAATTAGTTAACACTTTTTTCTGTATTGTGTTTGTTTGAAGGGTTCAACAACCAACTGTATCAAACTACAGTTAAATCAGATATTGTCATTTCAATGTCATCTGTCATATTTTTTAAAAAGGCATAGAACTTGTCAAATTCTTAATATTATAGAGACAATTTTATGACAAAAATTAAAGTTTACTGTGATTTAATTCCATTATTAATTTTTTTTTTTTTTGAAAGTTCCGTATCAACAGAAGCTTAAAACTCAATATTTTTTAACTAAAATATTTGTCTTGTTTTTATTTTTTTGGTATTAAATGATTTAGTACAATTGTTTTCATATACCTACTTATTCTTCTTGTGCTCTTTATTTTCGTTGGTTTTTTTTTTGGCATCAACTAAAGATTTCAAAAAATTTTATAATCCGAGATAATGTGGTATTAAAAAGGAAGAACGTGATCGACCGTTTATAATAAAAAAAAAAAAACAAAAAATAGATAAGAAAACCACTTTTTGTTTCATTTTTAATTTGTGCCAGATCTTTTAAGTGGAAAGATTATCAAGTGATGAAAATTTTTTGGAAAAAAAAAACTTGGTTATATTTAGTTCATCTTTCTTTATTTCTTAATTGTCCATTAATAAAAGAATTTTAAAAAACAATATCAGATTTTCTGGTTAAAATTATTGAGTTCTTAATTTAGTTTTTTTTAATTAAAGCAAGGAACTACAGTTATGTAAAGTTCTATTATTTATTTAGATTCTAATATTGGAAATAACATTTTATGCAATATAAGTATTACCCTACCAGAAATTAAGGCTATTATGGGAATGACTAGAAATTATTGGTCAAAAATTTATATTCGATATTTGTATTCGAATATTTATATTCGAAAGTAGATTAGGTATTTTTACGAGTTCAAGTTATACTGCGGCAGCTGTGCTGAATTGAATGAGGAAGAAATAATTTTTAATTTACTTTTAGACACTAAGCGCTAGTCGGACCCAGAAGACTAGTTTTGAGTTGACTTTAGTTTAAAGATCCAAATGAACTATATTATTTAAACCAGCATACCGAAATGAAAAGAAACGATTCTAAAACTTAATTCAATTAGCCGTAACATTTAACTTATCCTCATCCTACTTAAATAACTTCACGTAATTAGAAAGGATATGTATGGAATACTTAATACTAGTTTCTTTTTGAGTTAATCTTAAGCGATTTTCAACCTTACTTACTTACTTGTTTGGCACTACAAACTATGAAGGTTCTAGGCCTAATGTAATATTCCCCTTCCACTCCTCTCGGTTTTGCACAGATCTCTTCCAATTGGCAATATGCAGTTTTTTTAAATCTGCCTATGTCTCATCTCCACAACGGAGGCTCGGTCTCCCTCGGCGCCGCTTCCCTTGAGGTCTGGCTTCAAATATCCTCTTGACTGGAACATCGGTTGACATTCTCTCGACGTGAACGAGCCAATGAAGGCATCTGATTTGTATACAGTTCGTATAGTTCGGCATTATATCTTCTCCGCCAGACCGCGCCATCGTTTACAAGACCATATATTCTACGTCGAATTTTTCTTTCAAAAATACCTAGTGCTAGCTCATTTGCTTTTGACAGTGTCCATGTTTCTGAACCGTACAGCAGAACTGGGAGTATGAGCGTTTTGTACTGCTGCACTTTACTGCAACGTCTTATTTCTACGTCTTATTTCTACGTTTATATTATTTTCCTTGTTAATATTGGTCCCAAGGCAGATAAACTCCTTAACTACTTCAAAGTTATATGCACCGACATTGATAATGCATCCAATAGGATGTTGATTGGATACCAAATTTTTCGATGGCATATACTTTATTTTATTCTCATTTAAACGAAGACCCATTTTGTTCGCCTCTTTTTCAATTTGGGTGAAGGCTTCAGTGACTGAACGTCGTATTTTCCTACAATATCAACGTCGTCAGCAAAACCTAGTAGCTGAGCTGATTTATAAAAATTGTTCCCACCATATTAACACCAGAACGACATAATAATTACTCCAGCACCAGATTGAAAAAGTAACAGGACAGTGCATCACCTTGTCGGAATCCAGAGATTCCAACCACTTACCTATAATTCGATTATTATCCAAAAGCCTCTTTTTATTAATTTATCTATTTCTGTTCGTATTTCAGATGTTCTCCGTTTATATCCCCCGGATTACATTATATGACTTTGGTTATATGTTCTATGATTATTGTGGAAAAAAATTTATTTGATGCTATATTCAACATTAAACATTAAGTTTTCACCACTTAAAGTTTCGTTAAAATTAAAATTGTAAAATTTATTTTTAAAATTTTGAGCCACTGTTCAATATTCCAAGAATATAATATAAAATATTTATATGTATAACGAATATGTTCCAGTATATTTTTTAAAATCTAACAGTAAAAAAGATTAATTTTTTTGAAAACTTTAAAAAACTAAAAAATCAGCAAAAAACATAAAATGAAACGAAAACAAAAGTTTCGATATTTTTTTTAACCAGGTGCAGGGTCATAATTCACAGTGTCATAAGTCCCCAAAGGACTTCGGCATTGTGTGGGACTTAAGTCCCAACGGGGCCTTTGACTCATTTTAAAATATGTACATGAGATATAAGTCCCTAGACTAGTGGGTCATAAGTTCCTTCCGGAAGTTTTACCTTCCTTTACTAACCTTTTAGTGGCAGTTATAACATTATATAACTAAAATTGTATACATATATGTACTAATATATTGAACTCAAAATTTATATTTCGAATAATTTCTGAAAGTCTTTTCGGATTTTGATGATTTAAGTATGATAAATATAAAAAATATGTATAAGTAAAATATTAAATGAAAAACACTATGTTTGTATATATTTGTCTATGCCAGATTCTATCTTAGGAAGCATATTTAAGTTGGTTAAAAAATCAAAGTTAACCCTTTTTCCACAGTAGTTATGGATTCGTTTACGAGAGACTTTGGTAACAAAATCAGGTTTATATGTGTAGTTTTTAGTATAAATTTAATGTAGTTTATATGTAAAATTATTATTTGTTTTTTTTAATTTTGGAAAAAAGGGAATACCAGGGATTTCGAATCCAACTTCCAAATGGGTGAAAAACATTTTTAATGTTATAGCTCAAAAAAGAATGTATATGTTCTTACCCGTCACTGAAGTTATACAATTAAAATTAAGTGTGACATATAATTAATTAAAATGTGTTTTCATATTACTAATAACTTTTCAGCTGAAACTGTATAAGTGAGTTATAATCTACCACTCTGAGTCAAAACTTCAAGGGTCATAAAGTCCCCTAGGAAGTAGAGCCTTTTAAGTCCCATTAAATGATTTATAAGTCCCTAAATGAGTGATAAGTCCCTAAATGAGTCATAAGTCCCTAATTGAGTCATAAGTCCCTGATTGAGTCATTAATCCTTAAGGAAATTATAACCCTGGGAGTCTTGACTCTGCATAGTTTAACATATCAATTGTATTTGTATTATATCTATATATATAAAATTGAAAGTTTGTTTGTTTGTTTGTTTGTAGCGAATAGACTCCTAAACTGCCCAGCCGATTTTCATGAAAATTTGTGTATAGAGGTTTTTGGGTACGGAAAGAAATCGTGGTCCAAAAATTTTGCTCTAACGGACCGCCAAGTTGGGGCTGTGGTGCAATTATTTAAACTTCTTTGTTCTAAAATGAAAACGGTTTGACCGATTGACTTCAAATTTTGTATACGTGATGGTTTTTGAGAATTGAGTAGACACTATTAACAGTTTTGGAATTTGTTAACCCATGTCGGGCCGACGGTTGGTCAAAAAAAATTTTGGGTCCAAATTTTGTCCGATTTTACGAAATTCTGCTTTGGCTTAAAAGAAGGCCCCAAAAAAATTTTTGTTGAGTTCCATTAACCCATTGCGGCCCAACAGCTTTTTATAGGTTTTTTAAATACTTTACTCTAAATTCGAAACTGTTTGACCAATTGACTTCAAATTTTGTATACGTGATGGTCTTTGAGAATTGAGTAGACACTATTAACAGTTTTGGAATTTGTTAACCCATGTCGGGCCGACGGTTGGTCAAAAAAAATTTTGGGTCCAAATTTTGTCCGATCTTACGAAATTCTGCTTTGACTTTCAAGAAAGCCCCAATATAAATTTTGTTAAGTTCCATTAACCCATTGCGGCCCAACAGCTTTTTATAAAGTTTTTGGTTATTTTACTCTAAATTAGAAACGATTTGACCGGTTGACCTCAAATTTTATATGTGTGAAGCAACTTGAAAATGGAGTTAAGCCTGTTAACTGTCGGTCCTACGATTAGTCAAAAAAATTTTTTTGGAAGTAAATTACGTCAAATTTTGGAAAATAGTTTGTACTGCTTTGAATTACAGAAAGTTTCAAAAACTACTAGAATAATCCTAGAAAAATCTTTTTAAAAAGATTGCTTTCATACATATTAAAATTTACATGTGTAAACCGTGTGTAATTTTTGTGGTAACTTTTTGCAGTATTATCAACTTCAATTTAACCATTAAGAGGCGCAGCAACGCGCACCGGGTATTAGGTAGTATAGTATATAATATACGCATATAATATTTACACGCTCAGTTTACAAATATCTCCGATTATATATATAAAATAATCAACAACTGTACCCTTTTATATATTTAAGTTTGTTTTTTGTTTTTTTTAGTATCTAACGGTGTTAAACGAAATGAATAATAAATGATTTTGAAAGTTTTATACTGAAGATAGATTTGTAAAATTTTTTTTTTAATTTTGTTTTTAATTTCCAAGAGTGAAAAGGAAAGAAAATTACCAAAAAAATTGATATTTTTCCAAAAAAAAAAAAAAAAAATTACATAATATATCTAAATACATAAATAGTTATACATACTACATAATATATAGAGTTTATATGTCTATAATAATAATACTAATCTTTTAAGCTTATCGAAGCTCATGGTAAATTTAAAAAGGTTCTACTG
The DNA here is from genome assembly GCA_963082915.1 of Dolichopus griseipennis. Lineage (NCBI taxonomy): Eukaryota > Metazoa > Arthropoda > Insecta > Diptera > Dolichopodidae > Dolichopus > Dolichopus griseipennis. Next base: position 48,524,688 of record OY720441.1, read on the forward strand.
TAAAAAAAATTATTTTATATATACATAAACAATCGGAGATATATATATATATACATACACAATTGTATATAAGTAGTAGAATATGTACGAGTACAATATTATTAGCTTATATATTACAAAAAAAACAAAAACAGTTTTTTAAATTTTTTTTTAAGGGTTATTATATTGGAAGAACAGAAGGGAACCCAAATTTAAGTTCTTGGACGTCTATTCAAAAACAGTTATATGTAAACCTTTCGTTTTGTGGTGTAATTTTTAAAAGTAGTTTTCGGTTTTTTTTTGGTTTTAGTCGTTGTTTGTGTATTCTTTCAGTCTACCACACATTGTGTACATGTATTGCATATTTATAGGATATTATGTATATTTGGGAGTCCTTTTTTTGATTTTGTTGTTTGTTGTTCTTATTGTTTTTATTTTTTTTGGCTTTCAAAATTAAATTTAGCATTAGAGGAGTGGATTTTTTGGAAATCGTTTTTTTTTGTTTTTATGAAATTTTTTTTGGATATGAAAAAATTTTTTCAACCTTTTTTTATTAATTTAAAATACTTGTTCGCACAAGTACGGAAGGTTGGGTATAAAAATAATTATAGTATAAGTACAAACCACTGTAAAATAAGGACAATAAAAAAAAAATAGGATAAGAAATTTTTTTATAATAATTTGGCACAATATTTGTACTGAAAGGTAAATTAAAAGCAAAAATTAAGAAAATATAGTGAATAATGAATAAAAAAAACGTAAAGTATCTATAGATACACGAAATATTTTTTGATTTTTAATGAAATATCTTTCAAAATGGGAAAGGTTAAAAATAAAATAAACACCTGGTGAATAAATACCTACTCATAATATACTAAAAGAGAAATTCAAAAAAAAAAAGTAAAATGAAAGAATGAAGAAAGCCCTTATTTTTTTACAATCCATTTTCAAATTATTTTAAAGTACTTCTTATTTATTTAAAAAAAAAAAATTCCTGGAAATTAAAAAGTTCAAAACCACAACAACTTTTCATAAATATTATATTATAAAAAAAAAAATTTGTAAATTCAAATTTAAAATTCTATTACTTATCAAAAGTTTCTGACCAATAGATGAAGTATATTTTATAAGTCGTTGGCCTTTTAAATTGGAAAGTTTTATATTCAGAAGTAGAAGTTAATTAGTTTATAAATATTTTTTATTTTAATTTAAGCTGCATTTGGTTTAACTAAAATTAAATAACTAAATAAGAGTTTTATAAGATATTATTAGATTTATAAGAGCTTTGTTAATTTTGTAATAATTAATTAAAAAACTTAATCTTAGGCTTATATATAAAGGGCAAAACAGTAGTATTCGTCTTATATTTGATCTCAGTGTTACCTTAACGCGCTCACTCCACTTAATCTTCGGCGTACAGTCTAGTTACTTCTATATCTTAGTTTATAGATGATTAGTAGGGACGAACACCTATTCTAATGAAATTAAACAATTAATGCCTTCCCTCAACGTTTTCCAGTCAATATGCTCATCCCTAATATATTGAATTGTTAAGATGTTGTGACATGGCTTTTAAAAATTCAAAATCTTCAAAAACACACCGTAAATTTGTATTAAAAACCCTATACTAAAGTTTGGTTTTAATAGGGTGTCGAATAGCTATGTTAAAGTCAGACACAACCCAAAAGAATTGCGAAAAGTTTCAATGGGAGACTTTTGATGCTTTCCATGACTCTTGATAACAAAAATAGGCTAATCTTAATTTCAATTAATCCTAGCCTAAGCTTAACTTATTTTGGGGAGGTGTCCAATTCCTTTTATAGGATTGAAGGGGGTTTGATTATCAGACTTATCTTTCTTTAATTGTCTTACATTTAGTTTGGGCTCAGATGCCTTTATTTGATGCCTCGTATTGATTACCAAATTATCAATATATTGTTATACTTCGTATAACAGTTAGGATCGTAGAACGATGGCAACCGAGTTACGGATCAAATTATAAAGTGCGACTCTGTTGGAATATCTCCTAACTTCTTGTTCTCACCTTAAATTGAAACTCTTTAATCTCCAATATTTCTCACCTTAAATTGAAACTCTTTAATCCCCAATATCTCTGTTCCTTTGGATTAATATTAAATATATCAATCTTTAATGGAAGGACAATACCGTTAGTCCAAATTTTATTAAAAAGTTATTTTTAAATCTATTCATATTAAAATTTTTCATAAAATTAATATTTCCATTTTCTTTCTCTCTCTTTATTAATTCCCTTCTTATTTTATAATACTTTTGAAAGGGCTGATGAAAAAAAAAAATTCGAATAGATATAATATTTTATTTCCATTCATTTAAACTTTGCCTTTTTTTTTTTTAATACTTTGAAACCTAATAGGTTTAAAAATAAAAACAAAATAAAAATTTTAAAGCAGAATCTTTAAAAAAAAAAAAAAAAATATTAATTGATGATCTGAAGGGTTTAGTTTTTTTTGGGTCCGGAAAATGCCAAACCATTTATTTCTATTTAGATATTGTTTGGTTCACTGGTACCTACATCCTATATTTTTCAATGGAATATTTTATTTTGCATAGTAAATTTATTTTAAATTAATTTATTTTAAGAAGATTTATTTATTTAAAAGTCTTATATAAATGTTTTTTTTTTTTACCTATTTTTGATGAATATAATAAAATAATTAATGTGTTAATTGGATGAATGGTAATTAACCTGAACAAAAGGTAAAATATTAAAGTTTAGTATCTACCTATATTTTTAAATTCAGACAGAAATGATTTTAATCCAAGAGAGGGATTCGCACTACCATAACAATTAAAGAGCATTTTTTTATAAAATTTACTAAAATACATTTTTAAAAAATAATTTTAAAGAACTTAAAGTTAACGGTTTCAAATATGGACCTATTTGAAGGGATTTGTTTAATATTTAATTTATATTTAAATAATTTAATTTTAAGGGATCTGGGATGATGAATGAATGAATTTTTTTTTTTTTAAAAGAATCTATTGAAAAATTAATAGTATGGAAAGAGTTGTAATACGTTTCATTTTCTGAGGAGTAATACAAATGGGCTAAAAGATTTACCAGAGTCATTTACCAAAGTTTTCACCAGAGTTGAATTCATCATTTTTAAGAACTGTTACTTTGTATCGCGTTTTAAAGAGTTTTTGGGAAATTAAATTCACATTATCAAATTTTATTCATTTGATATTATTGCTCCTTCTAGGCACATTGCATGGTATTCAAAATCAATCCCAGAATAAAAAATACACTAATTATTATGATATGCTGGATTCCCAATAGGAAACGCCATATAAATTCAAATTAACGCAAAACGCAAAGTCTAACTATGTGAAAATTAAAATTTCATTCTTAAATAGATTACACACACCCTAACGCCGTGGCCACGCAAATCGTTCGGATTTCAGATTTTTCTGCGGACAGATTACCATATAATTTTGAGCTCATTCAACGCTCTTTTATATGGCCTTTTTTTTTTTTTTTTTTTTTTACACGCTCGTCAAACTCTAGGAAAACGAATTACTTTATACAAAGCTAAAAATAGATATGCAGGCTTGGCCATGGGACTAAAGAGTTAGAAGGAAAATAGGATAGAAGAGGAGAGTTGCGTGGTAGGTTAGAAACGAACTTATATAAGTTCTATTTAAAACGTTGAAAATTGTATAAATATCCATTTCTATCAGAGGGGAACACATTGGATGAAAGCATGTTCTCCCAAGAGGCCTCCCTGGTGTTGCGTTGGAATTGTTTAAAGTGAGGCATTATTGATTTTTATTCTATAGAGCAAGTGTCAATACCAACAATATATCTATAAAAAAGATGGAAACCAATATATTTGAAATCCGACTTTCTACATGGCATATAGACTAACCTACTTACAAAGACAAGTAATATCAGCCTACCCTACAAATTGTGTGCTGAATAATCCTATAGATTGTTAATTTAAAATCATTTAATTTACAGCTCTGTAATTGTAAGCCCTTCAATAGCAAGAGATTTGGGTTAAAATCCCAAAAATATCCCGTTGAAAGTCCACAATCGATCTGTAATTACTAAATAAGATAAAGGCTATATTTCTGAATAAGCTAAGTATATGCGTACATCAAAGATATTTAATCAATAACTAAAATAATTATACCAAATCTTTGACCCCAAGGCTAATAAATTGTCAGAACTTTCTTTGTAAAATTTTACACAATCAGTTTATACAAAAATATTAATTTAATTTTAAATTATTATTAATTTTAAGAAAACCAACATTTTTATTTCTACATTTATAAATAAATACAAAATTAGTATATGTATATATATATATATACAAGTAAAAATGTCCTCGTCTATAAAATCAAGTAAAAAAACATTTTAATTTTGAACTTTTACACAATTAAACTTAACGATTCAGCAATTCATAAGGTTTCATAATAAATTTTATTGAGTTTTTTTCAACTTTTTAAAAAGCAAAAAAAGAAATGAAATATTTGGTTTATATTTTATTATATTATAATATTTATTAAAGAAATTTATTTATTATTATTATTATTTAATTTTTATCTGGAAAAAGTATTAATAAAGAAAGCCCATTTTCCATTATAGATTCATAAAAAAGAAAAATTACATTGAAAAATAGGAAAATTTTGTTTTGTCTGAAACATTTTTGAATAAAAAATGTCATTAAGTGGCTAGACAAAATTTTCTCCAACTATTTATGTATATAATAAATAATATTGTAAATAATTTAAATTATTGTTAGAAATTATTTTTTAGGTTTATTTTCAATGACATATTTACTATTTCATAATATGAAATATTGGTGCCGTGATATAACGCCATATGCGATAAAGCCATAATGGCATTATGACTCAATCGATTGAGTCATAAAGCCATAATCGCGAAATTCTTTAACATGGCTTTAAAACACACTCGAGTGAGTCATAAAGCCATATTGTGTTTTAAAAATTTTGAGTCATAACACCATATAATTAAAATTGAATGATTGAGTTAAAATTGTTGTATGTATATTACAAGCCTATCATTATTATATTATTTGTTGAAAAGAAGTAATGTTCGTGACATTTTTGATGAAACATATAAGCAATTTAGAGGTATTTGTCCATCAGTAAATTTTGAGGAAATGTGAGACATCTTTATAAAATTAAAAGCAACATTTTCCCAAAAAAACCAACAAATTTTACAGAAGTAAAGGAAATTTTCGAAAAAGAGGAAATTATAAAAACATTTGGTATAAGCAGATAGGACGAAAAAGAAAAATTTTACAAGCACACTATTATAGAGGAGTATTATGCGTACACCATTTTTATGTCACCTACAATATCTAGTGTTATAGACAATAGATCAACCACGGAACTATCTAATAGATGGTACATTTGCAGTTACATCCTGCTCTAATACTTTTAAGCAATTACTCATAATACATATAGCTCACGGTGAATATGTACAAGGTGAATATTAGGGTATAAAGTAGGCAGGTATTGGCCGCCGCGCACGCTTGTTCGCGGCCGCGCAGTACACAGGCGTTCGCGGATAGCTGCACAGACCTCGACGATATCAGAGTTCTACGCCATCTACAGAATATGTACACATATTATATATACGTTATGGGTGGGATTTTAGCGTTGGATTCAAAATTAGGGTATTCGCTTTTTCCAGAATATTTATATATGTATATATGTAATGAGAGATTCTGAATTAGGAAAGATTTTATAATCGGTTACAAAATCAATGATACTGGCTACCCATAGAAGGTATATTTGTCACCAAATTATAAATTTCGAAATAATAATATTTCTATTGTTTTTTCCTAAAAAAAATTCTTTGAAGTGAGTCATAACGCCATTATGGCTTTATGACTTATTCGAGTGTGATTTAAAGCCATATTAAAAAATTTCGCGATTATGGTTTTATGAGACACTCAAAAGAGTCATAAAGCCATTAAGGTTTTATAACATATGGCGTTATATCACGGCACCGAAATATTATATACATACATATATATATTTGCATACATATTATATATAAGTAATATATAATAATACATTTTCTAAATTCAAGAGGAATGGATCTTGTAAATTATTTTGTAGGTTATAAATATACATATATAAATACATTTATGATTTATATATTGAATTAAATTCTTAAAATTTATTTCTAATGTTATTTATAAATTATTATAAATTATAATATAGCTATCCGTCCCTTTCTATTAAATAAATTTTTGAAATAATATTTTATAGCAGAGAACATAATCAGACTTTTTAGTAGCGATTAATCAAATTTTTCGTATAGAACCACACAATTGTTAGGGCGAATTATTCGCTACCTCTTTTTTGACATTTCAATAATTCAAATTAAACCCGCTTATTTCTTTAAGCTTTTTTGCTTATTAAAACATATTTCCCCATTAAATTTCTTTAGTTAGTAACACATTATAACTCCTAAATTGTGCAAATAGCTAACTCTTCTGGTGCCTATCCACTGTGGGATGCGTTTGCGTGTTAATTTTTTTTTGTTAAGGTGGCTACAATGTTGATATTTCAATTTCTATTCACGGGTATATAAACTAAGTCTCCAATTAACCTCCTTTCCAGTTCACTTCCTAATATTTCTTCTTACTCCTCGTTTTTCAACTATTCTGCCTTCCACTATAAAGTATAGGAGCTCTTATTTGGTTTCTCGCATTATATCACCAAAATATGTTACTTTTTGCTCTTTAATTATTAAAAGTGAATGTAATTCTGTCCGCATTTTTGTAGAACTTCCATATTGAATACGTGATCTGTCCAAGATATCTTTAACAGACGTTTGTAGGCTCACATCTTAAATGCATCCAATTTGTTTGTTATAGCTACTTTGACTGTCCGATCCTCTACACTATATATACGTAATATTTGCCCATACCAACCAAGACTCTGCGTCTCTGATTAATTTAAGAAATTGTAACCCTAAGTTAATATTAACATCGCCATTTTAAAATATTTCCTTCTTTTTTTTTAATCGAAGGGTAGGAATTGAACGCAAAGTTTTGATTACACTTACGCTTATTTACACTTCACTAAAAATTCGTCCGTCGTTGTGATTGTATATATTCAGAAAAAAAAAATCTATACTTTGATTGTCAAATTTTGACAACCTGTCATGCATTAAACGCTGTGTTTATTTTTTTACCATAAATAAAAATAAAATTTTTTAAATAATTCAATAAATAAATATATTTAAAAAATGTTTCTCTTAAAATAAAAATCAAAACTCAATTACTTTTGTCTTACGACTTTTATTTTTTAAATTTTACCAACCATTTTTAATTGTATACAAAAAGAAGGTTTTTTTTTCATAAAGAAATTAAAAGAAGAAAATTGACGTGCATAATTAAAATAAATGAAATTATTTTTTGTTTTTTACTTTCGTTTTGGGAATTAAAATTTTTTTCTTTTAATTTAAATTTATTTAAATTTGCGCTATTTTTTTTTATTTTTAAGTTTCACTCTTTTTTTGGACTTTGAATTTATTTTCAAACCCTCTTTTATGGTTATTAAAATTCATAGACAAAAACACATCTTTGTAGTTTGGATTTAAATAGTGCTATTTTGATAGAATAAAAATGAAATTTTAAAATATATAAAATTTAAGTGAAAGAAAACGGGGTGAAAAGTTTCTCGTACAAATTAAAAAGAAGAAATCCAAAATACAATTGCTTAATATTCTACTTTTACACTAGGTTCTTACTCTTAAAGTACAGTCACAATAAAAAAAGAAGGCCTCTGCAAAATTAGTCATATTTCGCTGGGGAAAAAATTATCATTGAAATAGATTAAAAATTCCTAATGTGTAAATACTGTCAAAATCTCAAAGAAGGCAACACATATTTGAGATTTCAAAGCTTTTAGAACCCCGAAAATGAATAAAGATTCAACCACTTTGTTACGATTCAGTCCCCGGGTTATTTTCCCATATAGTAAAAAACTTGAAAAATAATTTTGTTTGAAGGTAAAATTCATAACCTTAATAAACAATGAACCAAAAATTCATGAATAGCTCTACATTTTATAACTCAGGGAACGGAACAATTACTTGTGGTATAAAAAATGAAAACTCCTTATATTTGAACGGTTGATAGAATTTGTTTACTTAAATCTTCCAACTATCCAAGCATGTTTATGCATCACCTCGGTATTGGGTTGCTTGAAGCTTAGCGCTTTTCAGGAGGATTTATGCCCTTATAAATCTGCCCTGTCTAGGAGAATGTGTGCATCAATTGGAAGTTTTTTCTGGAAATATGATGAACCCTTCAATAAAAGATGAAAAATCTATTTTAGAGTCCTAGGGCTCAAAAACGTTTACCATATATGTTTCCTTTAGTTTCTAATCAATGGTAGAAACGTTTTCGGAACTGGAAATATCAAAAATTTTAACAGTATATTAAAGTATTAAAAAGTTTTACACCTTGATTTTTCAACATTCACAAAACACCTTAAAGGAACTTTTGTTTATTTAAAGTTGTTTTGTCTAACACATAGAACATATTAGTATGTATGTATGCACCTTTAAATTACGCACAACTTTATAATATATCTTTCTTTTTCTATTTTTCCCTCAAAAACCCATTTTTACTACATTATTATAATTAAAAAAAAAAAAACTTATTTTTTACTTTACCACATTCACAAAAGTTAATGTTAGTAATGATGACAATTATGTTGATGATAATGATAAAAAAATAATTTTGATTATGATGTTATTTTTGCAATAGAAAATGTCTAGAGGGTTGCTAAAAAGCAAAGTAAAATAAAAAAAAAAATAAAAAATTATAATAATCCCCCTATTTTTTAAAAAAAAAATTATAAAACTATTTGCAAAGGCAAATAGTTGAAAGAAAAAGATATACAAATAGAACAATATTCACTATTTTTATATTACAAAAGCATTATAGTCTCACTTTATTCTCGTGCTGATGTACAACTGGTGGAAATAATTAAAAACCTAGAAAAAATTATGAAAGTTATCACTGTGTGGTATGAGACATAAATTTTAAAGTACGTAGAAATAATAGGATTTTAATAACTGTTTACAAAAAAATAAGTTCTACAGGTGATATGGATGTGGAATAAATGTAAAGTTAAAAACATTGGGCCATCAGAAGATTCGAGAGATGACATTTAATAAAAGGTAAAAATCTGACATTTAATAAATCATATAAAATGGAAGTTCTCTTTGACAACTACAAAAGCCAGTCTGTTGTAACCCAATCTTATCCGAAAGCGTTTTGTTTTAAATCAGTTTTTTAAAAATTAAAATATTATTATGATGTTTTCTAGAATCCAGTTTTTGTTAAAATCTGGTTTTTAAAAATCCTTGTTATGATTTTAGAAAAATATAAAATGCAAGTTCTATTTGTATGGGTTTACCACAAAATCCTGTAAACTGTAATCTAGTTTGATCCAAAACCATGATTTTTTTAAATTAGTTTTTTTTAAATTTTATTTTTTAAAATCCGGTTTTTAAGAATCCAGTTTTTGTTACAAACGGTTTTTTTTATCTTGTTAAGGGTATTAAAAATTTAAAATGCGATTTTTTCAAAATCTAGTTTTTGAAAATCTGTTTTTTTAAAATTTAGTTTTTTAAAATCTGGTTTTATAAAATATCATTTCTCAAAATTAGGTTTTTCGAAATATAGATTTTACATAGCTGTAAAAAATCCATATTTCATGGACGATTTGCAGAAAAAAAAATAAAGTTTATAAGAAATATTGAATTTTTTAGCACAGACTATTAAATCGTATTTTAAAAAACAAGATTTTGATAAAACAGCACTAAAACAAGATTATAATTAAAGTGCTTTCTAATATGCAACATTTAAACTTATTTTTAGCTGCTTTATTCCTAAAATACTATGTCCATGAACTTGTAAGACTATCTTTATTATGCATATTTAATATATTTGGAAAAATAGATAAAATTTGAAAATTCCTTTTTTTTTTTAAGGAATTTTTGAATGCAGTTCCGAAATGGAATCTATTCTATTCGAACGAATTGCATTTCTATTAAGAAATCAATCTTATAACTTAATACCAAATTAAATCAGTCTACTATCAAATAATTTAAAAAAAAATCACACAAATTTTCTTAAACATTCCACAAATGATGCACTTATTCTTTTCTTATACATTGTACCCGTATTTAATTGAATACGGGTATGCATTTTGAAATTCCCCAAAAAATTTTAAAAGCGTCCCAAGTTATTATTATTATGCTAAAAAAAACACACACAGAATCATTAGAATGCAAAAGAAAATCCAAATTAAGTTGAATATATATATAATATATATATATTAAACATTAATGATATCCAACATAAATGGATATGCATAAAAAATTTTATTTAAAATAAATATAAAGTATCTGTTCTTAATTTATCTGTTCTCGCTGATATGCACAACACATACTTCAAAAATAGTCTTAAATGCGGCTGGGCTAAAAAGCGTCTAAATATAAACTAAAAAAAAAAAAAAACGTACTAAAGAACTAAAGATAATTATATTCACATATAAGTTTTTGTTGATTTTACTTTAAAAAGGGAAGAACATGTTAAATACAAATGTTATTTTTTTTTTTTTAGAATACATTTTTCTTTTAGAGTTCAATGATTCTGAAAGAATATAAAAGATGCCTACATAATTTTGAAATCCAAAATAACACACAAATTCTTATTTATCTTATTTTATATTTATTTCATTTATTTTATATTTATTCATTTCAGTTCCAGCACGAGTTGTTTGGGCAGCACTTGGCAAAAATGCAGATCTTCCATGCGATTTAACCCCGCCAAATACTCAAGATGCTGTAAAACTTCTGTTATGGTTCAAGGACACAACAGGCATTCCTTTATACAGGCAAGTATATATATATGTATATTTTTTAAAAATACTTTTATATTTTATTGAATATGCACGTATACAAATAGTGTGTACATATATATATTATATATTTGGATTATATATTATGTACTTTTGCTTTTATTATCTTTTATTTTATATTTTTTTTGTTACAATTTGCAAATTTTATTATTTTGCTGTTAATATCTGAAGATGAGCAACATAAGAATAATGTATCTATAGATACTTGAAAAAAAAAAAAAAAACAAAATTATTTTTAGAAATTTACAGTAATTATTTAGGAAGTAATAAATTTTATTGGGTTGCCAGATGTTGGGATGGCGTAATTTTTTTTGAATTACAAGAAGATTATATGAATGTTTTAAAGAATGCAATATAAAATGCAATTGCATTAAAAAGTTGCACAATAAAATATGTGGGGCTGTAGTTTAATTGAAATATTGAAGAAGTTTCTAAAGAAAGTTTCTTGCTGATACAATTTAGTTTTAAAGCTTAATTCAAATTCAAAGCCAAATTATAAGTTGGTTTACTACAAAAATTTTTTTTAGCTTAAAATTTTAGATGAGTAGAACACATCGGTGATGGAAGCGTTCCATAATCTCTTTTTAATAAATACTTTTTTTAAAATTTGGCTTTTTTTAAAAATCTCGTATTAGAAAATCTCGTTTTTAGAAAATCATGTTCTTACAAAATCTCGTTTTAGAAAATCTTGTTCTTAGAAAATCTCGTTTTAGAAAATCTTGTTCTTAGAAAATCCCTTTTTTATAGTCTGGAAAATGCTGATAATTCTCGTTTTGTATCCGGGAGCGTTCCATAATCTCAATTTAGTAAATCTTTTTTTTAAATCTCGTTCTTAGAAAATTTCGTTTTAGAAAAGCCCGTTGTTTATTGAAAAATCTCTTTTTTAATTAAAAAATCGGGTTTTAAGGATTTTCGAGTTGGATACGAACCAGCATTAACAGCTTTTCCAAAATATAAAAAAAGGGTTTTCTAAAAACGAAATTTTCTAAAACGAGATTTACTAAACCGAGATTTCAGACCCAACTCTTTGTATCCAACTCAAAAACCCTCAAAAACCAGATTTTTCAATAAAAAAAGTGATTTTCTTAAATAGCGAGATTTATCCATAAAAAACGAGATTTTCTAAACAAGTTTTTCTAAATAAAGATAAATAAAGAAAGAAAAAATTTCATTTTTATGAGAACTTACCTCCAATATTGATAATTTTATTAGGTGGCTAGCACTTTATCTTTTGGATCTTAACTTCTGAAAGTCCGATGTTACTTGACTAATTGCTATAAGCTTTTATATTTAAAGAGTAATTCTCTTGGGACTTTAATTGTAGTAGTAGTGACACATATTATAATACTTGCAAAATCTTTTATAATAAAATTCTATTATCTAGCAATTAGCAAGTATATTATTTGTTTAAACTTTTTATTCTAATTCAAACAATTCTTTAAATAAATTTTAAATTTTTTTTTTTCTTTAAATTTATGTAGTCTGGACTCCAGAAAAGGAAATATAAAATTAGCAACACATTCAGCAATAGCTAACGATTTAGGTCAAAGGTTGTTCTTTACAATACCGGACAACCCAAAAGAAGCACGTCTTCAAATACGTGATGTTAAGCCAATCGATGGCGGTGTATATCGATGTAGAGTAGATTTTTTTAATTCACCAACACGAAATTTTAGAATTAATTTAACTTTAGTAGGTAAGTTTAGATCAACTTTAAATCTTTTATTTTTATTAATTTTTTAAAATACAAACAAATTAAAAATTTTAATTTTTTTCTTTTAAAAATTCAGTTCCTCCTGAGGAACCTCGTATATTCGATTCACAGGGTAAAGAAATATCACAAATAGCTGGTCCATTTAGAGAAGGTTTTGAACTTTTTCTATCATGTGAAGTAAATGGAGGTAAATTACTTAAATATAAATTAATAATGTTATTTAATATTAATATTTAATATTAATTATATTAAAAAAAGGACGACCTCGTCCTAAAGTAACATGGTGGCGTGATGGTATTGAAATAGCTGGTAGTAGTCAACCATCAAATGATGAAGTATCATCAGCAGTAGTTAATCAATTGTTTATTGGAACAATAACTAGGGAATATTATGGTTCAAAATTACAATGTAGAGCTCAAGGATCAAAATTAATTGAATCAGTTGTTAAAGAGGTTACAATACAAGTTCACTGTAAGTTCTTTTTGAATTGCTTCTTTTTTTTGTATATGCTAAGATTCTCAGAGTTTTAATTTAACTTTTTTTTCCAAAATTTAATTACAGTAAAACCATTAACAGTTAAAATAGTGACACCAAATGACCTATTAACGGCTGGTCATCCAGTGCCTTTAAGATGTGAGTCATGGGGCTCATATCCAGCAGCAAAAATAACATGGTTATTAGACGGTGATCCAATACGTAATGCAGATGTTGCAGTACATAATGATAAAGAGGTAAACAAATTTTAAATTTTCAATTGAATCTCTAGAATCACTGGAACTCATAAAATTACACATTAAAAAGCAATTCCATCTATTTTTAGAATTCTAGAATTACAAGTATTTTTGTTTATTAAAAGAATCTATATATTAAAAATCGAATGTACATATAACATGAACTAAATTCTCTTTTTTAATCAAAGATAAAAATATACTGTGTCCACCAAACAACAAACCGCTATTACAAAAAGAGCGTAATGTGTAATTTCTTTTAAAGATTTTTTACTTACGTAATTTATCAAAGCAGTATTATAACTTTTAATAATGTTAATTTTTTTATATTACATAACAAACATTTTCCAATATAATAATAACAATTTTTTTAATGTAAAGTAACTGACTATTGTGTTAAAAATTTCCATCAAGATTTTTGAAATATTCTTATATTTCAAATTCTTTTATTTTATAAAGATATAGTGGTTGGCAATAATTTCCAGTTGCTACAACTGGATTATATGAAGTCATATCGGTGCACATTTTATTTCAAAGCAATGTTTTACAAATTACTGTTGGATTTCCAACCCTTTGGACTTGGTTTAAATAAAGAGATTTCTTATTAAAATATTTTGGGTGAAAATCAAGAGTAATTTTAATGATAACTTCAACCAAAGTTCATTCTTGAAACTTACATACGTTATTTCATATGTTAACTTAATGATGAAAAGCATTAGAATCTATTTTGAATAGTATAGCAGTAGATTTTCCCCGCTTACAACTCCTCTAACCATAAATTTTTAATTTCAACGTATTTCCTTACTGCCCCTTTTAAATACCGCTATTTTATTGGTCTCTAGAGTAACTCATCGCTCTGTCTTCCTCCCAATTTAATAATAGATAAGTTCCACGAATTTTAAGTTATATTTTAAAGATTTCTATGTGCTTTCTATGTACACTTGTTTCTCTTCTACGTAGCTGTTAAAAATAAAACCCAAATCATGAATCAATGATCCTATTAGCCCAAATTTTATCATTAATTATAAAAAAATTAAATTTATATCTTCCAATTTGTAATTTCATTTCTAATTCATTTCGAATTTCCTAGGAACCAACTCTTAAGATTAACTTTTGATTGCTTTAATATTTTTTTTTATTTTATTTATAATTATAATTTCTTTGATTAATATCTAATTTTGGGTTTTATTTATAAAATTATTAATTTTTAATTAAACCCTTTCGGTAATTTTATTTCTAAAATGAAAATTAATTTTTTTCTTTTTATTTATTTAGCAAAATCGCTAAACTTCAAATAATATTTGAAAAATGTTAAAACTGTGTACTCAATTTTAAATATTTTTTTAATAACCTTAACCTCAAAAAAAAAAACTTAAATCCTATTAAAATATTACATTTTTTTGAGATTCTTCATAGCAAAGTAATTGGTTTTACAATTCTAAGAATTTTTTTTTCAAATTTACTTTTAATTTACAAAAAAAATATTAAAAGATCATTTTGTTTGAATGATTTTTTTTAGTTTTTTTAATTTATAATATTTTTAAATATTTTTAAATATAAAGAAACTTTTGATTTCCTAATTACACTTTACTTATATAATTAAATTATATTTAACCAACCCTTAAAATTATTAGAATAGTATCTAGATTATAATAAAACAAATTTTACGAATGGAATATTGCAAACTATTAAGAATTAGAGCTCGTACGTGATAACTTATTGTTTATTATATTTACCTGATCAAAAGTTTTGTATTTTATTTTGTTCTTTGTACTTCCTAATGGTTACCTTTTTATTTAAAGCTATAACTCATTTTCTTTTATTATAAAATATAATATAACCTTTACGAGTACTTATGTTCATTTGATCTAAATTCTTAATTCAAAATATACAGTTAGGGACAAAAATATTATTGCGTAAAATGTATTTGAAAAAGTCATCAAATTTTTTTTGAACCGAAAGTTTTCTTTATAATAATTCTTTATAATAAAGTATTAGTTACTTGGAGCGCGTTGCTGCGCCTTTTAATGGATTTCAAATGAAGTTGACTTGAAAAAATTAACACAAATATTAAACATAGTGGAAATGTTAATTCATAAATGCATTTAACAATAAAAGTAATTTTTTAAAACGAATTTTCTATCATCGTATGAATTAACAAATTCCCAGACTGTTAATATTGTCAACTCCATTGTCAAAGAGCATAACATATACAAAACTTGAAGTCATACGGTCAAACCGTTTTTAATTTAGAATAAAAAAGTTTAAATACTTGCACCAACATCCCAAATTCACGATCCTTTATTGCAAAGTGGCGCAAAACGACCGATATGGTTTGAATGTTTATTAACTTTTTTATTTAATGTTTAATTATTATTATTATTTTTTTGTTATACAGTATATTAATGGGAAACATTTTTAGCTTAAGTAGAAAAATTATATCCGGCAAGTGGTTATCATTTTCGGCTTTGCACATTCCTGCTCTTTCCAATACATTTTACTTAACTTTTCGTAATTTTTGATCGCGTTTCTGTTGTGTACTGTTCCATTTCCAATTCGCCAAGTTTTCTTCACAAAATTCTGAAATAAAAATAAAAAATATAAATAAATATAAAAAGTTATTTAACATTCAAACCATATCGGTCGTTTTGCGCCACACTGTATAGGTCAAACCATATTATTAATCGAAAATTTTTTTTCGAAATTTTATTTTGGGTAAAAGTTTTATTAAAGGTAAGGAATAATTCACTTGAAAACAAATACATTTATTAATAACCGACCCGAAATGGGTTAAAAATTTCGAGTTTGTTACTAAACTCAGCTTCACATCCAACATATATTCTAAGCCAGGGTTGGAAATTCAAGTCATCGTTCAACTCAAATTTTTAACCCATTCATAATTTGAGAGAAAAGTTAAGTCGAAATTTGACTTCTTTACAATCCTATTCTAAGCAAATTTTAATTTGCAATCCATTTTTCAGTCAATTTTCAGTGGATTTTTCAGTTTTTCAGGGCAGGAAAACAGACAAAAAACTCCTTGTGCCGAAATAAGTTAATTATACAAAAACTTTAATCCCCAACAAACAATTTGTTCTTTTAACTCAGTGCAATATATGAATAAAATTCGTAATAGTTCAAACCACTATTGCTAAAACCCTTAAGCAGAAAAGTTGTTATGCCGAAAAGGGTTAATAAAAAAAGGAATGGGCCACTTATTCAATACCTGTGTATAGATGCTCTGCAAAGCTTATTGTCATGTACAATGTAGTTCTTGTAATTTTTTTGTTTAAATGACAATTTATTTCAAATTATATAAACATCTTATTTTACGTACATCAAGTTGCACATACTTTATCTCTGGTAACTGTACACTGAGATTTTCTCATTATTATCCTTTTCTATTATTATGTTTCTTTTACCTTTTGTCCTCTTTTCTAAAAGATTTTCTTTTATATTTTATTTATATTAATGATCTCTTAAAAATGTTGAATTTTAAAGTGATGTTTTTAGAAATTTCCCTATTAATTTTCTAAAACCAAAAGCACATACACCTCAAAGTTTTCTTCTAAACATTTTTTGTTTTTTTAAATACAAACACACATACAAGGATATAAAAAAAAACTAATATAATATAAATTTATTTTTATTTTGTTTTGAATACAGGATTCAAATATAACAACAAGTATCCTGACACTTAGGGTGACATCAGATAATAATAATGCTGAACTTGCGTGTCGAGCATCAAATCCTTGGTTTTCAGGTGGATCTATTGAAGATAAACGAATAATCAGTGTAGCATGTAAGTATATACTTTATTCATATTATTAAATTAAGTTATCTGAGTTACCACTCCAAGTTGAGTTTCGTTTTTTTTAATAAATTTTCTTTTACTAAGTCTTATTATGTATGTATTTTGTATGTATTATGTATGTATTATGTGGGCGTTTAGTTTAAATATACTTTTTTTTTTAAAAGTTTTTCTAAGTTGAGTCTTGATTATTGTGTTTTGTTGCGTTTTTAATGGTACCTTTATACACTGAACTTTATTAATAGTAATTTGTGTTTTATAGAAAATATTAGGTAAATAAAGTAGGGGTGGGGGGAAAATGAATTAAATTAAATAAAATTAGAATAGAATTACTTTTTATAGTATTTTTTAATAATATTTTATAGTTTGTTTTATATTTTGAAAATTACTTTTGCTTGAGGAAATACTGATAAGCTTTTGATAAACGGTGGTATATGGAATTTGTTTGGACCCTTTTTTTTAAAAAATAAATGAGGTTAAAAGCCTGTGAATTTAAAATTTAAATTGAAAAGATTTATAAAAGGTTTATTACCTTTTGCTATCATATTTAAAATCAAATACATCTTTTGCTAGCAAGTATTAACTATATTAATTATATTAATTGCTTTAGTAATATAATGAAAAATGTAATAGCAGTTAAGTTTAATATGTTTTTCTTGGCTTCACCCAAATCTCTTATTTTTTGATAACGGGAGCGTTCCATAATCTCGATTTAATAATTCTTTTTTTTTTTAAATATCGTTTTTAGATAATCTCATTTTTAGAAAATTTAGTTTTAGAAAATCTCGTTTTTTATTGAAAAATCTCGCTTTTTAAGAAAAGCTCTTTTTTAATTGAAAAATCTGGTTTTTAAGGATTTTTGATTTAGATACAAGGACAGAATCATCAGCTTTTTCCAGAATAAAGGGATTTTCTAAAAACAAGATTTTCTAAAACGAGATTTTCTAAAAACGAGATTTTCTAAAACTAGATTTCAGACCCAACCCTTTGAGAACACTTAGGTCACATTTGGTAAAATCTCAGTGAGTTTACTGTGAGTTTAGAAGACGAATCAGCTAATTTATAAATACTTAGCTCTTTAAGGTTATAGAGGAATTTACAATCAGTTTTAAAGTATGTTTTTTCGAAAATATTAGTGAATTAGATTATTTTACACTTTTTTATACCCGTATGACTATATAGTCAAAGGGTATAATAAATTTGCCATTACGTTTGTGACGCAGAGAAGGAGGGGGGGTAGATATAGACTCAAGTGTATGGATCGGATCAGAATCGAAAAATAAATCGATTTAGCTATGTATGTCCGTCCGTCCGTCTGTCCGTCCGTCCGTCCGTCCGTCCGTCCGCACGATAACTCAAAAACTAAAGGAGCTAGAATCTTGAAATTTTCGCAAATTCGTTTTTTTGCAATAGCCGTCATCGCTATTTAAATCCAGCCATTTTGGTCCATGGGTTCGGGTAGCTGCCATACAACTTCTTTTTTTATATGAGCATTACTCTGTACCTATTATAGCTGCGTGTCTGAAATTTTGCCAAAAGCAGTTTAGTTTTATGGCAAAAGTTTCTGCAAAATTTGGTTGGTCTAGTGGAGTGGGTTCGAGTAGCTGCCATACAACTTCTTTTTTTATATGAGCATTACTCTCCACCTAATAAAGCTGGGTGTCTGAAATTTTGCCAAAAATGGTTTAGTGTAATGGCCAAAGTTTTTGCAAAATTTGGTTGGTCTGCTGAAGAGGGTTCGAGTAGCTGCCATACAACTCCTTCTTTTATATGAGCATTACTCTCCACCTAATGAAGCTGGGTGTCTGAATTTTTGCCAAAAATTGTTTAGTGTAATGGCCAAAGTTTCTGCAAAATTTGGTCGGTCTACGACAGAGAGTTCGAGTAGCTGCCATACAACTCTTTATTTTATATGAGTATTCCACTACACTTAATAAAGCCAAAAGTAATTAACCGGATGATATAATGTATATGTTACGGTCATACGGGTATCCCAGAGTTGACACAGTCTACTCTTCTACACTCTTCCTCGTTTTTAATTAAACTTAAAAAATTTAGAATTTGGTTATATTAAATAATCTCAGATTGCTATATTTCCATAATCCCAAGATCCTATATTTATACCCGTATGACTATAAAGTCAAAGGGTATAATAAATTTGCCATTACGTTTGTGACGCCGAGAAGGAGGGGGGGAAGATATAGACTCAAGTGTATGGATCGGATCAGAATCGAAAAATAAATCGATTTAGCTATGTATGTCCGTCCGTCCGTCCGTCCGTCTGTCCGTCCGTCTGTCCGTCCGTCTGTCCGTCCGTATGTCCGTCCGTCTGTCCGTCCGTCTGTCCGTCCGCACGATAACTCAAAAACTAAAGGAGCTAGGATCTTGAAATTTTCGCAAATTCGTTTTTTTGCAATAGCCGTCATCGCTATTTAAATCCAGCCATTTTGGTCCATGGGTTCGGGTAGCTGCCATACAACTTCTTTTTTTATATGAGCATTACTCTGTACCTATTACAGCTGCGTGTCTGAAATTTTGTCAAAAGTAGTTTAGTTTTATGGCCAAAGTTTCTGAAAAATTTGGTTGGTCTAGTGGAGTGGGTTCGAGTAGCTGCCATACAACTTCTTATTTTATATGAGCATTACTTTCCACCTAATGAAGCTGGGTGTCTGAATTTTTGCCAACAATTGTTTAGTGTAATGGCCAAAGTTTCTGCAAAATTTGGTTGGTCTGCTGCAGAGGGTTCGAGTAGCTGCCACACAACTCCTTATTTTAAATGAGCATTACTCTCCATCTAATGAAGCTGGGTGTCTGAATTTTTGCCAAAAATTGTTTAGTGTAATGGCCAAAGTTTCTGCAAAATTTAGTTGGTCTACGACAGAGGGTTCGAGTAGCTGCCATAAACTCTTTATTTTATATAAGAA
Source organism: Dolichopus griseipennis (assembly GCA_963082915.1). NCBI lineage: Eukaryota > Metazoa > Arthropoda > Insecta > Diptera > Dolichopodidae > Dolichopus > Dolichopus griseipennis. The sequence continues at coordinate 48,544,806 of OY720441.1, forward strand.
TTCCACTACACTTAATAAAGCCAAAAGTAATTAACCGGATGATATAATGTATATGTTACGGTCATACGGGTATCCCAGAGTTGACACAGTCTACTCTACTACACTCTTCCTCGTTTTGAAATATAATTCCCTTACTGCTTTCACATTTGTATCAGAGTACCCATTCTAAAGTTTGGTTCAAAAATGATTGTGGTTTTGGTGTGTTAAATTCGTACACAACCTATAGGAACTATAGATTCGATAGGTAGCTTTCGAAGCTTTCCTTGTCCTTTGTAACTCAAGTCCCCTTTTGATACACAAGATAAATGGTAACAGATACACAAGAGAGAATAAGGGAGTATATTTGATTATATCAAATAAAACTAATACGCTTTTTAAAACGAAATTCCATAAGTCGTGTTAGGACATCCTAAAGCAATTGTGCTACAGTATAGACGTTAGAATACGTCTGCCATCTTGTTTCCATTTGAAAAATTGCGTGAGAGCCCATCGCCCTTCTTGTTTCACATTGAACAATGTTTCCTAACGTTTTAAATATAGCAGATACCATACAACTTATACAATATACAAAAAACCTTTTTACGAACTTAGATTAATAATAACTAAACTTAAATAATTTTAATTAAATTAACAAATCAAATAGTTTCTATACATTCTATTTACACACTTTCAATAAATAAACATTACTTACCCTTGAGAATCTTGAATATTATAACTATTACTTAAGCAACACGTTTTTAGAAAATTACAATAACAAACTGTTACAGAATTTCATGGTATAACACATTAAAATGTTATTTACTATACTCTTAATACTAACCATCTTATATATGTTAATATTAATATTACTATTTTATACCTACAAAAAAGTTGATCTTAGTTTTGTTTTGTAATAAAAAGTTGGTAATTTGGCAAAAAATAAAAAACTATTTTTGTAAATAAATAAAATTTATGATTGCTCCCAAAAGTAGTTAAAGTAGTTTCTAAAATAGTATAAATTTGTCTATTATATTGGATTATTATGTTAAGAGATCGTGACACATTAACAAAAGTTTTGTTTCCCATCCTCCACTTAATTTAGTAAATCCAATTTCAAATAAAATGTCTAAAATAGAAATAGACTGAGAAATGTAAGATATTTTTACCGTTATAATATGGCTAAAAAGTTTTTTAAATAACTCTTCTGTTAAATAATTATATTGAATCAAAATTAAGAGACTTAAGATCAACCAACAACTTATTACTAAACAATAAATAATTTTTTTTATAAGTTTCTACTAATCTAAAATCGCGTTAGTGATATCAGGGCTTTTTTGCATTAATTACTTATCTCTAATCAAGTAATCATACCTTTAATAAATATATGTTGAACCATATTTAAATATTAAGAACCATAAACCATATTTGACAACAAATCGTTGGCTGTGTGCTCTTTTGCCCCATACGCCACTTTTTGATTTTTTGACCTAAGATTAGATATATAGGTTTTGGCACTAGATCTTTCGATTGGTGTAATCGGTTTTCTGATAGCTCTTTTAGTTACTGATATACAGAGTTGCCAATTTGATACATACGCCGCACTTTTCCAGATTGTTAATGCTCTTTTGACCCAAACGCCAAAATTTTGCTTATGGGTCAAATTTTATATGAAAAAAAAATTTTTTTTTTGTAATTTCTTATTTGACCCATGTGCATGTACCGAATCTATGGATCAAAATAGAATTTACTTTTCATAAATTATTTTTGCCCCATGGGAATAGTAAATTATAGCAATTATATACAAATTTTATATTTATTTAAAAAAAATTACATAAAAATAATAAAAAAATGGAAGAATTATTTTGCTGTAAAGTTTAATTATTGTTTTGAAGTTACTTTATATTTTTTATTTAGTTTTGTTTTAAAAAAAATTTTTTTGTTTTCTTATTATTGACGTCATTATCATAATACAAAACAAAAAGAAGTGCATATCTGAAAGTACAATTTAAGTTGAAAAAAAAAAGTTTTTTTTGTGAAATACAAACATAAGATCGAAGTCTATCTGTCTAAAAAAAACAAACTATAATCATTGTTTATTTAAAGATATTTTATTTCTTATCGTTTAAAAATCAACAAAGTTTAAGAATGCTTTTTATAGCAATACAGCAAACCATAAAAAAAATAAAATAAGTATGTAAACATTGAAACAAAGAAAAAATAAAAAAACTATAATGCAAGTTTACGCATGAATGAACAGATAAACCAAATTAAATGGTTATCTATAGTATGTTTAATATTGCGCTTGGAAAATGTGTGCTAATCATTAAGCAATTTCTATTAAAAAACGCAATTCTTGAACTTAGAAAATAAGAAATGAAGTTCAAAATATATTTCCTTTATCGTTCACGGTTAGTATTTTTTTCAATTTCGGAGATAATAGATGTGCGCGCATGTGCATAAGAGTTCAATTTAAAAATCGTATATATTTTGAGTAAGTAAATCTATTTTATTTTTTTTCATATTTTTTGTAATACCTAACGAAATGTATTTTTTTTAGCATGACTGATGTAATGTCTGAATTGAGCTCCAGTGAAAATTCTTCACCTGTCCCATTTGTTTCGGAGGATATTTTAGAGTAAGCTAATTATGGTTTGTATCTTTATTTTTTGTTTAAAAACTATAATTTTTTAGAATGGAAAAAGATATATTTCCCGTCGAAAAATGTGATCTAAGTTATACCACTATGGATGATTTTTCATGTAAATATAAATTATATTTATTAAAAAATAATATATTATATTTATTCCATTTTCATGAACTTTTAAGCTGGTGACGAAATGCGCGATCCAAATTATGTACCAGATAGAAATGTTATACAAGAGCAGGTTGTTTCCGATATTGAATGTAAATTGTTATGAATTTTTTCTGTAATCAAATTTTATATAATAATTTCCTATATTAGCTACTATTTCTCGAAATTTACCATCCGTTTCTTCAGCGCTAAGAGATATGCCATCAGATTTTGTTCCTTCATCAGGTTAAATTTTTAATATGTAATTAAAAAAAATAAAAATTAATTTATAATTTATGTACTTAGGAAATAATACACCAACTAGAACACGAAAGAGACAAAAACGCCCTGAATTATGGCATAGATCTACTATAAAAAAATTACGTGAAAGTGGTAAACAATACACTGATCGTGGAGGAAATGTAAAATCACCGAAAAAAATGAAACCAGGCTGCAAAGATACTTGCTTTTATTTATGTTCAAAGTATTTCAGTGAAAATAATCGTCTTTCTATTTTTAATAGTTTTTGGTCTCTGTCAGATGAAGGAAAAAATCAATTTTATTTGAAATTCGTGAAAAGAGAGCTGATAAAACGCAGTCGAACTTCGTTAGAGATAAAAAAATTTTCTTTTAAATTTTATTTTGAAGTTGACGGTGAAATTCGTAGAGTTTGTCGAGAGTTTTTTCTTAATACTTTGTCAATTGATAAGAAAAGAGTGTATTATTGTTTTAATAAACTACGTGATCCAATAGGAACTCCTACTACTCGGAAAAAGGAGAAATTTGTTAAAAAAAGTACTCCAGTCGAAAAGTTAGAAGAAATTCGCGACCACATTAAGTCGTTTCCAGTAATAGATTCACATTACTGCCGATCATCATCTGACAAAAAATATTTACCACCTGAGTTAAATTTAACTAAAATGTACAATTATTACGTTGAAAAAACATCAGAACCGCTGAAAATACATATGTATCGCAAAATATTTAATTATGAGTTCAATATGGCATTTTTACAACCAAAAAAAGACTTGTGCAATAAATGCTTCCTGTTCAAAAATAACCGAACTCCAACTGAAAAAGACCGTGATAATTATAAGAATCATACCATGGAAAAAAATATGTCGAAAGCAGAACGAGATTTGGATCGTTCAAATATCGATGCGAATCAGTGTATAGTATGCTATGACCTCCAGAATGTGTTCAGTTTACCTAAAGGAAATTCTTCAATATTTTTTTATAAGCGCAAATTGAATGTATTTAATTTAACTGCTACGGCAATAATTCCGCAAAAAGAAAAAATCACATATTGTGCAATATGGCATGAAGGACACAGTGGTAGAAGTGGCAACGATATTGCTAGTGCTTTATTAAAGCTATTAAATAACATTTCGAAGGACAATCCGAATCTAAAAAAAATAATTTTATGGAGCGACAGTTGTGTCCCACAAAATAAAAATAAAATAAATAGTGCTGGAATAAAATACTTTTTAGAAAATTCGTCTAGTGTTGTTGAAATAGTTCAAAAATACTCCGAGCCTGGTCATTCAAATATTCAAGAAGTGGATGCAGTTCACTCTGTAATAGACAGGTATTTAAAAAAACTCGATATACATAGCCCTCTACATTTGTTAAAATTACTGAAAAACGTAAATACATCTAAAACTAAATTGAAAATTTTTCAAATGCAAGAATCAGATTTCTTGTCATTATCCTCCATTTCATCTAAATTAAATTTCATTCATCTTCCATTTACAAAAGTAAAATGCATTAAATATGAAAAGAGTAATCCTTTTTCAATCCAATTTAAAAATTCTTTTTCTGAAATAAATTTTAAAACAGTAAATTTAAAATCAAAATCAAATTTACCTACAACATTAATTAACATTTTGAGAAAACCTCCTCCAGTTTTGTCTCAAAAATCTATTATTTCTGGAGAAAAAAAAAATGATTTGAAATCTTTGATCCCATATTTACCACAGATAGATCAACAGTATTTTACAGCAATATTAAATTTAAATTAAAACTGCAGACCAATTTTGGAACTATTTCAACGTCATTTCAAACGTATTTCTTTAAAGTATGACGTTTTATATTGAATTCGTATAAAAATAATTATTAAATTTTAATTTAATTTAAAAAGCCCACTACAATTAATTTTAATTTAAATTAAAAATTTATATAATTTGATTTATTTAATTAAATAATTATATTTAACAGTGAATTAGAAAAACTCGTTCATAAAAACATTTTTTTATAGTTTAAATGCTAATATGAATTTTTATTTATTTCATCTACTTCTCGCAACATTTTTTATTTATATTATTATTTAATCATACAAAACAATTAATGAAAACATATTATTTAATCATAATAACATTTCGTGATAATATTATCAAGTCATTCAAATATTAATATAACGAAACTTTATTATTAGCAAACTCTTAATTTAAATTTAATTTTAATTTAAAGAAACTTAAAAATTGAAATTATGGATTTAATGCTTAATTTAAGAATAATATTATTTGAAACTGAAGGCTGTTTATTTTTGTTTTTAGTTTTAATAAAAATTAGTAGTGTTTAGCAAAAATATTAAATTAATATAATTTTGAAAGGAAATTTAAAATTTAAAGTTATGGATTTCATACTCAATTTAATAAAGGATCTAGAAGAAGGCTGATTTTAGTTTAATAAATTTTTGTTTTTTTACGTATAGATATTATTATGAAAGTACAAAATGTGAAACTTAAAGTGCTTGAAAATATAATGTAATAAAATATTAAGATTTAAAATCCATGTTTATTATATTTTTATAGCTATAATATTGTTGAAATTTTTATAATTATAATATTGTTGAAACTATTTTTTAATTAATAATTTTTGAAATTTAAAATTTCAAACAATTTCATAAATTTAAAACATTAAAGCTAGAAGAAGGCTATTTATTTTTTTTTGTTTTTTACTTTTAATTAATTTTTGTTTGAGTTTAAAATAATATTAAGATAAATAAAAAAACAAAAAAATTTTAAATTTGGAGTTTTGTAATTAATATTGGCAAATATATTATATTTTAAAATTATAAACCATGATGAATTTGTTACTGACCATCGTTAACGAAAGCATAGTTTTCCTTTTTTGCTTCCTCTACAATATTAAAAAGTAAAAATTTACTTACTACATAATGCGTGCTCTTTTGCCCCATTTGAAAAATTTTTGCTCCACGTGCATATACTCTATTGAATAATAAATACCTTGTATGAAGTGGGTCAAAATGGCAACTGGGAGTTGTTTCATAAAAAGTGTATTTTGGGGCGAACCGTTGAGGAAAAACTTTTGAAATTTTGTATACAGTTACAGAATTGTACAAACATACTACCTGCAAATTTTGAGCAAAATCGTTAATGTAGATTTTTTTCTATATTATTCCAAACTTTCTTTTTCAATTTTCTCAGTTTGACCTTCGTGGCGTATGGGGCAAAAGAGCACTCAGCCGACGAAATGAATGAAGTTTGATTAGTAAGCAATTAGCTGTATCCATCCCAGAACCCACCGCTATTACAAGAAAAGCGTAATATGAAACTTTTTTCAAAGATTTTATACTTAAATACGTAAAATTTTTTTTTAAATCAAAATTATAATTTGTCACAAGATTTTTGAATGATTCCAATACATACACACAAAAATTTTATTATTTAGACTATCAGTTTTTTATTTTAATTAAGTGGACTTTAAAGTTCATCATATCAAAAAAACTTTCTATGGAAAAGTTGTAGTTCTTTATTTTGTGTAAAACGAACAGACAGATATACTGACGTCACAAAAAAAGAATATTTGCAAAAGTCTCATATTCAAATCTTAAATGCGAAAATAATACCTAACGCTTATTTTATTTTATATAAGCGGTTGGTAAAAACCCTCACTTATCAAAATGTGTTTATTTGATTAGTTATAAGTGATTGATGCAATAGTGCCCAGTTTAACAAATTTTCTTATCATAAAAAATAATTATTTCATTATTGATTAGTGATAAGTGGTTAATGCAATAGGTTACTCATCTATCCAGTTTTCAATCAATTCTTGATTGAATTTTTAAATTTCAAAAATATCATAAACTAAAAGGAACATCAACACCAACTACCACAAACTTGTTTTACATTAGTGTAAATAATTCCTATATACCAAGGTATATACTATTTCATAATCTAAAATAAGAAGATAAAATCTGAAAAACCTTTTTCGGTTCGTTATTTCATAAATAAAAAGAAATTTTTGAAAGAAAGGTTAAATAACACCTAGTGGTACTATTAAACAATAAATAAGTACATATTCCTGAAGAATTTTTGTTTTGTGTTTTACGAATTTTCCAACATAAGGATGTTCTTACTTTGCATCTACCATTTCATTGTGTCGGTCTTTGAACCAAACAGTTCAAATATTCAAAAAATTTTATAAATTCTGACAGTTGTATGAACACGTTCATAAAACATTGTACAATGGAAAACAGTTTTATGAACACGTCCAACTTATAGTAATTTACATTCATGATAAAATTTTAGATTATAAAAATTCTATATTTCAAAAAAAAAAATGTAGAATGAAAATTTTGTAAAGAGAAAAATATGTGTGAGAATTTTATAAAAGAAGATTGATCTAAAAAAATATAATTTAAATAAAAAAACGTTTTGAGTTTAAAGTATTTAGTTTAAGAATTATGTAATAATAAACTAGTTTTAATATATAAAATAAATATTGCAAAATCTATTAATTTGTATATAAAGTAATAAAGCAAAGGGTTTTTAGTTAATAGTTTATATTATTTAATTGTGTAGTATGTATACCTTAATAATCTAAAGTTGAATACCTTATCTTGATTTTTAAGTGCATTTAATAAAATTCATATTAATATTAATAATGAATCAAGATCCTAAATAGAAAACTTTTAATAGGATTTTTTTTAAAAGCTCCCAAAGTGGTGACTACACAGAGAGCGAACTAATGATTTTTTAATGAGTAAATTATAAAATTTTGCAATGTGACTAAAGTATCCCTCGCTCCGTAATTGTGTTTGAAAAACCATTAAATAGAATCTGTCATTAAAAATTTTTTTTTGATTTGCTCTTATACTATCCAAAGTTTTTTTAATATTCCTTAGGGAAGCCCTACTGAACTACACGCTTACTGGTAAAAATTTGACACTGTTATAACACGAAACGCTGTCTTTGATAGCTAAACCATTGGACTAGTAAATTTTAATTAATTTTATAATTTCATTATTATTTTTGTCTCTTAACCAAGGCTCTGTAACTATTCCCTAAATAATTTTCATTATTTTTTTGAACAAAATGCTACTCAAAAACAATTTAAATTTTACAAATTTGTAATACATGGTAATACGCATAATACATGATAGAAATATCATAAATCTTGTTCTTATATAACTTTTAGAACACAAAAGATAACTTAGTAATCAAACTTTATTACAACTTTATAATAAGTATCTATAACAATAGTTACTACAATAGTTACTGCTCTTAAGTTACTATTCTTAAGATGTAAAAACATCTAGTGTTCGAAAATGTAAATATAAATTATAGAACAATTTGGTTAGCCTTAAACTTAAAGATCAATTAAATATTTATTTGTCTTCTCTTCGACGAGTTTTAAGCTTTGAAACAGTAAAACTTTTTTTAGTTTATAAGTTAAAATAATCGAAAAGATTTTAACCAAATATTCCTTCAATGCTTAATAATTGGTTGAGTAAATTATAATAATAATAACAATAATAATAATAAGAGTTGGTTTTCCAATAACTTAAAATTCTATATGCAACAGTTTGATACAATTATTAATTCTAAAAATCTTTAGTAATTTATCTTATTTATTTTAATAAAATGTAATTTATTTTATATTATATTTTTAATGTAATATTTTATTTATTTTATCTCTGTAAATTTGTCACAATTAAATTTTAATAATAAAATATATTTCAAATATTTTCAATTCAGGCTTGTTATTACGAAATAAAGCCAATTTTCTTTTATTTCATTGTCATATTTGAGTAAAAGTCAAAAACTGCTTTTTAAATTTTGTTTTTATTTCAATATGAAAAATTGCCATAAAGCCAATTTAATTTTATTTCAAATTGTTAATTTTTTAAAATTTATATTAAGGGTATGTTCCAAATTCAGCATTATACCGTATATGCCTTTTACAGCATATTAATTTTGATTTGTATGCGTTTATACACAGAATTTGTTTTTATTACTAAAGATATTCGTTAAAAAATATTTTTGATTTGATTTAGAT